>PVIW01002346.1:75155-149213 GCA_004026585.1 Noctilio leporinus | reverse complement strand
CTTTGACTATAGTGAAAAATGCTGCTGTGAACATTCATGTACAAGTGTCTGTTGGGAACCCTGCCTTCAATTCTTTTGCATATATACCTAGGGGTGACATTGCTGGGTCATAGGGTCATTCTAGGTTTGACTTGTTGAAGAACAATATGAATTTTTAAATCCCCATATGTGTCAGGCACTAAAAAGACCCATAAGATACAGAGAAAAACGCCACTTGGATCCTGCCCTTGCAGGCCGAAGTGCAAGGCTGAGTCAGTGGGCCTTCCCAGGGCATCCTCAGTTCCATTGGTTGCCAGCCCAGGCTGGGGAGCCTCCATTTTGCTTTACCCCATTCTGCACCTTCCTTTGGGTAACTGGAGGAACGCTCAGTCTAGGATGAGCCAGCCCCAGGGATTTCTTTTGCTTAGTTGCACTGTGGGAAACCAATGGAGGCAAAAGAAACCAAGTGGGGTGCACCCAGGTGTGTTGTAGTCCCTCAGTGTGGGGCCATCAGTGCCACTGAATTAAGAGATGTTGGAGGGAAGGGAGAAGGAGGAGAGAGTCAATTTCTAGATCTATCCTAGGGGAAGGAGGAGTAACCTCAAAGCAAAGGGTAAACACTTCTCTTTGCTTTCAATAGGAACTGCTGGGTCATACCTTGCCTTAGTGAGTTTGGTTTTGAAATCTTAGGCATGAGAGGGCACACAATAGGGTGTTCAGTGCCTGGGTGGTCACCATTCAGGGGCCTCCTGTGTATTCCTAGCTAATTAATGGTCTTTGGTGATTCCCAAGATTCTTTCCCAGTGACCTCCAGCCCCCTGAGGAACAATACCAGGTGAAGGCTATTGTGGGAGGCCAGAGGGTGGGCCTAACAATTCCTGTAGCTGGAGCCTGTGCTCTCTTCCTTTCCCAAGACCAGGTGGAATAGGAATTGGGCTTTGTTGATTCTTTTAGGTTAGAATCCAACAGAGCAGAGAAAGGGAGGAGGAGGAAAGTTTTTCCCAGTGGAAATAATGACCAGAAGGGCCACAAGTCAGGATGAGGGTTGGTGGGCACGCAAATGCTGCAACTAAGATTGTTGGATAATGAATGACGGGAGAGAAAAGGGCGAGAGGTCTGTGAAGGCCAGCCTCCAAGGTATATGGAATAATGTTTCCACTCCGTGACCTGGCTGAGCCAGGCTGGTTTTATTTTTCTCTCTTTCTCTCTCCACTGTAAACACTCTAGCCTTCACCTCCACAATGTACTGAACCCCAAAGTAGGGCCCTTATCTGCCTGCCCCTCCCACCAACCTGTCCCTGTTGCTATGGAAACTATCTGGGGTAAGGTGATCTCTCTCTACTTGCAACCTCCCTGCTTTCAGCACCAATCAATCAAACCCTCCAACCCCATCTCTCAGGGGGAGGTCCTAGGGGAGAGTGAGAAAGAAGAGAAATTAAACACAGGAAAAAGAACAACAGGAATGAAAAATGAACAAAGAGCAAAGAGAGGGGGTGATGTAATTCCAGCTGTTGATCAATTCCTTTTGTCCCTCCAGCCACCACACCCTTCCAGGGCTTAACTCCTCAAGGAGGAAGGGACTCTTTGGTGGGGGTTTTCCAGAGCTGCCAGGCTGGACCCAGGAAGTTTTTCTGGCTATGGAGAGGCCTTTGGAAAATTTGCCTTCCAACTGTCCATTCTCTTCCTCTGAAGGAAGGTCATTGGAATGACGAATCAGCACGGTTATGGGTAATTAGAGACAGCCTGGAACTTACCTGCCAGAGTGAGCAAGGTTATAATGGGGTTGACCACTGAGGATTTATTTCCTGTGGAAGATTCTATTTTGCACAAATGGCTAAAACAATAGTTTCCACCCAACATGCTATTCCAGAATCTTTGCTTACTCCGATACACAGGTGAAGTCTATGTTCTCTCCCCTTGAGCCTGGGCAAGCCTTATGGCTGCCTCTACAAATAGTACAGCAGGAGTGAGGTTATGTGACTTCTGAGGGTAGGATAGAAAAGTCAGTACAACTTCTGCCTGGTTCTCTCTTGGGACCCAATCATTGGGAGCTCAGCCATCATGTTGTGAGAAATCCCAGACTACACAGAGAGGTCACGTATAGCCCCCACTGAGGTCCCAGTTAACAGCCAGCATTGATAGCCAGACCTGCAATGAGAAAGTTTTTCAATTGACTCCAGCATTAGCCACCTTGTGATGGAAACCGCAGCATGAATCGCCTAGCTGAGCCCAGCCAATCCCCACAACCAATGAAGAGAATAACAATGATTTTCGTGGTTTTATGCCAGTAAAATTTGGGTGGCTTGGTTTACAACAATAAAAAAAACTAGAATGAAGTTGGACATTAGAAATTAGACATGTGGCCCTGGCCGGTGTGGCTCAATGGGTTGGAGCACCATCCCATAACCAAAAAGCTACCTGTTCAATTCCCAGTCAGGGCACATGCCTAGGTTGTGGGTTCGATCCCCAGTTGGGGTGCATGCGGGAAGCAACCCATTGATGTTTTCTCTCTCTCCTGCTTCCCCTCTCTCTCAAATAAGAATAAAGTAAGAAAGAAATTAGAAATCTGAGTTCTATGGCAACATTTGCCACAAGATCACTTCAGCATTTCAACTGTCTCTAAAAACATAGTCTGTTTCACATGATCTGGTTGATGGTTGGTTTTGCTCTTGGTACACATAGCCATCATCAGTCACTGCTCTGACTATGAATGCTGTGTAGGGTCTAGGTAAAAATTATAATCTAGGTCATGATTTTGTGCTCCAAAAGAAACAGCTGTCCCATTTCCACTGGGTGCTTGCCTAAGCAGTTTGCCCATGGATATCAGTCTTAACCACATTAGCTGATAGCCTGCAGATTGTCTACTCTTTGTCAGTTACAAAACCAATGGACTATCTGTATGTTCTCTCAATACATCATTTTATTTGTGAAGTACTGCCCAATGTTTAATTCTAACTGGGCACCAGCTCTTTAGTTGATAATCATCACCTTTTGTTTTCTGCTCACCATCAAACTTCTTGAAAATTGTATGTATCAGTGGCTCTCAAACTTCATAATTTGTATCAGAATCACCTGGAGGGCTTGTTAAAAACCGGATTCCCAGACTGCACCCTAAGAATTTCATATTTAGTAGGTCTTGAGTAAGGCTCAATAATTTTGCTTTCTAGTAAGCTCCCAGATGCTACTGTTACTGCTAGTCTGCTGACCATGCTTTTGGTAGCACTGGTATGTTACCTCCATTTCTCCTTCTGTTTCCCCTTTAGCCTAGTAAAATGTGATTTTTCTCCTTCATCATGGTTGTATAATGGTCAAATCTAATTGCTTCTATTAATTTCTTATCCTCCTTTGACATCTAGGCATGATTAAAATGCCATTGACCCATTTTTCCTTCTTGCAACTTCATTCTCCCTTGCCTCCTGTTACACATGTCTCTTCTAGTTCTGGATCTCTTATTGCTCTTTCTTCATCTCATTCTCTTGATCATCTCTGAAGGATTGACATGCTCTCGTGTTCTTTTTTTAATCTGTTTTCAGACCCTAGCCATTCTGCCTGGATCCTACTATCATTTTCTATCTGTACACCAGTACGTTCCAAATGCATAACTCCAGCTGTAGCTTCATTCCTGGGCATCTCCAGCTGGGGATCCTGTAGACATTCAAGTGTCCCAAATCATCTTCCCATCTTTGGTAAACTTGCTTTACATCCTTTATCCCTGAAAGCCAAATGGTCATCAGATCCTAGCCATAAATGTTTCTTTAATCTCCTCTCACCTCTCTGTTTTTCCCCTTCTCCATTCCACACACTTGTTCGGGTCCCCAGTAGCTCCTGCCTGGACCATTACCATGGTTTCCTAAGTGCTTTCCTTGCTGCTAGCCTGTTTCCCTTCCATTCCATTTGTTTACACTTTTACCAGTTAGATTTCTGACAGAGATAAGATCTCTCAGTTCCCTGATTAGAACAGTGTAGTAACTCTCCATAAGCATGGCAGACACTATCAGTTCTTCACCTTCTAATCTTTTGGCCATTTGTGTGGACATTGCCTTCCAGGGTGCCTTTACTCTTGACAGCCAGTGTCTCTTTATTGAGGGACTTCCCCTCAGGATGTCAGAGCCATTTTGTTGTAGCATGTGGACAGCCCAAAGTGCCTGGGGGCAGGCCTGAACCAGTGACTGATGGGTGGGCACTCTAAGTTTTTCAGCCCTCTTGCTCCAATCTGGACATCTCTGTCTATGGAGTTCCCCTGGAGGATGGGGCTAGAGTTGCACTTGGAGGGACTTTTGCTTAGTATGGTCCCTTGGTTTTGCTTCTCACCTTTCCCTACTCTCTTAGTTATTCCTGGTCACATCTAAGAAATCATTTTAATAAGAATCCTTGTTTCTGAGTAGTCTGCTTCTGGGAACTTGGACATAGACAAGTACTTAGAGAATAAAATGAAAGCCCCTAAATCTGGAAATCAAGGCTCTTCAAAATGTGGTTCTAACAATGTTTCTGGATTCATCTTTCCTAAGTTCCATCTGACATTACAGCCACATCAAGGAGTTGCATTCCCAGAAAAAGCATATGCTTCCGGACTCCTGCGGCTCCGATTGTGTGTTACTCCTTTGAAGCATGTCAATCCAGCTAATCCTTGAAGGCCCAGTACACATGTGAAGCCTTTTGAAATCCCTCTTCTGGTGCCACCACCCCTGTTCCTTTTGTCTTTGTACTTTGTATATTTTCTTGGTACAATACTTACTGAATTAATGCATATAAGTCTGTTTCCCACATTCAAATGTGAACGCCCTAAGGCATGACCGCTTAATTTTGGTATTCTTGGCAACTTGCAGAGTATTTGACTCTTGGTAGGGGCTTGTTATGGGCTGGATTGTGTCCTCCATAAAATATATAAGTATGTTGAAGTCCTAACCCCCAGTACCCTATAACATGACTTTATTTGGAGGTAGAGTCTTTGCATGTGTTGTCAAATTTAGATGAGGTCTTTAGGGTGGGTCCTAATCCAATACAACTGGTATTCTTATAAAAAGGGGAAATGGGGACACAGAGGCATGAACATGAAGGCAAATATTCAGGTTATGCCTCCGAAAACCAAGGGATGCCAAAGATGGCCAGCAAACCACCAGAAATTAGGGGAGAGGCCTGGAACAGACTCCTCCTCACACTCTTAGAAGGAACCAACCCTACCAACACTTTGATCTTGGAGTTCTAGTCTCCAGAACTGTGAGAAAGTACACTTCTGTTGTTGTAAGTCCTCAGTCCATGGCAGTTTGTTATGGCAGCCCCAGGAAACTAATAGTCCTTAATATATGCTGATTGAATGAATGAATTTGCTGTAGCACTTACCACTATAAAATACCAGGTACTGTTCTAAGTCTCATACAAATATTAACTCCTTTAATTCTCGTAACACCGCTATGAGGCAAGTATTGTTATTATTCTTATTTTACAAGAAGGGGAAATTAAGGCACAGAGAGGTTAAGCAACTTACCCAAGTTGGCAGAGCAAGTGATAGAGTCAGAATTTGAAAGACAGTCTGACTTCAGAGCCGAAGGACTTTGCCACTATGCTATGGTGAATTAAGATAATTCTTGTACCAACTGTTGCAAATGAGGTTGTCAGGGCAGGTAGGCAGAGGAGGAAACTTCGAGGGTAAATGGCTGAGGTTCACTTGGGTGGGAAGTGGCAGAGGTGGGCATCGACTTTTCTTTGATTCCTAATCTAGTCCCCTCTCTACAAAGTAGAAGACATGGGCCTTGAGAGTGCCTCATGATAAATACTCACATTTGAGAGTCATTGCCACTAGTCTGAGTATGAACCAGTAAAAATGGGGCAGATAGTTGTCAGGGAGACCTGGCTCACAGGTGGGGGGACGCGCTGTTGCTGGTTATAGGCTAACAGTGGTCGTGTAAATTTTCATTCTCAGTGAGTGTAACTTCCGTGACTGATGGTCATAGGTAGAATTGCTTGGGCTTTAGATTTGTGGACCTGATGCCCATAAACCACATTTTCATATAGAATACATGTCTGAGGAGAAGCCAGCATGTTTTAATCTCGTGAGTTACGGCGCTGCCTCCCTCTAAAACCTGAGCCAACCTCCGATGAGTGAAGAGGTTGCTGTGACAAAATCCCACCTAATGCCGCCTTGTCTCCCTTCCCCACTCCCTCCTCAGAGACCAGCATGTATTTACTCTGTAGGAGGGAAGATGTTCTAATCGTTTTTAAAGGGCTCTTGCTGCCTTGGAGTGGCAAGAAGAGAAGAGATGTGCACATACAATTTTGGCCTCTTCAGTCATGATTCCCAATAGTTGTTGACAGCTGAGTGGTTTAGCAATGGACTTGGTTGCAAGGGATGATGGTGGTGGCGGCGGTGGTGTGTATGTGCATGTGAGCAAATCTCTGCTTCTGTGTAACCACTTGGCTCTGCCTTCCGGGTCTTTTAAATGCTGGCTCACTTTGGGGTTGAACAAGTGAGAAGAAAGAAGATGTGCTGGCTGAAGAGCTTCCAGAAAGATGGGGCCTGCCATAGATAGACAGCACCTGTTGGCCAACAAAGAGCGCAAGTCACAAACAAGCCTTGCTCTGGGAGTGGGTGCTGTGGCGGTGCTGCCAGGTGTCACTGTTGTGGGTGCAAACCCTGGCAGGTACTGTCGTGAGAGAGTGGATGATGGGTCCAGAACCGGGTGGGAACCGGAGTGGAGCTGGGACAGGCACACTCAGATGGGTCCATGGGTGCTTAGCTGAAGGCTGGGCCAAATGTCAAGAGATACGATGCAAGAGGGCAAGACAGAAGCTAGGCCTGGACATGGACAGGTGATCAAGCAGTGGGATGTTGAAAGAAAGGAACAGACAATGGAGGGCCTAGGTCAGACATTGCCTGCAAGAGGAGGTCAGGAAAATGCTGAGATAGATGGAAAGACCCCCAGGAATTCCTTCTCCCTAGAAGGATTTTTTTTAATGTCGGGGAAACTTTTGTGGTGGGGTCAACTCAAAGTCCATAATACCTTATTCCTAAGGTCACCCTGTACTTCACTTGGCTCCTGGGCCATCACCGTCTCTTGGGTTTGCTCATCTCCCGGCCCATTCCTCAGACCCCTTTTCTAGTTCCTGCTTGCCTCCCTGACCTCTCGCCTTTGCAGTGACCCAGGGCTCCCTTAGCACCTTTTCTCTTCTCTGTCTTCACCCTTTCCCCAGGTAGCCTCATCCAGTCTCATGATGCGGAAGCTCTACCCAGAGGATTGCCCAATTCCTGTCTGCAGTGCAGATATCTTCACTGGGACACTGAACAGTAGGTCAAACTCAGCTATGCTCCCCATTAGCCCCTGACTTGAGTCTTTGAGCCCACAACCTTTTGTCTCCATTTTGGCAGTTTTCTAGCTGCACGGGTCCAAAACTTCAGATTCATCTTCAGCTTCTTTTTCTTATCCATTCTTGAAGTAAATTCTGTTGCTGGCAATACCTTACAATACAGAGCAAGACTCTGGCCACTTCCTACCCTTTCTGCCACTACTGCCCTAGTCTGGTAACCAATCACTCTTGCCTGGATTGCCTGGATTGCCTGGATTACAGCAGTAGCCTCTCACGTGACTGGCCTTAGAGACTGCTCTTAACACCACCATTAAAATTCCCATTTAGAAGATATTTGACTACATCACTTTGCTGTTCACTACCTTTCAGAGGCCCTCCAATCTCATCCTAAGTGGAGCCAAAGTCATCTCAGTGGACTTCATGGCCCTATAAGATGTCCCCGCTCCCGCTGGCTGGACCCTACTTCTTATCAACCTTCCAAATGTTCTCTCCACCTCAGCCAAGATGGCCTTCTTGCTCTGTCTACAGCAAACCAGATACATCACAGGGCCTTTAACTTGGCTCTTTCTTTGTTTGGAATGCTCTCCCTCCTCTCCTTCAGGGTTGACCCAAAAGTCACCTTCTCAGTGACACCTTCCTAGACTACCCTAGTAAACACTGTAAGTCTAGTATTCCCTAACTTTCCTAGCCCCCTTCCTGATTTATTTTTCTCTATAACACTTTACCAACTTGCTATATATTTTACTCCCCTACTAGAATGTAGGAGGCTTCATGAAGGCAAGTTTGGACTGTTTGGTTCACAACTGAATCCTTAGTACTTAAAATAGGGACTGATGACTAGTGATGTTGAGCATTCTTTCATATGCCTCTGGGCCCTTTGTATATCTTCCTCAGTGAGTTGTCTGTTCAGGTCCTTTGCCCAGTTTTTAATTGGGCTGTCTGTCTCCCTGGTGTTGAGTCACATTAGTTCTTTATATATTTTGGAGATCAAACCCTTGTCTGAGGTATCATTGGCAATTCTGTTTACCCATACAGTTGGTTCCCTTTGAATTTTGCTGGTGTTTTCTTTAGTTGAACAGAAACTTTTCAATTTGATATAGCCCCATTTGTTGATTTGTTCTTTTATTTCCTTTGAGTAAACATATTTCGGTGTAGGATATCCAAAAGTTTACTGCCTATATTTTTCTCCAGGACCTTTATGGTGGCATTGCTTATGTTTAAATCCTTTATCCATCTTGAGTTTATTTTGGCATATGAAAGAATGCTCAACATCACAAGTCATCAGAGAGATGCAAATTAAAACCACAATAAGATACCACCTCACACCTGTCAAAATGGCAGTCATCAACAAATCAACAAACAACAAGTGTTGTCGAGGATGTGGGGCAAAGGGAACCCTGGTGCACTGTTAGTGGGAATGCAGGCTGGTGCAGCCACTGTGGAAAACAGTATGGAGTTTCCTCAAAAAACTAAAAATGGAACTGCCTTTTGATCCAGCAATTCCACTACTTGGACTATACCCAAAGAATCCTGAAACAGCAATTCATAAGAACCTATGTATCCCTATGTTCATAGCAGCACTATTTGGAATAGCTAAGTGCTGGAAACAGCCTGAGTGCCCATCAGTGGATGATTGGATCAAAAAACTTTGGTACATTAACACAATGGAACACTACACAGCAGAAAGAAAGAAGGAACTCCTAACCTTTGCAATAACATGGATGGAGCTAGAAAGTATTATGCTTAGTGAAATAAGCCAGTCAGTGAAGGACAAATACCATATGATCTCACCCATTATAGGACAATAATGAACAAAACTAACAACAAGCAAAACAGAACCAGATATATGAATACAATGAATAGGCCTTCAGTGGTTAGGGGAAAGGAGATTGGGGGAGAGGGGAGGAAGAGGCAAGGAAGGGGAGCAGTTTAGACAAGAACCTAGTATAAAGGAACCATGGACATGGACAACATGTGGGATTGACTTGGGAGGGGGATAGGTGGGTGGGGAGGGGGACAGAGAGGAGCAAAAAGGAGATGGATGTAATCCAACAACAATAAAATTAAATTTAAAAAAATAGGGACTGAATCAAATTAAGGTGCTCAATAAAAACTTGTTGGATACTTAAAATTAATTTGTCTCCCTGGGTATTTTTCTATGTTGTTAGTAACAAGTATATCTTCCTCCTTTCCTTTCTTCCCTTCCTTCATTCCTTCCTCCCTCCTCTTCCTCCTCCTCCTTTTTTTCTTTCTTTCCCTCTCCCTTTCTTTTTTAACTAAATAATTGTACAACATCTTTCATTTCTACAGTGCTTTACAGTTTTTAACACCCTCTTTTTTAGCCCATTTGGGCTGTTGTAATACCACAGAACTACCACAGACTGGGTGGCTTATAAACAACATAAACTTATTTCTCACAGTTTTGGAAGTGGGAGGTCCAAGATGAATGTGTTGGTGGATTCAGTGTCTAGTAGGAGCCTGCCTCCTTATAGACAACCATCTTCTCTCTTTGTCTTCACATGGCAGAAGGGACAAGGGAGCTCTCTGTGGTCTCTTTTATAAAGCAATAATCTCATTCAAAAAGGTTCCATGCTCATGATCTAATTATCTCCCAAAGGTCCTTCCTAATGCCACTACATTGGAGACTAGCTTTAAACATATGAACTTGGGGGAGGGGGGCACGTTCAGTCTATAGGAGCTTCTCTCACATGATATTATCCACATCTTGACAACAACCCTTTGAGGCCAACCAAGCAAGTTCTTCCTTCTTCCTATGACTGAGGGCTTAGCCTTGGGCAAAGGAAAATGAAACAGGTGTTCTAGATGTCCCATAGTTTACTATCTCAGCTCAGGAGTAGAACTGTTCACTCCTAGCTATGACAGTTTTTAGTAAACTGACAGCTTTCCCCCTCCAGCACCTGCCTTTTATTGCTTTTCTGCCCTGGGCTTGCTCTGTTGAGCACAGGTGCAACCAGGAAGGGCAGGGGAGATGATGTCCCTAGGACAAACTTTAGCCACGGGGGGGGGGGGGGTGGAAGTTGGTGGATGTTATGAACTAAATATTTGTGTCCCCTCAAATTCATATGTTGAAGTCTTAACTCACAACGTGATGTTATTTGGAGGTGGGACCCTTGAGAGGTAATTAGGTTTAGATGAGGTCATGAGGGTGGGACCCCCATGGAATTAGTGTCTTTATAAGAGAAAAGACTGTAGCTCCTCTCCCTACCATGGGAGAGTGCACCAAGAAGTCAGCCATCTGCAAGCTAGGAAGAGGGCCCCCACCAAGAGCCTCGTCTGCCAGCACCTTTGTCTTTCCAGTCACTCCAGTCTCCAGAACTCTGAGAAATAAATTTATGCTGTTTAAGCCCCTCAGCCTATGGTATTTTGTTGTGGAAGTCCAAGCTAAGACCGTAGTAGATAAATGCCCCAGGTTCTTTGTCCTCTGGTAGACAAAGGTATGATCTGTGTGGTTTCTGGAGGTTTCCTGGGGGCATTGAGTCCCAGTTGCCAACAGGGATATCTCCTAATAAATGCCTCTTTTATTGGCTCCTATCCTTTCCTTGAACCCTAGCTGTACTTCCTGGATTACCTCCCCTCAAATCAAACCACCTATATCCGAGTCCTTTTTCAGGGCTGGCTTCTGGGGGTACCTGTTAGGGTCTGAATGTTTATGTCCACCCAAATTTATATGCCTAAACCTATCTCTCAAGGTGATTGTATTAGGAGATGAGGTCTTTGGGAAGTGAGTAGGTCATGAGGGTGGAGCCCTCATGAGTGGGATTAGTGTCTTTATAAAAGAGACCCCAGAGAGTTCCCTTTCCCCTTTTACCAAATGGGGGTACAGAGGGAAGACAGCAGCTTGTGAACCAGAAAGAGGGTCCTCACCAGACACAAAATCTGCCAGGACCTTAATCTTGGACTTCCCAGACTCCAAAACTGTGCAAAATAAATGTCTATTATTTATAAGTCATCCTGTGCATGGTATTCTGTTACAGCAGCCCAAATGGACTAAACCAGAACCTAAACTGACATGGGAGGGGACCAAGGTTATTGATAATACTGAGAGACCCCTTTGTGGCCCTGGACAAGGGTTATCAGATTTTGCAAATAAATACAGATGCTCAGTTATACTTAGATTTCAGATAAACAATGGATATGTTTTTAGTATAAATATATTTTATGCAATGTTGTGGGTACATTTTTTACCAAAAAAAAAAAAAAAAATGTTGTCTATCTGACAATCATATTCAATTAGGTATCCTGCCTTTTATCTGGCAACCTGAACTGTGATTGGAAATAGGGGTGAACTAATTTGGAAACTGGAAACGATCACAGAGGCCTAGATTATGTGTGACTTTGGGCTGGATAAAGCCAATTTGTGAACCTTTAACCTTTAACCTACCTAATCTGGGAATGGTTTGCATCACATTGTCCCCTTTGGGCACCCTCTGCAGCTGACTGTGAGATGACAGTGGAGGACAAACATGACTCAAAGAGATTAAGGAGATGACCGTGACCCCAGAATCTGTCCTCTGAGGTGAAAGCCCTCCTGTCCTTCAAGGCAGTGATTGTAAGAAGTTTCCCAGGTGGCAATAATAGTGGCGGCAGCAGTAGTAGCTACAGTTGATGAAGCCTTTGGTTTGGGGCCTGCATGTCATCACAGAGCCAGCAGTCACAAATGGAAAGTTTTAGTCACACTCTTTTCTTTGGTTGCCATCTCTGTGACAATGGGAAAATTGTTCTGCAGGAGAGCCCAGATGACCTGCTACTAGTCACTTCCCAGAGAGCCAGGGGCCTGGCTCTTCTAGCAGCTGCTAATGTCTAAGCTGGGAACCTGACCAGAGTGGATGGATTCAGGGTTCCTGGGTTCAGGGTGTTGACTCTAGACCTCACCCTGATCTATGCATGTCACACATATTTTTAGCCCATTTAATATATGACTCTATGAGGTAGGTAGAATGCCATTTGACAGATGAGGAAACTGAGGCACACTAATTCACACCACTTGGAGGTAGAAGATCCAGGATCCAGACCCAGGTAGTGTGACAGCTGAGCTGTCACTCTCAGTCACTGTCCCATACACCTGAGCACTGGAACCATGAAGGGCCCAGCAGAACAGGAATGCCCAGGTATAGTCTGGGGGAATCTATTCTTGATACTCTGGTTTTAGCATTACCTTTATCCTCATCTTCCCATATGTTCCGATGTGAATTGTCTCAGGAGTGATGCCAATTGTAGAGTGGCTCAGCTGAGGCTTCTTCTCTGAGGATCCCTGGGAAGTCCAGATAGACTCTCCAATGCCATGATTCCCTTTCACCACAATTGCCGTTATCCCCTGCCTCCAACTTGCAGACCAAGAGTTGATATGCAACTCAGATTACTGGCCAGTAATAGTTTCTGGGTCCCCTGGGGAAAAAGCCTGAAGCAGAAGAGGCATGTGAAGCAAAGCTCCAGGTAGGAGCAAATCGAACAGCCTTAGATCAGGGAAAATAGACCCTCTATATTTTGGGGATGATCAAAGCTGACATGGGATGCTGGGGTTCTTTGGGTTTTGTTTTCTTTTAACAGTGGCTTGGATGAGAGGTGAATTCAGATGCTGGGCTGGGAGCTAAAATAGGGCTCCCCAATATTGCCTCTTCATTTACCACAAGCCACAATGAATACTTGACTTAGGGGGTCTGGAGCTCCCTGGTTTCTGGGTTCTCTCATCTGGCTTCTGCCTTGCTCTCACCTCAAGCTCCAGAGTATTGCTAACCAGGGCAACATGAGCAACAGAACAGGATGAGACCTTCTGTAGCAGATGCTGTCATGCCCTGCCCTGTTCTCTTGTTGGGTTCAGGCTGACTCCCAACTACCAGTATCTGGATCTCTTTGCTCAGTGGCTTTCTAGAAACTGCACCAGCACTCTGCCCATGCACATGAAGGAATTACACCTCCACACACCCACATATACCCTCAACCAATGATTAGCTGGAGTTGGTATATAAATAAACACCTAGCTCCATAGGAGAAGGATAACTCAGAGGTGTGTGTTCTATACCAGTGCTATGCAACTTTTGATCCCCAGACCAGTGACAGGTGGTGAAATGTTTATTACTCATCTACTTCCAGAACAGCGCACAAAGAGAGTCAGTGTTTAGAAACTTTTAGAGCGATGTGACATGGCTGTGACATTGCTGTGTCATTTGTATTGTACTTTACAAAAGTATCCATCTATAGCGGATTGATAAGAGTACCAAACACCTGGATCCTTGACCCAGATACCTGAAAATCACTGTTCTCACTGTTTCCTACTTTCTCCAGTGGGATTAAGTGCCAGTTGCCACAGTGCCAGCTGGCTTGATAATGCACCCATTATTGGCTGCCTTCCCTTCTCTGTCTCCTTTCCCCAATCCCCTACCACTGTTTCTTGCACTTTCCACATGAACTACTGGTACTCATTTCTTTGCCTCAGGGTGGGCTTCTGGGGTAACCCAAACTCAGACACCCTCCCATGGGCAGTGTATAAGGCTGCCCATGCTGCCATCTGCTACCCCAAAGTGCCATTGGTGACTCCTTGACCCTTTCTTCAAGGAGTTAAGTAGCCCATTAAGGATGATAAACTTATCTGCCCACCTTTGCATTTCTTCCTGCTTCCATGGCCTAAGATCAAGGTCATTGCCCTCACTGCCCTTTGCTTCTCCAGAGCCTCATAGACTGGCCAAGGCTGATGGAAGACACACTTCCAGGCACTTGGCAGCCAAAAACTGCTGATAAAATACCGAACGCCCCCAACTTCACCTCCAAGACCAGCTCATATAGGACCAAGGCAGCTTCAAGGTAAAGGTCTGAAGCATTAATTTATAGGCTAGAATGGCAAGTCAGGAAAAACCTGTTCTTTTTCTGAAGCCACTTTTGTGTGCATGTGGAATGCTTTTGTTCAGATACAAAGCGCCCGGGTGCAGTCTTTTATGCCCTGAATCATTTCCATGTGGCTCAGAGCCTCCCTGGACTTGAGCACTATTATCCCTCAGCCTGTTAGATTGTGCGCTCTATCTGGGGCCTGCTCCTTGGTTGTTTACGGATTTCTCAATCTGCCTGCTCAGGCTGAAAGAGGTCCTGCTGCCCATAAAACCTCATGGTTCTAAATCATCTCTCTCTCTCTCTCTCTCTCTCTCTCTCTCACTGAAGTCCCTAGGATTCCTGGAGCTCAAATTAAAACCACCTTGAAAGCTCAGTTTTACTTCTCCATCTAGTGACACATTTCCCTTTGCTTTTTTTGATGTGCTTATGCAGGCACTTTAGTCATCCCTGTTGGCCATCAGTCTCCAGGACCCTGCCCTGCTCAAGGGGCTCTGTGCTGAAACAGTGCTCTTGAAGCTCTCTTACAAACCCCCCAAATAGTTTCCTCCTGGCCTGGTCCACACTGGGGTCAGTAGGTCAGTTGCATAAAAGTACGTGCTGTGACGCTTATGAATGTGTTCAGTTCTGGGGGTGGAAGGTGCTGGTAATAATGGTCATACATTTATAAATCCCTCAGTGAGAGTTTGGATGAGTCTAGCACCGTGCCAGGAATCATGGCAGTGCCAGGGAGTTGGAGCTGTTTTGGACTGGCTGTTGGAAACTTAACTGTGATAAGTAAGCTACTAAGAAGCAGGCTAGGGGTTGGGAAGACGTCAGACTCTGTAGCTGACTGCTTGGGGTTGAACTCTGGCTCAGCCAACTGTGTGGCTTTGACAAGTAATCTAACTTCTTTGGACTTTACTTTCTTTGGCTATAATGGGGTGATAATAATAGTAACTATCTGATAGAATTGTTCTGCTGATTTGATGAGTTAGTATAGTTGCAATGTTCAATGCCTCACAATGTTAACTATACTACTAGTACTAGTACTCCTCTAACACTCTGTGATATTACATAGAACTGATAGAGAGAAAATAAAGGTTAAAGAGAACTGCAGTGATCAAAGAAGGCTTCCTGGAGGAGGGAGCTTGGATTAGTCATGGAAGGACAAGAAATAGGATGTTGTCATCAGAGAGCAGACCCCACAGACTGTATTTTCTAAAGATGGTAGCCAACAACATCTTCTAACTTACAGGCTCTTCTACAATGTCACCTTAACACTCTTCCAACCACCATAGAGGTGGGGTCTATGTACATTCTAGTTAATATGGGTTAAGTGGCTTGTGACTACATTAATCAATAGAACACGGTACAAGTGATACTGGCTGACTTTTGAGGCTGGAGCATAAAAGGCAATGCAGCTTCCACCTTGTCACTGCATCGCTTGCACTTGGAGCACTTAGCTACCATGTAAGAAAGAAGTCAGACTATCCTGAGGCTACCATGCTGTGAGAAAGCCCAAGCAGCGTGAACTTCCTCAAGTAGGTGGAAGTCACCCCCAGCTTTTGAGCCTTCCCAGCTGAGGTTCAAACATCCTGGAGCAGAGGCAAACTATCCTCATTGGGCTCTGTTTGAATTTACTTTAAATATTTTATTTATTTTGAGAGAGAGAGAGAGAGAGAGAGAGAGAGGAAAAGAGGGAAAAAGGCAGGGAGGGAAACATCAATATGTGAGAGAAATGTCAATTGATTGCCTCTTGAATGTCCCAAGCTGGGGACCTGGCCTACAATCCAGGCATGTGCCCTTACTGAGAATTGAATAAGTGACCTTTCAGTTTGCAGGCTGACGCTCAATCCACTGAGCCATGCCAGCTGGGGTTCTGCCTTAATTTTGGGCCTTTGATATCCATAAGCATAATAAAATGATTAATGTTATTTTAAAAGATTTTATTTATTATTTTTAGAGGGAGGGGAAGGGAGAGAGGGAGATAGATATCAATGTATGGTTGCCTTTCTCCTGCCTCCAACCACAGACCTGGCTGGAGACCTGGCCTGTAACCTGGTTATATGCCCTGGCTGGGGAATCGAACCAGTGACCTTTGGGTTCGCAGGCCGGCACCTTATCCACTGTGCTACCAGCCCGGGCTGATTATTGTTTTAACTATGAAGTTTGGAGGACTTTGTATAACAGCAACACTGCCCAGAGCTGGACATAAAAGGGTAACTCTAATGGCAGGGTCAGTATAAACAGTCACTATAGAGGACACATTGAGAAGTTTGGGGGTAAAGGCAGTGAGGAAGGGAGATGTGGGACCTGGGGCTTGTTTATTTCCCCACCCTTACCCAACAATATCCCATCATGCTAGAGCAAGTAATTATGGTGGAATAGAAGCCATGATAGTTCCTGAAATAAGCTGTACACGTTATAGAAAACAGCCTTGGTCCCACTCATTCTTTGACAGGGTGAAAATTGCAAAAAATTTTGCAATAAATAATATGAATGAAATTCCTATGAAATCAATTAACAATCCCTGAGGATTGACACTTAGGAGTACCCTTCTCTCTTAGAAAGTCAATAGTTTGTCTTGGGTCAGGGCAATAGCTTATTTGGGTTCAGTTACTACCAGCTATGTGACCTTGAGCAAATTACTCAATCTTTCTGAGCCATTTTGGTCACACTGTACATCAGGGTTGGGTATAGACATTGGGGACCTCTGGCACATGGAGTGGGAGGGACAGAGCCTAAGCAGAATATGTGGGGGTGACAACCATAGTTTCTTCTCTGTCCTGGGCCTCAGGGTATGTCAGGTTCTAAAAAACATTCTCAAGGATGGTTCTGGCAGCCTGAGCCTTCAGCCCTAATCCAGATTTACAATATCTCTCACCTGTATGACTGGTTCAGCTTTTTGTTCTCATACCTCTACTTAGTCTAAGAGGATGTCAAGAGATCAATGCCAGACCACAACCTGTCTTCCTCCTTTCTCCTATTGAACTATTCCCTCTTCCAGTTACAACTAAAATTCTCATGCATGGCAATGGCTATGATAGTAAATATGTGTTCATGGGAGGATATTTACACTAGCAGGGCCCAGGCCCCAGGGCAACCAGTCCTCAAAGACTTCTTACATTTGTACAATGCTAAGTTTATCTCTTAGTTACCCTTTTTTTTTACCCAACAAAATGTCCCAAAACTTAGTGACTTAAGATAACAATCAGTTAATTATTTGCTAATAATTCTTTAAGTTGATCAACCGTTGGCCAAAACAGCTATTTCTGCTCCACCTGGCATCTGCAGAAGCTACTCAAGCATCTGGAATCTTCCAAGTTTGTTTTTATTTCATTCAGATATCTAGAGCTTCAGTTTTCTTCACTGGCCTGGTTCCTCAATTTTCCTACATGTGATCTCTTCATGTGGTTAGCTGGAGCTTCTACATAGCATGCTGCTCTTCAAAGTAGTTGGGTTTCCTAAATGGCTGCTGACTTCCCCCAAAGCACAAAAGTTGAAGCTGCTAGGCATTCTCCCTGGGAATGTTTCCCTGCAGCTCTTGATTTTGGCTTCTGAGCCACCATTCCATTTTCATGATAAATATTCATGTTTGCAACTAAGTAGCTTCATCAGTCCATTTCCTTTCTTTCAAAAGACCCAGATGGCTCTTTTTATTTTGAATTCTGTCCTTGCAGTTCAAGCCAATGTCATTCCCTTCAAAATTTAGTGGGTTTTCTGTGTATCAAGTTAGAATGTACTCCATTAGACAAAAGCCACATCTACAAACTTTTTTGAGACAGGTCTTTCTCTATTTTAAGATACAAGTCAAGACTGTGGGAGAGCATCATTAAGATTCCTAGCACAGCGGATAGGGCCTGCGAACCCAAAGGTTGCTTGTTTGATTCCAGCCAGGGCACATAACCAGGTTGCAAACCAGGTCTCCAGTCAGGTCTGTAGCTGGAGGCAGGTGAAAGGCAACCATACATTGATGTCTCTCTCCCTCTCTGCCTCTCTCTCTTCCCCTCTCTCTAAAAATAATAAGATCTTTAAAAAATTTCCTAAAATCACATTTTGTCTATACGAAATGGTCTACAATTCACTGTACTAAATCTTTTGAGAGCTCAACGAAGGGTCTTATGGCTATATCCTTGACCTGATCTTACTCTGTGGTCATGTTTTACTGGCAACCTGGATGCCAATTACTATAACACTTTGAGACTTTTTTTTTTCCTCAGAAAAGACTAGGGATGAAAAACAGTTTTATATTTGAACCTTGCAAGTCCTGGCTCCTTTACATTTTGCCTAACTTCTTCTAAAAATCTAAATAGTTCTTTTTCATTTAGCTCTTTAAAAAAAATTTTTTTTATTTATTATTTTTAAAAGAGGGGAAGAGAGAGAGGCAGAGAGGGAGACAGACATCAATGTATGGTTACTTTTCACCTGCCGCCAGCCACAGACCTGACTGGAGACCTGGTTTGCAACCTGATTATGTGCCCTGGCTGGGGAATCGAACCTGCATCCTTTGGGTTTGCAGGCCGGCACCTTATCCGCTGTGCTACCAGCCAGGTCATTTAGCTCTTTTTTATTCTCCTATATTTTATTGCTATTTATGTGTTCTTTAAATTGTTAGTGGCTGTGATAGTAGAGATTTTAGATAAAAGTGTAAAGGAGAATGACATTGCAGCAAAAGGGAGTAACCATGCTTAGTTAGGACCTATTAAACAAACACATAGTGAATTGCTGCTTGTTAAAATCCACATTTCCAGGCCTCCAGTCAGAGCCAATGAGTCATAAGGGGCTATGAGAGCATAATCTACATTTCATGGACCTTCTTAATCCTAGTACATGTGAAAACATTGCCTTGCATCAGTCTCTGTAAGCATCCATTTTTTCCCTACTTGTGTCTAGATTCTAGTCCTAGACATGATCTCTCTGCTGCTTCTTTTACTCCTTGTAGTTCTGGGTGGCAAACAGATGGTACATTAAAAAAGAGTATGCATTTAATAAGGAGACCTTTTATAATGATGCGGGCAGGATTTAAAGACATTGAAGAAGCTCAGTGCTGTACCTAGGGCTAAGTAATAGTGGGTTGCTGTCATCACCACTAGGAATGGTAGCTAGAAGTTACCTGAACTTGGAGAACTTCAATTTCACTTAATCTGTTCCCTAAAGAGCTCCTTCTGGGTCATTTAGTGGGAAGACCCTGTGCAGAGGCTTTCAGGCTGTGGAGTGGGCCTCTTACTTAATGGGGCCAGATGAAGATGATGTGCCTGACTCTCTAACACGTGGCCCCAAAGGGGGTTGAGAAGAAAGACTGGCCCCAAATTGTGCTCAGTTTCTCTTGCCACTGTCTTTTCAGGGGTTTCCTGTCTTTGGCAGCAAGAGAGGCCAATAAATAAATTCACACTAAGGGACTAGAGAGTGATAATAGCTAATCCTTTCTAACATCAATTGCTCTTGAAAATAGAGATGGTTTAGCTTAAAAGAAAGAGTGTCTCCTGGAGGAATACTACTCTTTGGAGCTGGCATGGGAGTAATGCATGGGCAGGGTCCTCTTAAACTCTTCAAGTCAGTCCCTTCTTTTGCTTTTCTGTGAATCCTAATGTTAAGTTGTTCCCCAAGAAGCTTTTGAATCCTTCTGACTATGGACTCTCCATGAGGGAATGGCTATCTTATCTCTTTTTTTTCATTGCTGTATTCCCAGAACCTGACATAGCTCACTATGTGTTTGATGAATTAATGCATGAATGAATGCATGCATGCATGCATGAATGAATGAATGAAACCTCTCTTCAGGAACCTGGCTCTTGTTGAAAGTGAAACATACTCCACGCCTTGCCCCTCCCCTTCAGGCTTCCCCGTGGCTTGCCTAGGATTCAGCTGAAAAATGATTTTTCATACACGTCGCCCTCATTATAACATCATTCCTCAGAGCGAAGCTCTCTGACCACCCTGAAGACCTGTATTTAATGTGATGAAAGGTGATTTAATGGAGCTGAGAAGAATGAAGCAGAAAGCGGACAGCCGTTTCAGAAAAGCAGAGCAGGCTGTCCCTCCAAGGGGAAGAAAAAAAGGAAAAAGAAAAAGGGGGAAGAAATTCAACACCTCCCCCCGAAGACATGGAACTAGAGGATGTTTTAGGCAGCTTCATAGGAAGGCAAAAATGAAAGCCAGATAAACCAGAGCCCTCCCCTCCCTGGCAGCAGATAACTAACTTACCATTTATTTACCTTGGAGCTGATTATGTACTGAGTTGAGGCAGGCAGGGAGATTTTATTGACATTTGGTCTCCCTTCACACATTTTTGCGACAGCCAGACATCAGGGACTGAGCTGCAGGATATTAAAGGATTTGGAAAAGTTATCAAGGAATGGGACATATTTATCAAAGCCACAGTGATATTAGAAAGCTGGGCTGCTGCTCCACCTGGGTATATTACTTGATTAAAAAAATAATAATGATTCATCCTCTGGCTGCCTTTTGCACCTGGGTGAATGCTGAGCAGGTCTTCAGGACCACCTTTGGCCAGGGATTTGCCCATAAAGACCCTCTCTTTGGGCCTCGCAGAAAATTGTGGGTGATAAATCACACTGGTTGTTGGGGGTGTGCTTTCCCATGCATGTGCGTGCAGGTGTGGTAAAGTTGTGAAATAACAGGGAGCTCCTATCAATGTTCTATTTGACCTACGCTGGGCCAAGCCAGTGTCCTCTGGATCATCTTGGATTGCCAATAGAGAGTTGTTAAGAGTTGGTTGAGTGATAGAAGAGCTGGTGCAAAAGGGACTATGTGAAATGTCCCTCGCTGCTTCAACTACTGCATTTCTGGTGAATGGCAATTATGTAATACAGGAATTCTCCAGCTTCCAATAACCAGCAAGTAAGACTATACCACGAGTCACCTCTATTTAGCTCTCCCCCAAATTTTTCCACATGAATTATTCAGTGTGTGACTGTTTCAATATGTCTGTCTTAAAAAAAAAAAAATGCTGGATGAACTTGAAGCAGCAAGAGGAAATGCCTGCATTGCAAAAATGATATCCATCTGCATATTTATCTTAAAAGGCAAGTCTTTAATGCATTCACTCAGGTGAAAATATCATTAATAGCAAGGACTGACCAACTGCCACCAGGATCCATGGGGTTAATCTGGGTTTTGCCATCTGATTCCAATCCATCAGGCCTGGCTATAAATCGCTTATATGTCTGGGTGATAAAAAGCAAATATAAATTTTCAAAAAATTTAACCTTGCATGGTATATAAAGAGAATACATAATATTCCTGGGCATAAATATGTCTCAAGACAAACTCATTGTGTATACCCAGAATACATAATGGGTCATACCAACCCATATTTTTCCCCTGGCAAGAAAAAGCCAGAAATTCTACAGTACACTGTGTGGTTTCGACAACTCTGAGATGAGGCGTGTCACTGATTTGGGGCTGTCCACATATGGGAGTGGGGCTCTCTGAGGACTCTCAGTGCCCTTCTAAAGTGACACAAAGCCCAGCTGAAGGAGAGGAAGTGTGCTGAAGGGAGACTTAGGACTTTGGCATACTTCTGGGGGATCTTGGCCAAATTATTTTATGTAATTGGGTTCCAATTTCTACCTCAGGAAATGGAGGAGACTGATACAGAAACTATTAATTTCTAAGGCAGTGTTTCTGCAACTTTAGCGGGCATGTAAATTCCCTAGGGTCTTGTTAAAATGCAGATTCTGACTATGTAGGTCTGGGGAGGGGTCCAGAATTCTGTATTTCTAACAGTCTGGTAGGTTACGCTGATGCTGCTGGTCTGAGGACCATACTGTGAATAGCTAGGGTCTAGGTCTTTCTGAATCTCATAGTTTAAGCTGGTGATTCTCATTCTTGGCTGCACACTGCAATCACCTAGCAAGTTTTTTTTTTTTTTTTTTTTTTTTAAGTGCCATGGCTCAGACCACATCAAGAACCAATTAAATCTCAATCTTTGGGGTTTGGACCCAGGTAACAATATTTTTAAAGTTCCCCAGGTGATTCCAAGGTACAGCCAAGGTTGAGTAGAATTGGTAGAAGACTCCATATGGCTCTACATGTGGAGCCAGCTATTTTGGAATTTGTCACCCATGCAGGGTCTCTTGTGATGATGATTCATTACATAGAATAGATGTAATTCACCGACATGGTGGTTTGCGCTGTGCGACTATCTCAGAGACTCACAGCTCCTTCTCTGGACAGGTAAAGAGACCAAGGCTGATGGGGTCCAAGGACTGTTACAAGGAATGGGCTGACATTGGTGGGACATTTTTCTTTGTAATGCTTCTTTATTAAAAGCCAGGTTAGTGGCTGCAAATGCAGATGCCTACGTGTGCCTAAGTGGGCAGCACAAGTAATAAATCAGAGCTATATGTTTACATGTTGACATACACAGGTATATATTTTCTGTGCTCAAAAATTATCCTCTTTCATGTTTTTCCTTAAAACTCATACCCATCTCATGGTACAACAGAAATATTTATCTACTCACCAAAATTCAATAGGGCAAGCGCAGGGCCTGAGATTTGTACAAATCCACAATACTTTTACTTTTGCCAATGTACAAACGCATCTAACAGTGAGAATGTACTACTATCTATGCCTGAGGACATGGGAAGGAGCCTGTGCAGTGAGGAGTCCTGAACTTTAAGCTCCATTAGCTTTCTGGGAAATCCAACTGTTTCACAAGCCAGGGACAAGAGATAGAACGGGTGGAATCTCCACACACAGCACTATGTACCTCAGACCAAGACTGTAGAGCAGAAACCAACCAACCAACAACCAATAAACGTTGAAGTAGCTGGGGAAGTTTAATGAAAAAAAAATTCAATGGAAAAGATAAGACCTTCTTCTTTTGTGACTTTGAAGTGTGACAACAGCCATGAGTAAGACCCAGGTAGTTGACACCCTACTACTCATTATTTCATTTGTTCATTCCTTCATTCTTTTTATGCATTCATTTAACAAACATTCTTTGAGTGCCCCCTCTGGGCCAGAAGGTACAACCTGCTAGCTAAGTGTGATTAGTAAGGAAACCTGCAGCAGTGATTACCCATCTGAATTCCCTGCCTCCAAGTTTTCTCTTCTCACCTTCCCCTCCCACAGAATACACATTACACATGCAGTGGGATGGCTAGTATGTGACATTTGTTTGGGACAGGAACTTGCTTGTTGGACTGCAAACAGCTAGATGGGTGTGTGTGCTGCATTGTTGAGAGAGATCCTGGAACAGTGTGTGGGGTTGGGGTGGTTGGGGATGGACCATCCCCCAAAGTTTGAAGTTCATTAACACTAGGCAACAAGGGTGCTCCCCTTTGGAGATGAGGGGTCTATTGACAGGCACAGGGAAGGGCCTGTGCCCTACATCTCTCAGCTTTTAGGGAACTCCTCACTACTGAATCCTCCTGGCTTGAAATGCAGAGGACTGAGGGTTTAGAGTTCGGGATCTAGGACCTGACTGCTTGCACCTGGGCCTGTGAGGAAGTTAAGGTAATCCTCCATCCCCTTTTCTGCAATGCGGGCGTGATAAGGATGCTTGTTAGAGGTGTGGGTTGTGAGAATGTGCAGAACACACACAAACCCGTGGAGAAAGCAAGCCTCTCTCCCTCCAAATGTGAGCTGCTGCAGGGGCCATATCAGCCATTTACAAATTAGTATGAGTTAGATCTTACAGCAAGGCTTTGATCAGGTTGAGGCAAAAGGGGTGGAACTATTGAGGAGGGGTGCCAAGATAGATGAAAGCACCAACGTTTTGCAGGGCTTTGAAAGCGGCTGGTCCAAAGAGCAGGGTATGAGGTGCCCTTTGTGAATGTGAGGAAGAAACTGCAAATGCACAAAATTTCAAGGACTGAAAGCTGTGCTGGTTACCTCCGGGCAAGGCCAGCCCCTGGCGCCTTTGCTCCTCGCTGACTCTGTTTATCCAACGAAACATCAAACTTGTGTCCTCTCATTAACCCTTTGTTTCTTCTTTGTTCCTGACTTAGAACCCCCACACTCTGATTATTTTTAGAGCTGTGAGAAGTCAGAAGTCACTTGTGTTTACAGAGAGGCCGGCAGCCTTCAAAGGCAGGAGGGGAGTGTTAACAGCACCCTGCTCTCTCCCCAGGCCCCGCCTTTTCCAATACATTCTAAGGGCGCTTGTCTCAACAGAAGGAAATACACAAAGGAGAGAAATCTTTTCTTTCTCTTAGATGTTTGCTTTCTCAGTTTCCCCTGTGAGCTGCTTGAGTTAAGAAAAAGTACACACACATACACACTTTTATGTTTTTCCCGGCAAAGTGGGGAGAACCAGGCAGCTGCCTAATGCAAGTCATTTCTTCTGTCCCTCCCTCCCCACTTTATTTTTCCTTTTCCTTCCCATTTCTCCCCAGTACCTCAACTTACGAACTTCGGACCAGGCCAGGGATGAGGTCTTGAGATGTTTTCAGAATTATGGGTGTCCCTCAGGGGACAGTTCTGACCAGATTCCAGTCTTCCACATTTGAACAGCCACAGCCATGGTATTTTCTCATCTCTGTGACGGAAAGTTTCTGCTTTGATGTTGTGCAATGAGGGGGGCTTAGAAGTTCTGCACCCACCACCCGTTTCCCAAAACAAAGGTACTAAGGTCCAGAGGGTAGAGGGGGCATTTTCAAGGTCGCCAAACACAACAGCATCACTCACCGGTGGTCCTTCTGACCCTCACAGTGCCCTTCCCACAGAACTGAGCTCAGTGTCACTCCATGGCCTTTCCTGTACCGTATCATTAAACGAAGCCACTTTCAGCAAGTAGAGGGCAAGGAAAAGCAACTGAACCAATCACGGTATATGAATTAGCACAACAATAGAGTGGAAGGTAGTGTCACATTTCTGTTTTGGTTTATATTGAGTTACCCTAGACACCAGTGCCCAGACTCTTCTGGCTGTTTTTTGCCCCCCAAAAGTAGTAATGCAGGCTCTGCCTAAATTATAGCCATGCTGGGAATACATCTCGGTGGTTGAATGTGAGAAGACTCCATACCTTTCCTTCATTGTGATGTGTCCATATTGCGCCAAGGCAGGACTGAAGAAATAATAGTTCTGTAGCTCTGAGATTATCTATGTGGAAAAAAAACCCCATACACACACGAACAGATATACACATGCACACATATACTTCTTTTTGAACAGGGATGTGCATGCTAATGTCCTCCTATACCAACAGACAGCTTGCATGGTTTATGACACCGCAGCCTCCACACTGCTGTGTGTTCTCCTGTCACGCACCCGTACCTGTGGAATCAGTGTGTGAAAGGCTGTCTCCTCCAGACTTGAGGGTCTAGTTCACAAAACATTAGTCTCTGATGTGGAATTTAATAAAAACCTACCTAGTATGCATGACTTTAGGTATCTGCAGAATTCTCTGGGGGTGAGCAGCTGCAATGCTGTCCTATATAGGGGTCACTAGGCACATGTGTTCTTTTTAATTGAAATATAAATTAAGAGTAAACAGAATTAAAAGTTAAGTTCCTTAATCTTATTAGTCAGGCAGGACATGTGGCTGAGGGCCACCATATTGGACAGCACTGCTCTAGAACAATATTTTTACTGTTGTTGAAATTTCTATTGGACGGCGCTGAAGTAGAGGATGCAGCAGGCTGACACCCTCTTGCTGACGTTCACAGCAAACTGGCCACCCAGCAAAAAGGCCTATGAGGTGGGGCAGTGTGCTATCAGGAAATCCTTCTTGCTACTGGTTCATTCCTCTCCATTCTCCCTGGACCAACTCAAATGTCACCTTCTCTGTGATGACTCACTTCAGCCCCAGGCTTCTTCACCACACCCCATATCCAAATAGTATTTCACATTTGGAATTAAATATAATCATGTAAGTTGTGGTTTGCCCCCATGATTACTAGTTTCCCAAGGGCAGGGGCTGAGTCTTTTTCAGCAGGGTGTATTTAAAACTTAGCACAAACCTGGTAGGTCATGGATGTTTAATAAATGCCTATGGCATCCCAGATTATAGTGCTTCTTCTCCCTCCAACTACATGACTGGGTATGTTTGCACAGGTCACTTAACGTCTCTAGGATCCAGCTATGCCATCATTAAAATGTGGGTCCCTAGGCCTGGTGATATTGTTGGGGCATGTAGCCAAAACCATGTAGAAGATTGACAGAAGCTTCTTTGGGTGTGATGCTGTAATAGAAGTAAGTAGGCAGATCCTGGTAGCAGATGTTTTTCTGCCACATACAAACTGCGTGACCTTGAGCAGTGTACCCAATAGTTCTGAGCTTCTCAATTCCTACCTGTAACCAGGAAATCACGGGAGCTGTTGTGCTGGGCACAAAGGCTGGCAAATCATAGGGGTTACTACCTGATAAAAACCCAACCTAATTGCACACAGAGCTGCGGTGTCTTTGGAAACCCAGGATGGTGGTCCTGGGGATCACCCAGGGCAGAGCTTGGAGCTGGAATTTCCTCCCAGTGCACGGCAGGCTGTCTCCACAAGTTGCTCCTCCCAGCGCACCTGAAGTGGTGATGAGCATAATTCATCCTCACTCACAGTTAATGGCTGGTGACATTTTGAAGACGGCTGCTGGCTTTGGCTTTGCAGGCAGCAGGGGGATTTTAAAATGCCCGATTGATGTCAGGCTTCACAGAAATACAAACCAGAATTGCATGCTGTACCTGAGAGCAGATACAAAGTCACGTGAGTGAGATGTGGGGCTCGCAGAGCACCCTACCCCCCCCGCCCCCGCCCAAGTCACTGTTAACAGCAGTGGCAGGAGGGACTGCTCGGACATGCTGAAATGGTGAGCCAATTTGCCATGGACAGGAGCATTGCGTGGGAACTTGAGGATTAAAATTCCACATGCCTGGAATCAATATTCTATGCTCTTGTTATAATTCACTTTGCGAGGGAGAGAACGCAGGTCTCTGAATTCCTGGGTGAAGTAAACCACATATCTCAGGGATTAATGGGATTTCTGTGCTTATAAATCACGCCCAGTGGAGGGTGGGGTGGCTGTGGAGGAGGATGAGGGAGGATAGTCAGAGGGGGAGGGAAGGCTGGGAGGAAGGCTCCGTGTCCCCCAGCAATGATAAAAACATATCACGGGAGGCCAACCAGCCACACTGAGCATCAGCCCAGTGTGATTTAGCTGATGGGAACGACACAAAAAGGTGGCCTGGAATACTTGCTTTGACTAAAGCAGTCCTTAATAAGAAATAGCAAAAGTCAGGCTGATTTGGTAAGTACCATAAACAGCTGGAACCCCTCCTGACACTAGCAGCATCTCCTGCATCTGAGAAGAAAAACTGGAGATATTTGCAGAATATTTTCCCCCTCAGACTTGCTACTGAGTGGATGTCTCCACTTGTTTTGTTCTGCTGCAAGGAAAGCCATGCAGATAAAATACCTAGAATGTACCACGCGCCTTCACACCAGACAGAGCCAGTTTGGGCTGACCTTGGTCCAGGCCCCCAGCTTTCCCCCTTCCTTCAGGCCCTCCCAGACACCACTTTCCCTTGGGGAGAGAAACCCTGGCAGCAGCTTCAGAGCTGGTGGGCGGTGCAAGTCATGTCCCTAGCAGGATGGCTCAAGCTGCTGTGGCAGAGCTCCTGCTGGGTAATTTGTGCCTCTCACCTCTAGGACTGTGAGTTCAGTGCTGGCTGAGGCTAGGAGAAATGCCTTACTTGGTGTCAGCCTGTTCCCTAATGGGTAACAGTCGATGTCACAGAATCAGCCTGATGATTGGGTATGATTAGAAGGCGCCGCTTCTTAGGCGGCCCTGAGGATCATGGCCCGAGCACAGAATTAGTTCTCAGCCCCCCAGGGAGGGGGCCAAACCCCCGCAGGAGAGAAGCCCCCACTCCTGCTAAGGAAGCAGAGGTAATAACTAATAACCTTCCCTCAGCCCCGCCTTCCCCTAACCTTGTCGTGAACCATGGTTGTTTTGTTCAAAGAAGTGCTCGTGCAACCAGGCTCACTTTAATGAAAAGCAGGCCCTCACTCACCATTGCCCCTCCTCAGGCAATGGAGATAAAAACCTAATGGCATGTCAGATCCTTGATGGCAAACCCGCCAGGAAAACAAAATTATCAGGGTAGAGCGGAGGCAGCGGACCGTATCTGCTTTTGTACCATAAAATAACATAACCCGATGACCCCCTCATTTGCTGAAGGGGCACCCGGCTGGAAACACCGAGGCCTCTTGCAAAAGTTCCCGTTGCCTGCCACGGCGGCCGCAGCAATGCTCCCAAACAATCTTGCTGTCTGGCTCGTTTTCTTCTCTCCCCTCAGGCATTTCAGTCCTCATTTCAATATCCAAGGCACAAGGCCTTGATGACAACACGTTTATCACCGCACAAATTGTGAGACTCTGACAAGAAAAGGTCCAAAGGTTTCCTGTGCGCATGTACACATACATACACACTATGTTGAAAGGCAAAAATTTTCAAACCGTCTCCACCAGAGAACCAAGTTAAAGTGTCCCTTACCTCTCAGGTCACAGAAGGGCTTTCTTGACATTTAATTGCATCCAAGAGATGCTCTGAAACAACTACAGAAATCAAAGAATTATAAAAGCCCTTTAAAAACAGCTCTCTTGTCAGATGAGCACAATGGTCCCATGGTTATTCTTCTCTTCCTTCATGGCTCCCTCTTTTCTTCCCTCCTTTCACCGTTCACACACATTTATTGAGAATATACCATAAGCCATGTCCCAAAGCAGGTTCTGAGCAAGATAGAAATGGTTCCTGCCTGATTTCTGGCCACCTGTCTTGGCAGAGGTGGCTTCTCAATTCCCAATAATTCAATATGGTCTTCTTCTTCAACAATGAAACCCCTAATTTTCAGCTGGATGCATGGATCTTCATACTAAAAATTACATGTCCCAGCCTCCCCTGCAACTGTAAGTGACCATATAACTAAGTTCTAGTTAATGGGATGCATGAGCAATTCTCGTGTGATGCTTCCAAGAAGTGTTATTCAAATGAGGGAAGCATGCTATTTCCTCCATCTTCTTTCTTGTGGGGTGGAATGTGGATACAATGGCTGGAGTTCCATCAGCCACATGATACCATGAGGCAGAAGTCATATACAGGGGATGATAGAGGAACAAGGCAGAAAGAACCTGAGATGGTAGAGCCACTCTGGAAAACTGGCAGTTTTTTAATGCAAGTAAACATATACTCGATAATCTTATCCCTATCCATTTACCCAGGAGAAATGAAAATCTATGACCATACAAATATTTCCAAACAGATGTTTGTAACAGTTTCTTTACTAACAGTTCTAAACTGGAAACAATCTAAATTTCCATCAACACACGATTAAACAAATTGTGTGTATTAATACAATGAAATACCACTTAGCAATAAAAATAAACTGGTACATACAACAACATGGGGGAATCCCCCCATATATTATGCTGATTGAAAGAAACTGGACACAAAGGAATATATACTGTATAACTCCATTTAGATAGAACTCTAGAAGAGGCAAAACAACTCTGTCTTTGGTGACAGATGTCAGAACAGTGGTTGCCGACGAAGGGTGAAGGTCAACTGAAAAGGGTAATGAAGAAGCTTTCCGAGGTGATGGAAATGTTCTGTATCTTGGTTGGGTTGTTGTCAAAACTCATCAAAATCTATGTCATTATGATCTGTGTTTTTCACCACATACAAATTATACAATAATACTAATAATGATAATACTAATAATAGCTTAGATCCTGTTAACTTTGTGAAGTCACCCTTTTAGCCCTGCACCTTATTTACACGAGAAAGTAACTTCAACCGGTCTTAATTGGCATTTTCTATCCCAATGGTGCAATGTCTTTGCACACCACTCACTGATCACGTGGCTGACTCTCTCAGCTCTGGGTGACGAAGTCAATGAGGGAACTGTTCATAGGAGCCAGGGCACAGGTGGGATTTGACAGCAGGTTAATCTGAGTGCCGCAGTTTAGAAGAGTTTCTCCCTAGTCCTGGTTTCAGCATTTCTCCACCCTGAACCCACAGCCAAGTCTCCTCATGGACTCTCGGCACACTCAACAGACCTCCTTTCCTCTCCTCACACCTGGCCGTCACCACTGTCAGCCCATTCAGCAAGCAGGATCCCACTTTGTGGGGTTCACTTTGGTCAGTTGATTGTTCTCGAATGCTGGTACTAGGACTATTCTTAGCACACCACCAAACCCCAGGAGGCTCTGAAGATGTATGAGGCTGAGTAGCAGCTGCATTGCAACTATTACCAATGCTATTATCATCATCATTATTGAGGGCATGCGGCTTTCGCGGTATGCCAATTGGAGGATGTTTAAGGGCCTTTTTCATAATTGGAAGAACCAGTCCAGGACATGCATGGGTTTCCATTTGGAGTGAAAGTAACCTCAGAGGAAGCATGTTTCCTCATATTCTAGGGGCTGGCATTTCTGTCAGGTCCAGCAGGCAGCTGCCTGCATAGATAAATTTCAGTTTCATCTTCTGTCCTCCTCTCTTACTCTGCCCAGCTCTGCCGCCTCTGTCTCACCAAACAGTCCCTTAACCAGCAACCACAAATTCTACAATTAGAGATTCATTCCTTTGACTTTATAGTTTATCTGCTATTAAAATGCAAGTCTTCCTGCTATATTTCCTAGAATTGTGTTTTCTTTCTTTTCCCATTTCCCTCTTGAAGAGAAGGAAGTGGAATACATAAAAGGCAGCATAAGAGGGCTTTAGCATGGAGGTGAGATCATGGAGAAAAGGTGGAGTGAGGTCAGGAGGACAAAAACAATGATAAGAAAGATGAGCGCTTCCTGTGTTTCCAGCATGTCCTGGGTGTTAGCACATGTTATATTCTCAGGGTAGCCCTCTTCCTGAAGTTTTACTTCATAGTTAGTGCTTACTATGTGCTAGACATTATAGCAGAAGCTGTGTGAAACTTGCCTCACTTAATTGTATAACTCAATGCAGTGAGTATATTAGTATCCACACTTGATAGAGGAGGAAACTGAGGCACAGAGAGATTAAATAGCTTGCTCAAAGTCACATGGCTGGAAAGTAACAGAGCTGATATCCCAACTCTAGCCATCTCTGTGCAGAGGTTGCGCTCATAAGAACTTTTATATAACCATAAAATAACAAGTTATTGCTCTCTCATCATTGGATGATCCTATGATCCTAACTGCCCAGATATCTTGCTTTTTCACTATTTCCTTCAGATACTTTGAGGGTGATCTCACTATTATAATTTTATTTCCACATGAAATATTTTCATTTTCAAAGTACATCTGCATATTCCCAGGATTTCATTTCCCTCCTGAGATATTTTCCCAAAAGAAAAAGATATATCTGTTTTCTTTGAAAAATCTAAAAGCAAAACACAAGAACAACAACAAAAAAACCCCAACCAATTGATGATGTTCTGTCTTTGTAGCTCAGAGGCCCTGCGACTCAGGGCACAGCCCTGTAGACTGCTGAGACACATTTCCTGGGATTTTAGGGTGAGGATCCTTGAAGTACAAGGAGGAAAAACACCAAAATACTATTTTTGTTCACCAGAGACACAGGCAGACATGGGAGGAGACACAACCCTGAGAGGCAAAGGAGAAATATCTGAGCATTTTTGATGGAAGAAAAGCCAATGCATAGAACAGTCTCTCATGCTTGTTGGGGTGGCTATGGAAGATGCTGGAAGCTTTCAGCCTCAGTACTGGCACATCTACAGGCCTGGGCATATGGAAACCTCCCAAGGCAGGGGTGGGCTAAGATTTTGGAAACAGCACCTGGAGTCTTTTTTTTTTTTCCTAGAGAAATGAAAACCACATGTGTAACTAAGGCGAAGCATGCCATTCAATGGAGAATTTCCTACTCATACCTGAGCAGAATGAAAATCTGCTGTGAACTTTGTTCCTGCCTCTGTGTCCTTATGCTAATGACTCTGGTGTTTCATTGTCTGTGGAGGCCACAGGAAGGAGGGTTCTGCTTTGGAAAGATGAAGACAAAGAGGACCAGGCCTCCCACTGGCTTGGATGAAACGGAGGGGGTGAGACAGAAGCAAAAGGACACAAACTTTTGAAGGATGTGGGGGAAAGGCAGGGTTCTGAATAAAATCAGATCATGTTTTGGGGCTGGGAATATAAATGAAATCCATGGCTTGCCCTCATAGCCTTCTGCAACCCAACTGGGGTTCTGATCTTTGACCCAAAGGTCTAGCCTTCCCTCAGGGTCTGAATCAGGGGTCAGTCCTGGCTGGCATTCCACTGGACCCTCCTCTGAAATATCATTGCCCATCTCTAATGATACCAGCTCAGTCTAGAGTTTCTCAAAACTTGCTAGCGGAGAATCTCAAAGTCCACCACAACCCTGTAACCCCTTAACACTCCCTCATCTGTGAAGCCTTCACTATGTGTCACTACTGTACCAGTTCAGAGGACTTTTTTATCCTGTTTAAATAGCTGGTTCCATCACCCAGTGCCTGCTCAGTCCAGTGCATGAATCCCTAACCAACATGCAGATGCATGAGTGAAAAATAAATGCTAATCTTTGAATGTCACAGAGTTTTGGGATTGTTTGTTACATAGCATTGTTATCAGGGGCAATAGCTAACTGATACAGTATTCCTATTTAATATGTCATAGAATCCTAGCAGTTGATGGAACTCTCTTTGGGAAATACTGAGCTGCTGTCAGTGCAAGACCAAACCAGAGTCATATTCAAGTCTTCTAATTTCAAAGTCTGTTCACCCCACTGCATCAAGCTGAGGGAGATTAGCAAAAATGGCCTCCAGGGTTAAAAGGCTGCCCTGAGATAATGTGTTATGGGGACTTCTTACTGTAGGAAGAAATACAGGGGTTAGACAGGTAATGGCATAGAGTCTCCAGGCTGGCACTCTGAGGCAGGGTTAGAGCCCTCAGGTAAGGGTATAAGAGGCAAAAAAAAAAAACAAAAAACCTCATACCTGGTACTGTAGCCCACCCAAGACCAAGGCCTTCGAAGTACTGGATTGCCAAGGTTATAATCACAGATTTTGTTAGGACTGCTTTCAGGTTCTTTCCTTTCTTAAATCTGCAAAAGCACATTATTTCCAAGGTCCTTGTCAGAAGCCTAAATTCATAGCAATTTGCTGAGTCGGTATAAAGTGCAGAATTGATGGTACAGAAAGACATTAAACAACTTACAACCCTTTAGACCATGTCAACAGATCATCCATAGCTTCAACTGCAGAAACATTTCATTAAATCCTCGCAGTTTCTCCCCAAAGAGTAGGAATACCCTTCTATCATTTAAGAACAGATGGAGGCCTGGCATGATTTTCACTTCAGCTAGGGCAGTGGATTCACCTGAGCTAAGCTTTAGAGAGAGTCAGTTAATCTTTATCCAAGAAATATATCTTGAGCACCCTTGGGTGGGGGCAGCAATACGCCACTGGATCAGCAGGAACCCAGTCTGGGGTGGAGAGAGGTGGGCCAATGGCAGTAATAATAGTGTGCTGAGTGTATGGGTAAGATCTGAGGATTCTTTATAGGCAGACAAGTAACTGTTAGAGGCTGTCAATATGGAGGCCATTATGAAACTCTCTCCACTCTTATAGAGCTACTCCCACCCTTAAACAAGTACAATTTGCATAGAATGGGTGTGATTCTTTTCTATAGGGTAAAGCCTGCCCTCCAGGGATTGTGATGGCGTGAATTAGTTCCAAAATGCCAACCTAAGGTGAATAGGGTCATGGCCTAGGAGGTAGCCCTGGAATGTGATGGGAAATTAGGAAATGCTAAATTGATAAATGTAATCCCTTGTGCTAAGCCCTGTTTGGGAAAACAATGACCTAAAAAGAGGTTGGTCAGCTTTGGAGACTTCTGGAAAAATGACACTTGACACCAGCAGAGGCCGGTGGGGCCCACTGAGTATCTCTAGGGAAGAGGTCTTGGCCCAGGGTCCTTGAGCTTGCTGGTTTGCTCTGTCCAAAAGCCAAGAGAAGAACTCTGGGACTCTGGGGAGCCAAACGAGGCATCCAGGGCACAAATTTAAGGAGGTGCTCACTGTTGGGGTCATGGAAATGCAGGGTAAGTGACAGTTGAGTGTGTCCTGCATTCCTCCCTTGCTTCGCTTGAGTTCCATCCCTGGCACAGAGGCTAAGGCCCCAGCTCCAGACTTGGGAGGTGTGTTTTTGACTATCTGCCCAGTCCTTTATTAGCTCTGATCTTGAGCCAGTTCTTAACTCTTTAAACTCCCATTTCCCCATCTTTAAATTAAGGATGCATTTCCAATCTCAGAGAGGGATTAAACGAGAATGTTGCTTGCTGCGTAATAAGCATAGAGTCTTCGGTAAATGGTTATGACTAGCTAGGCAAGGTGTCCTCTCTGCTAAGAGAGTGTCCTCTTTCAGGTTTATCTGAGAGATATTTCTTAGGGTTGCTGTATACCTGATCACAAAGGTTATTTTCCCAGGGTGCTGACCCCTCCAATTTCCCCAAATGTGGGAAACTTGACTGCATAATTTGTTGTAGTGGGGGACTGTGCTCATGCTCTCCCTATTAAAAAAAAGAAAAAGGTCGCTGTAGCGGATGCTGGGATGGGTCACCCAGGTTCCTCTTCAGGACCATGAGACTGATTTCAACAGCTGCTGGGAGAACTGTTGGTGGGAATTCCTCAGCTAACCACCCTGCAGGAATTGCCTCAGCTGCAGAGAGCTGCCTCTTCCCAGGCTGACTCCCTTCCCAGGGCAGCCTGAATCCAATGGCTGACCATTTGAGGGTACACAGGACAAGGGCCCTTACCCCAACTTGGGACAACTCTGAAAGGTCCTCTCAGTGTGGCACGGCAGTCAGAGTTTTCTCTGCTCAGTCTAGCTTCCTCACTCTCCCTCCGGCATTCCCTCCAAGAGCTCTCCTTCCTAAACTCCTGGTCCTTCACATGCCAACTGTTCTTGAGGTCTGCTTTCCGAGTAATCATCTCACTCCCTCCTTCTCTTTCTCTGCTCACCATATTAATCAGGAGTTTTTGGGGTGCAAACTTAGGCAAAAAGAACAATGTGTTGGATCACAGAATTCCAGGAAAGTTTGCGACGCAGGAAAAATAGAAACCAGTGGGTCTCCACCTGGGAGACATGAATGCCACCAAGATGCTTTCTTTTCCTTAGATCTGTGACTCTCCATGTGCATGTCATTCTTTCTTATGTGTCCATTTATAGCTTCTGAATTTTGCATTTGAAATCTCAGTCTGCTTGAGAAAAACTAACTCCTTTCTAATTTAGAAAACTCCAAGGAACAGTTCTGATTTGGCGCTTTTTTGGCTCAGGTGCTGCTCTGGACCAATTAGCAGATCCCAGGGACCATGTAAAAAAGTGATCACACCCCTGGGAACCACCAGGTTTTGGGTGGGGGAACATTGACAGAGGAAGGAGGGGGGAGAAGGAATTGGCAGATAAAATGAAAGGTATTCACTTGTACAGAATGTTTTCATATTTTTGGTTGCCTGGTATTTGAACCTCCTTTCTCTGAATCTAGGTAGGAGGCAGAGCCCTCCTGTTACTTAAGCAGCTAAAACTGCATGGTACTTACTGTAGCAGACACTGTTGTGTACACACATGAGCAGCCATAACTTAATACTCCTGTATGTGCCAATGTAAGCATGTGTGCCTCTCCATGCAGGCCAGGCTGGATGGGCAGGGAAATTGATATCTCTCCTGGGAGCCAAGGCCAACCTCAATGAATGAGATATGGAAATTGGCGGATCAAAACTACAATTTCCTCACTTTTTAGTTGGGGGCAACTTCAAGAGGGTCTATACTGCCTCCCAGAGGTCCCCAAGAAGGAGAATGAGCCTTCAGTTCCTTTTTCAGCTTCTCCCTTTTCCTATCTCAATACCTCAGTTCTCTACTGTACTTCCTGGAATCCCTTTCCAGGTAACTACTTGCATTTCAATACTTCTCTTAGGTTTTCCCCTGGGAAAACCCAAATTCAGACACTTGCCTTTCCAACATCCCCAGTGGAGAAGCCATGTGCACTAAGGCTCAGCCAGTCAGATATACCTGCCATAGACTTGAATCTGGAGCCAACAACAGTGAGAAATTCTCTCTGGCAGCAGCCGCCATGGTGGCTGTAAAATTCTATTTTCAGCAGACACTGGCGATCAAAAGAGTCAAGTGTCTATCATCTCTTGGCTGTACAGGCTGGTGCTCTAGCTGACTGGGTCTGGCTCCCCAGTCACTTTTGGATCCTACCTGCTTTCCAAGGCTAGTTCTGCAGCTTTCCTGGCAACTTGGTGAATGAACCATCTAATATTGCTTCAACAATTCCTTTAAAGCTCTAATTAAGCCAGACTTCGTTCTAAACACCAAGCCCCTGTCGGCTAACGTGGCTGCCCAGATCATTTGCTCATAAGCAGAGAATGTAATCGTCAGGCTGGCGGGGATGTTTGGCATCATTTTGCATTAGTCTGATTAGTCATCCTGTTTTGTGGATTTAAGTCTCTGTTGAGCTGGAGGAGCAAGCCAATCCGTTCTCAGGGGGCCAAGAGCATCCGGTTCCTGAGGCTGCCAGAAGCGGATTCACCAAAATATCATCTCAGAGGACAGCAGGCAGACATCAGTCCTGTACATCCCTTGAATCAAAGTGTTTCTTGCTTGAACAGCAGCTCGAAGAATTCCACCTATCACCCAATCAGGCTCATGAGGAAGCTTCCCTTTTCGGAGCAGGACTGCAAATGCAGTGAGCTGGGGAAGGCGCCAGGAGAAAGAGCTTTCTGAAAATATTCTGTGCCGGCAAGAATAAGGACAAAAGGTTAAATGTGCAGCTTGGAGTTACCACCAAAAGCTCCTCAATGCAGTGAAGAGGAGAGGGGGAAGAAAAGTATTTTCTGCCTCTTTGCCTTTTTCCTGGTCTTGATAAAATTAATGTCGCAAGTGCCAGTCTCCTCTAAATATGTGCAGAAGAAACAGTAAGACAAGATAGGGTAGGATAGGATAGGATAGGATGGGATGGGATAGAATAGCCCATAATCAAACAAAGTAGAATAAACTGGCCTCACTACAGGTAAACAAAACCATTTCAGGTAGTGGCTCCTACATCAGCCTTTCTTTTATCCTATGAGACAAATATTGTGCAGCTTTACCTCCATTGAAGAGGGTAAAAATAAGCAAAAAAGAAAGTTTCCTGGCTGCCTGGGAGTGACTGGGGTGGGGGTGGGGAAGTCAGTAAAGCTCTGGTTGGCTGAAGCTCCATTTACACACTGACACACTCTTTTCTTGTTAATATTTGCATTGAACTAGCCATTTTCTGTGCTGACATTTCACATCTAGTTAAATGCCAGCAAATCCAGAGAGATGTGGCTCTGACCTGTGATTCTGCCCTTTTTGGACAAGCATCAGATGCTGTGGTACTTTGTTTCTAATTTCGGATATTCTACATCTTGGATTCTTTCACCTGAGATATATTTTTTTTTAACTGAATGAAATGCTTCATACTTCATATAATCTCTGTTGAATATTTAATTGAGAAATGTTGTTAAAAGGCATTTGGCTTAAATGATCTAAGTGCATGCATAGATAGTTCTTTTCTGAAAGTAAAATGGCTTTGAATGATTTTTGTTATTATGAGGGAATTACAGAAAAATTTGCCTTAAAATGCTAAAATGTACTACTTTTTTTTTTTTAAAAAAAGAGCTTATGGCTTTGCTAAATGAGAGGGAGACAGTGTTGCTGAAAGTACTTTAAAGAGTCTAAGGAGAGGGTGTGGCATAGTAATGGAACTTATTGTCTCTGGAGGAAAACAATATTCAAACCTTGAGCCCTCTACATCTTACATCTCTGAGATGAAGAAAATGAGGCATAGAGGAGTTCGGGACATTTCTGCTTCTCCATACTGCTCCATGACTACAAACCAGGGATGAGGGGTAGGTATGTACCACATCAATCCACCCATTTCCCCACAGCGTCCTCCAACAAGCCCTGCTTATGGCTCTGGGACCACACCTTCTGGCCATAAACCAAGGGCCAGGAAGCCTGGATAATTGGCTTGAGGTAAGTCCCTCTCAACACTTTGAGGGTGGGACCCAGGAAGCTTTGCTGGTCACCCTCAGTCAGATGCTTGTTCTGAGAAGTGAGCAACAGCTGTTCTTCTGCAGGAGGGCCAGTCAGGCAGAAGCCAGGAGGCTCTGACCCCAGCTCCTGGCTCCTGACCTCCCAGCTGCTGGCTGCCATTTCTCCTGAGACCTTCCTGTACTGTATGCCTTGGGGCCTGTGAACTAACCCAGTTTCCTTCCCTGAAGCCTCTTTAGGCACTTCAGGTTTCTGAAGTCAAACCATCTTTGATTAAACTGGTAGTCCTCTTGACTTCCAAGAAATTTGGGTACCAAATTGCTCTAAATAAGGTCCTATTTCCTCAGTAGCTTTCATTTTTAAATGAGAGATAGGCTTTCATTTAAGGAGGAAAAATTTTTGGCAATAGTCTGAGTTGCATGCATTTTTGTTCATAAAACTTTAGAACTATGGCAAGGCCATAGAATTCAGGCTTTTGCAATCCATGAACAATATGGAAATTGTCCTTTAAATTCTTTTCTGGGTTCTGAAGAATTTCTCCCATGCTTACAGCCTTCTATCTCCACATTCATAGGTTCTCTGGTTTGGCTTCAATCATTTAATAAACCTTAAGTGCCGACTATATACTTGGTATTTTATCATAAACCGTGAATTTAAAGATTAATAGGAAAAGTTCTTTCCTTAAGGAACTCAGTTATTAAGTGAGACAGTCAGGAAACTGATGAGTTTAACAGAATAGTAGGGCTCTGGATGAAGTGGTCACAAGGTGGTCTTGGAGTCCAGAGAAGGCATGGAGTATGGCAAAAGTTTAAGAAGTGAAGCTTGTGCTAAGCCTTGATGGCTAAGCATGTCACTTCAGGTCCTCAGGGAAGCAAATACAAGATAAACGTAGGCACTATGAAGGATAAAGGGGGAGGAAACAGGAGTAGGTAGGAAGAGCATTCAGAAGGGGACTCAGGTCTGACCCTTGAGAGACAAGAGGGAAGAAAGGAGAACAGGGTAGGAAGAACCTCAGACCAGAGCAGAGTTCTGAGAAAGTCTGAGCTGGGCCAATGGGGAGCCCAGAGCAAGGATTGCCCATCAGAGAAGTCTTGTGTCAGGTAGAACAGCCCAGCTCTGGTGCCCCAATCGTGCTGTCATTGGCCGGAGCAGCCTGGAGAGAATGTGGCTTTGGCAGGAACACTGCCCTGGATTTTGAAAGTACACCAGGTGGGAGCTGTCAGCTAATAGTGTTCCTCCAAGAACATTCTTCACTGAAGGAAAGCTTGGGCAGTGCCATCCCATGACTACCCACTAAATGAAGTTTACTTTGGTGGGGAAGTGGGGCAAAGCCATTTCCAGCAGGATGATAGCATGAGCAAAGACCTGATAGCAAGAGTGAGCATGGCAAGCTGAGGAAGGAGACAGATAGTTGAGTGCTATGCCCGTGGGCCAGAGGGAAGTTAGATGTTAGTCCCAAAATAAAGGGAGGGATTAACTAAAAAATGAAAAGGAGAACAGTGTGATCTGACCGGTGACTGGGGGTCTTCAAATGTCAATTAGGTTGGGCTGCAAGATTTATACTTTAATCCCCCAAATGCTTTATCTCTTCATGGCTAAAGGCTAACAGTTATTGAGTACTTACTATGAAATGCTAAGTGCTCAGCATTTCATATGGTAACTGAATGGGAGGAATTCCATAATAGCTATTATATATTTAGCACCTAATATGTACCAGGTACCATGAAGCCCCATTTTTATAATAACTCATTTAACCCTTATAACAATCCCATAGGGAAGGTCCTCATTCACAGTTGGGAAAACAGAGGTACAGAGAGGTGAAGTAAGCTGCCCTAGGGTACATAGGTAAGAGGTGACAGAGCCCGTATCTGAACCTGAACACTGTTCCACAGCCTGCATTCTCAACCTTCATACTCAACCTTGTCTTAAAATTTGGGCTCTCTAGAGAGTTGTACAAATGAAAAATTACCCTATACACACCTCCATTGCCATGCCTGTCAGCCTATGTAAGCAGGCTACCTAGAAATGTAAAGGAGATATATAGGTGTATCTGTATGGATGTGACTGCATGTGTGCGTCCATGATTGTGTAGGGAGATTCATCTGAGTGAGGCGTTGTGGTGTTTTTCCTACCCTTCTCATGTTCCGTTTTCCATGACACACCCTGCCACCAGTAGAAGCTGGGTTTTTCAGGAGAAGTACTGTCATCTGGTCAATGAGAGCCTGCCAGAAGGGGCAGCTGGCATCCCAGAGCTGTGATCCTGAGCTGCAGAGACTTGTGGACTTCCCACTCCATTGCCCTAGAATTTCTGGAAGAAGTTGATTTTGTCTAAGGAGGCTAAAGGTGGAGGAGAGCAGAGACCAGCATCTGCTTCCTGCTTGGAGAATCTGAAAGGAGGATAGGGAGCTGGGATCACCCATTATTGGACAGGAAGGCATAGTAAGACTGTACTGCCAGGACTTGGAGTGATAAAGATAAGTGAGCTTCCAAGGGATCAAGTGAACCCTGTAGAAGGTAAGTGCCTATTAGAGGAAGGGACCCCAGAAGTGAGAGGCCATGGAGTAAACCACTCTGGGCAGGAGTTGAGGAGGTGCCGCATGAGTTCAACCAGAGGGTGTGTCACTCACACTTGTTTGAGATGGTGCAGTGCCGAGGGTCTTGTGAGGTCTCACAAACCCTCATAATATGCCCTAAGAGAAGGAATCATTTGGGTCTCTTTCCAGAAAGCCCGATGAAGGGATTATGGGAAGGCCAGTCAGGTATGGCTGTTCTTTTCTCCTCTCTCTCCTCTCAGACCTCAGTGTGTCAGGAAAGGAAGGAAGGAAGGAAGGAAGGAAGGAAGGAAGGAAGGAAGGAAAGGAAAGGAAAGGAAAGGGAAGGGAAGGGAAGGGAAGGGAAGGAAGGAAGGAAGGAAGGAAGGAAGGAAGGAAGGAAAGGAAAGGAAAGGAAAGGAAAGGAAAGGAAAGGGAAGGGAAGGAAGGAAGACCCAGAAACAATCAAGGAGAGAGGTTAGAGGAATGTGAATTGGCAGCACAGTGAAAGCACAGACTGTCCTGTTCTCAAGTGCAGGTTCCTAAACCTCAGGCCAGGTCTGAAGTGGTTAGAATGGACAATTTAATCTCCAAGGGCACTGAAAAGTATGGAAGCTGGTAAAGATGTCAAGAGATGGGGAGGGGAGGGTGAACAGATGGTTACAGGTGTGAAAGCAGGTGTTGCAGAAAATTTCTCTTTTCTATTATTGCCTCATCCACTCCAGCCCGTGTAATAGACTAGTAGTATACATATCTACAAATCAGCTACATACATATTGAATCCTTTGCGGAAGGGAATAGTATAATCCTCATTTTACAAAGAAGGACACTGAAGCTCAGAGAATTTAGTGTTCTTGCCCCAAATCTTCAAGTTCAAATAATTTTCTCTTGCTTAGCTTCATAATTTTAGGATTCTGTATGTCATAAAATAGGAAATGTCAAGACTTAAGGTGTCAGCATGATGTCTAGGGAGACTCTGCATAGGTGTAGAGGGAGCACCATGGGCTTGGGTCCCCTGTGGAAAGAAGCCATAGATTGAGGAACAGTCTTACGTGCCTCCCTGATGACCCAGCCTCAGCCAGTGATGGGCATGTGGACGGATGGAATGACTTCACCTCTGGTTTTCATGGCACTAGATGCCAGTGGGCATCCAGTTGTGGGAGAGGCATGGTAGGGGTGGCACTGTGCAGAATTCACAACATTCCTGGAAGTCCACCACTCTGCAGGCTACCGGGGAGCAGCCTTTGCCTTCCACCTTTCCCTTTAGGCTCACTCCTCTGTGACATATTGTGATGGACAAGCACACATGTACACACACACACAAAGGCTGACATGCTCATTGCATGCACATGCACAATCACAAATACACATACACATATATGTATGCATCTGCAAAAGCAGACCCACAGCTACACACATGCACACAGATACATGTGTACATGTATACCTATACGCATATGCACATTTGCAAATGCATATCCATGCACATACATACACACAACACACACATATCCATGCTTATGCACATGCACACTTGCAAGCTTATTTTCACAGGAGTTAGGAAATTAGTTTTGTTACTTCATAGGCACATCTCCTCTAGGAGTCAAAAGTGGCATATTAGGCTCAGAAGGAGGAACATTTTCCTTTCTGAGATAGCTGAGTGGTTTCCCCTGAGGAAATGATTCAGAAAGATGTTCCTTCAAAAATCAGAACATTCTTGAAGGAAAATTTCCTCCAAAACAGTTGTTTCCTTGACATGGAGACAGGTGAAGCAGCCCCTCCCCCTTCCTTGGCTCCTTTATGCCCCACAGGTGCAGCTTCAGGGTTCCACGCCTCAGGAGGATGGGTGCTCTTGCATCTAGGCCTCACAGGGCTCCATTATAGGTCAGATGGGGTGGCTGTCCATTCAAGAAAGAAAGACCTGGGCCATTAAGTGTCCTCAGCAAGGACTACATGATAATTAAGACCCTCTTCTAACTCAGCCTCTCCCTATTCTTAAGATTTGGATGGTCTGAGGCTCCCTCTCAAAGGAAATCCTCTTCAAATAAATCCAGGAGGGTTGTTCTGAAGATGGCCATCTACTCTAAAGGAATACAGGTATTTGCAAATAGTTGTCTACATTAGATGGATCAGAGTCAAATAACTATAAGGGAGAACTGTGAACAAGGGGCAAACAGGTTTGGACCTAAGCTCCCAACTTCAGGGTAGAGAAGAGAGCAGGAGGGAGGAAGGTGGGGGGTAGGGAGAGAGAGAGAGAGAGAGAGATCTCCAAGTCAAGCATTAGGGAGGTGACAGGCTTCTCTCAGGCCAAGGGAGCTGGACTCTAAAGCCAAGTGTTGAAACCAAAGGTGAACTTAACAGAGTTGTCAGAAGAAACTGTCTTTGTCTCATAATTTTCTGTACTTTGAACAACCAGTTGAAGTGGTTGTTCTAGAGTAGGTACTTCCCCTGACTTGGAACATAAATATAGCCATAAAGGCCCATAGCTGGAATGGTGAGGGGCCTCTTTCTGGTGAGAACAGACCACCCACATTATTTGGTAGACCACTTTAGGCTTGTCCAGAAGGCATTTTGATGTGTCTGTTATACCAAAGGTAGTGTTTTGAGGTCTCAAATGTTTATTTTGTTGACTGTCATGCAAAAGAAAAACAGCAAGAGAGAGAAAAACTGTTTTAACTCAAGCAATAGCATAAGACTAAAAATAAAACAAAATTAATTCAGTGTTATTCACAAGAATTGATCACATAACCCAATTCTTCTGCTAATTATTGAAAGAAAGAGAACAAAGAGAGGGGGAGAGGAGAGGGAAAAAGGGGTAGGAGAGAGGGAAGAAGGGAGAGAAGGAAAAGGGAAGACAAGAGGCAGGGAAGGGGAAGTGGGAAGGAGAGAGGGAAGGGTGTGAGGACAATTAGCCTAGATCTTCTTTGGTGTGTACTGGAAACAACATAGGAAGCTGTTCATGCCTATTAAAATGCCTTTTCCCTTTTATGTTGGATATGTGAACCTTTTGGTCTAGTATTGTATTTTCCCACTCTTGATAAAAGCATGATACCCAGATAAATGATTTCTAACTAAAACAAAAACAGAAGCAAGGAAAATCCAGTGCAGCCATGTAGTTAAGTTGGTACTGATATCCAATCTTAATATAGGGGGAAATAGGTATGGAATAGATGGGGACTGTGGCTAACTGGTGCACATCAGCCCTGTCCAAAGTGGGCAGCCACCATTCAGCTCAGATGTGATTTTTTAAGAGATGCTGAAAATTCAGTTTTATGGGAAATCTCCAACCTTTAAAACATTAGATCGATTTTTAAAACCCATTTCAGGCTATAGTCATTTTGGGGACTTCTGGTTTGTCACCTGTGCCCTAAAAAGACAACCAAGATAAGAAATAAAACATGCCATTCATTCCTCCCTTTAAATCCTTCACTTTCCTCTCCAAATGTTGGCATTAATAGCAGAGCTAGGCTGTATTCTTGACTTCAGTATTTAGACCTGTAAGTTAAAGAAAATGAACAGAGTGGTTGTTTTTAACATTGTAGCAGTTTTAAAATATGCCCCCCAAGTTATTTGGCACTCTCCCTGTTCAAAGTTGGTGTGTCCTCTTCCCTTGAATCTGGGTGGGCTCTGAGACTGCTCTGAGCAATCCATTATGGAGAAAGGGGTACTGTGTGACTTCTAGGCTGGGTTATCGAAGGCCACAGAGTTTCACGCAATTCCTTTGGAATACTTCCAGAATGCTTATTAATAGAATGTTCAGCTTCTCATGCTCCTTTTCAGGACACTCTTGGAACTCGGTAGGCATACTGACAGGAAGCCCAAGCCATATGGAGAGGCTATGTGTAGGCATTCAGGTGGAGAGCCCTAGCTGGGCTCACATTAACCAGCCCTGTGGATGTGTTATCTTGGACATCCCAGCCCAGTTGAGCCTCTGAAAGACCCCAACTTCAGCCACTATCTGGCTGTAATGGCTTGGCTTGAGAGACCCTAAGTGATAGCCATCCAGCTGAGTCCAGTCAACTCACAGAACCCAAGAAGCTGTAATAATGCTTTTAAGCCACTAAGTCTTTGAGTGGTTTGTTACCCAGTGACAGTAGCTTGGTATAATCATGAGGGGCTGAAACAATATCCCCCTAGCACTGCAGACTCACTTATTGTTCAACTCACTGATATTTGTTGTTGTTTCCCCAATTCTTATGGAGCTGCAAGGAGGAGGGAGGCACTCCATGGGAGACCTGACCCTCAGCAAGCTGGGAGGCTGCAAGTCGGTGGGCTGTGGGAGACCCAGCTTGGAGCACCCTCCACATGAAGCAATTAAAATATGAAATTTAACCTTTAAGAAAAGAGCCTGACTTTACCTTTGCATCTTGGAGACTTGGGATTCAGAACACCTGTCAAATCCTTTTCTCTATCCTGCCTTGATCACATTTCTGTCTTCTGTTTGGACGCAGATCTCAGGCTTGTGTGCACATGGAGAACCAGGTCTGGCACCAAGAACACAGAGCAGCTCAGCACCGGTGTTTTTCCTCTTAGGGGAAAAAAAAGACAAGGGGAAAAGGAAAGAAAAATTGGAAAGAAAAAAAGGATGGAAGAGAGAGAAGGAAAATGAAGGGAAGGAAAGAAGGGGGAGGGAAGAAAGGAAGTGAGTAAGAGGGAAGGAGAGAAAAAGAGAAGGTGAAAGAAAGGCAGAAGGGAAAGAAAACAGGGATGGAGGAAAAAAGAAAGAGCTGGAGGAAAGAAGGAGGAAGAAGAGGGAAGAAGGAAGAAGGCAAGGGAAGTAGGAAGGGAGGAAAGAAGGAGGAGGAAAGGGAAAGGACGGGAAAGAAGATTGGGGGGGAGAGAGACAGAGACAGAGAGACAGAGACAGAGAGACAGAGACAGAGAGAGACAGAGAGAGACAGAGAGAGAGAGAAGAAGGAGGAGAAGAAGAAGAAAGGAAGGAAGGAAGGAAGAGAAAGAGAGGAAGGGAGGGAAACCAATTGGCAAGGTAGCACTGCATTTTCATTTCCTGCTTTACAGAGTGAGGCATTTCCTTCATCAGAAGCAGATGTATTGAATCACGTCAAAGTCTACCTAGGCAGGAAGCATCAGTTTAATTTACCCAGGTCACGGCAAACATGTTGTCATTCAGCATGTGGAACTGTTTGAACTTACAAGGAATAACCCAGCAACAGCCATCACCCCACGTGTCTGCTGTGCTCTGATGATACCAACACAATGGGAATGGAGGCTCATAATTTCACAAGGTGACAAAAATTGGATTCTGATGTTTCACCTCCACCTGTGAATGAGCAGAGAGGCCAGCTGAATACACAAATTCCTTGGGTTCAGGGGAACTTCAGGAAGACCCTGCTCCACTGTGGCTAGGCCCCTGCCCTTTCCTGAACCCAGGCTGGGAGCCAACACTGGGCTCTGCCACCAGCCCTACAGTTGATTTTTGTAGGTGAGAGCACACCCCCCTGCATATCAGATTTCCTACAACAAGGGCCAGGGGAAAGAGCTAGTAAGAGCTCATCAATTCAGACCGCACTATTCAGAAATTTGGATTTATTTATTTTGTCATGGAGAACCAGAACTGACGTTAATCTTGGCACTATCCTTGAAAAAAAATCATTCATAACAACACAACAGTAATATATAACATTTACTGAGTTCTGTCGCTGAACAAGGGACTGTCTTCGGTGCTTTACATGGATGTCTCATTTAATGTTTAAAGCAACCCTGTGAGGAAGGTCTTATTATTCTCTTCATTTTACAGGCAAAGATTCTGAGACAGAGAGATCGACTTTCCCAAGGTCATACAGATAGAGCCTGGATTTGAAACCCAGAGTCTTATTCCAGAGCGATGTTCTCAATCACATTTGGAAAGACAACTCCCAGTTCAGTCAAAAATTCACATTGCTTCTAAGGACTCAAAAATCATTTCAACAGTACCCATTTCCAGCCTTAAAAAAGGAAATGGACCCAGTCAATGAGTCTTATCCATTCATTAAGCCAGAGCTGCTCTTTGACCATCTTGTAGCCCTCATTTCACACACATAAAAGAAATAAAACTTCATTTTGTTAAAAAAGACCCTTGAATCCAGATTTTCCACACATTTAGATTGGCTTTGCCATTATTATTCAGTCCCTGAGGTATTTCTCAAAGGCCTCAGGAGACTAGACTAATCACAGCTACGTTTGAGGGCATTGCCTGGGTTGGGATGTTTTAAAGCGCCATCTTAGATTGGCAATCAGGGGCCGGCCATGTCATCAGCTGCTGACTCCCAGGGAAGCACAGCAAAGGGCTGAGAGCCCTTGACTTCCACTTTGGTTGATGGGCACAGTTGGTAGCCTCTGGAGTTCGGCTGGAAACCAGCAGCCAAAGAGAGATTCTCTGAGCTGGAAGCAGCCAATTGATTCATCTCATATGTAAGAAGCTAAAGCGGAATGTGGAAAAGAGCAGAGGATCTGGGGGTACTATATTTAGTGCAGGCCAGAGCTGTTCTTGGGTTATAAAATGTCCCTGGGCTTGAGTTTGGGGGCAGGTGTGGAGGGATGAAGATGACTCCCTCCCTGTCTCTGGGAACAGATGGTAGGGTCTTCCCTGTGAGCAGTGGGCCTAACAGCTGATCCTAAAAATCCTGGCTCTAAATCCTCGCAGGGCACGCTGAGGCTAACTGGGACTTTAACCCAAATCCCCATGCCTCAACTATGTAAAAAGGCACAGTCACATTGTCCTCAGAAAACAAGCACATTAAAAATAATAATAATAAAAAAAAAGTGTGGGGAGAGAATTTGCCAGCAAGCTGCAAAAGTTTCCCTTAAACCATTTGACTTTGGGAATAAAGAAGTCTAGATTCCCAAAGCCATATGGTATTAGAGATCATTGGGGTTGGGGTCTAGTTTTGCGAGCTAGATACTTCTAGAGAAAATAAGAAGTCATGGTTTTATTTGAAACCTCATTTTCAGTCAGTTTAATTCTAAAATGTTTAAAATATGTGGGCCAAAGGAAACACACCAAGAAGGCCATTTGGTTCACAGTCCTCCGGTTAGCAATCTTTGGAGATCCCTCGCCTCTATCAGAGATGGGGAAATTAAGGCAGGGAGATGGAGAGACTGTCACCTTGAAGAGCAGCAGATACTATCAGTGCTGTACCATCACCCCACCAGCCTTCCTGATTCAGTGGGCTCCTTTCACCCCAAGAACCAGAGTCTGCAGCTCTGTTCCCAAGAGTTTTTTCAAAACTTCAAAAGGCCACCTTGCCTGTGCAACGTGAAAGGACTGAAGAAGTAACAGCTTCTGGGAGCCAATGACTCCAGGGGCTGGAGTGTATAAATATGTCAGCTCCCTTATCCCTTGGGTGGGATAACGTTGAGTCATGAGATTGATTCATTTCCCAGAATTTCCCCTGGATATTGAGATCCAATTGCCCACTATGGTGGCTGGATTAATAATATACTAATTACTGGCTACCTTCCCTTCTCTGGCTTGCTGCTTCATGTCTCTACTGGAGTGTGTTGCATTTCCCAAATAAACTAGTTGCACTTGAATCTTGTATCAGGTTCTGCCCAAATCTGCCTAAACAAAGCCCAAATCTGAACAGATATGATGAGTGCAAAGAAGAGGGCTCCTCTTTCTGGGTTGTCTTACCATGCAAGTATTACAATTCCGGGGGTGGGATATTTCTCCATACCAGAGCGAAGTACCCCATGACCAGTGGGATAACTCTGGGTGGCCTTTAGCTCCTGGGAGGCAAGGGGAAGAAGACGTTAGGGACTCTTTATGCCTCTCCATAGTCTTGGGAAAGACTATGCCTGGAAGGAGAGATGGTGGCTCAACTGCATTCAGAAAAATAAAACACATCAGCCTTGCCCAGCACAAATAGTCACCGCAATCATGTCTCCGAATATCACCTAAATGCAAAATAACGAGTGCACCATTTCTATTTAATAATAACTTCATTAAAAATAAAATTCAATTCAGTGATGTGAAGAAGCTGAGGAAATTATCTTCCCATTTCTTTCTTTTTCTTTTTTCCTTCCCCTCTTTCTTGCTTTCTTTCCTCTCCTGTCCCCACATGACTGAGAGGTACCACCTAGATGACACCGTAGTACTAGATACACCACTTTACTCATTCTTGTCCAGTGGAGATGGTGTAATGGAAAGTCCTAATAATGAATTTTCTCTCAAATCCTCTGACTTACGCAGGTAATGATAAAGCATACTGAGGAAGTCCTCACCTTTGCTATGCCATGGGCCCCTTGGGTGAAGCCTATGAACTTTTATGTAGGATAACAGCTTTGAATACATAAAATAAAATACAGCCAATCACAAAGGAAACAAATTGTGTTGAAATAGTTATAAAAATATTTGAAAACCAGACATGTGATAAATGCACATTTATTAATGCATTAAATATGATCCAGTGACAAGTCTAATAACTACCATAATTACCAAGTAGTGCTGAGCATATTTCAAGATACCTGCAACAATTATAATATCATAAACTATCTATGACTTCTCTTGATGATAAACTCTTAGATGCTACTAATACAACTGTGGACTTACTAAATTGCAGCCAGAGGTTAGTGAAAATAAATATATGATATTTTGGGTGGGGAGGGGGACAGAGGGGAGCAAAAAAGGGATGGATGTAATACAACAACAATAAAATTAAAAAAATATATATATGATATTTTCCCATCCAAATTGACACCCCCAAGGGAGTCCAGTGACCTAATATTAACCTCCATTAGAAATGAGACATGGGATGGAGAAAGCCATTTCGTTGCTCCTTTCTAGTTTCTAGGAAAGGCGGGTAGTGTGTCAGGATTTCATCTTTGTGGAAAATTGCTCAGTTGTCCCTGCAGCCACATTTTTAGCAGCATTTATTGAATACCTACTGTGTTCCAAGCACTTTATTTACTCAAAATATCTATTTATGCTTGCAGGTACAGGGAGGTGGTTAATCATACTCCTCAGTTCATAGCACATAATGAATCCTGGGACATGTAAGGTCCTGCTTGTGTCTTATCCCCTCTCCCCTCTCCCCATCATCTCCAACCCTCACTTTTATTCCCCTCCCCCACATAGGTATCCTTTCTGTGTGCTTGGCATGTATCTTTAGGTATGCAAGTATCCATGTAAAATAGGCAATGCATTTTTGTGAGTTGGTTTTCAGTTTACATGACTGGTATTGTGTTATAATCGCATACAGTTTTTTACCTTTTACACTCAAACAGCATGTCACGGAGAGCCATTGTTCTTGCTATATATTAATTCTGTGTGTTGCTTCTTACTGCTAAATGGTATTTCATAATGTACATCCTTATTTTTCTTACCTATTCCCCTAAGGATAGATACCTAGATTGTGTCCAACTCTCCTCCAAGTTGTCCTCAATAGCTCCAAAGTGAAAATCCTTAAAAAGATGTTTTTCTAGACCTGCCCATGAGACAATTCCCCTGGGCTGTACACTTGGGAGGGAAGTCACTAGATCACAGTGCATGTGCCAGCTAAATTTCACTAATTCAAACCAGGTTGCTTTTTAGAAAAGCTGCTGCAGTTTACATACTCTCCGGCCTTATCTGAGTGTGCCCTTCTTTCTGTATCTTCATCAGCACTTGATAGATTCAACTTTCTAATGTTGGCCATTTGGATGGTTATAAAGGGTCAGGCTCTTACACACTGCAAGAGGTGTTTTGCGTATCCCACTTTCCATCTTCTAGGAGTACTTCTGTTACCTGGCCTAGTGGAGATGGATCAGTCCATATGAGTTCAGATTCACACTGAAATAGTGTATCATCTCAAGCATGCAGCATTCATCTCTCCATCTTTTCTATCTCAAGGCCCTTTTAAAGGCATGGGAACATACTTGGTCTGGAAGCAAAACTCAGAAATGTGGGAGAGCTAATTCCCCAGTGGGGAACATTCAACTTAAAGAATGAAGAACAAAATCCTAGCATCCTGGCTTTCTGGCAGGCAATTATATGAGGCATTCTATATTTCTCAGAGGTCCTGGTTGAATCAAGCCCCAGTCGCCTAGGTTAAAGACCTCTGTAATCTATTGTTTTTGTGGCTTTTCCTCCTATTTGTCTCACACTTTCTCCCCAAGCTCACCTCTCAAATAAACAACCCACACCTAGTCTAAGACATATACATTGTTCCAAATTTCTACAACAACCCTGTGAAGTAGGTGTTCTTTCTATTTTATAGGAAGCAAGTAGGTTCAGAAAGAGTAAGTGACTTGCCCAAGGCCACTCAACTGGGATTTAAACCCATGACCACCAGTCATTCTCTCATCCAATTATGCTTTGCCTTTGTGATGTATGCTTTGTAGGGTGCAAAGGAAGTCTGGGTATCAGCACTTGACGAATAATCTTGTTGAGGGAAAAAACAATGCATATAGAGCAGTCAGAGACGAACATAATTCTTTGTTCATTTATTTCTTCATTTAACAAGGACTTATTGTCTACAGTGCTCATTAATGGGGATATAGTAGTAAATAAATAAACAAAACTATTATTTTCATAAAGACTATGTTCTAGCAGGGTATGTATATAAATAATTAGAGTAACTGCAGCTAATTAACTATTCATTCTTTCTACTACTTCCTATCAGTGTAAATTGCATGTGGCTACATGGAACAGAAACCAAACTCCAATGGCTTAAGCACAAAGGACTATATTTTTTTCTATAATAAGAAGCCTCCAAATAGACAGCCTAGACCTGGTGCATTAGCTCCAGGAAGTCACCAGAATTCTAGACTGCTTCTCACCTCTTGTTCTGCCAGCCTCACACGGCCACAAGAGGGCTGCTCCACCTCCCAACATGTGCCAGATGGGATGATATGAGAAGAACAAAGACAGAAGTCAGAGGGGTCGACACCTGCCAAATCTTTCCTCTTAATAAACAAAATGAACAAAAATACATTCCTGATAGTTCTGCTCAGTAAATTCTACCTACATCTCTTGGTGCAAGCTGGGTCACTTGCTTGTGCATAGCTGCAAGGGAATCTAGGAGTAAGCAGTGTAACTAAGTACATCATCACCCTAAACACAATTTAGGTTCTATGGGTGTAAGAAGGGAAAAAGGGGACAGAGGGTAGGCATTTAGCTGTGCTGGTTACTGTCCTATTTTGTCTCTCGATTTAGATTTTGAATAAGCTCGGAAAAAGTCACTGAGTGCAGGTCAAGGGGATACTGTACAGCCAGGGACCAACTACTCACCTCCTTTTATATTATCCTTCCTATCCCAATGTGTATTTTTCAACAGGTCTGTGAGATCTTTGGGTGGAAGAGGTTGAGAGCAGAGTAACTCAACTTCAATTAAATGATGGAGAGAGGCTCTCATCTCTAATTATTTTCTAAAGCCGGAAGATCATCTCTTTCCAAGATTATAATGATGTAGCAGATGTTGTGGGTACCCCACCTATATCCCTTTAACATTTACCTATCCTGTGCATGTCAGCCTGATTGTCAGCTGCACACACCTGTGTCTCATTGCCTGTGGGTCTTCTCTGGCTGCTGTATTTCACTATTTCTGAACATGCAGCAAGCTTAGAGGCTTGCGGAATTGATGCCCACTTCCTAGAGCAGCCTTCAATAAGTGACAGTCAGGTAGAGTAACTTTAAGATGTATTTTCTACATTGTCTCCCAGAATTTTCTAGTGGGATTATGCTCCAGATGATCATAGCAATAAATAGTTTTATGTGCCCTTTACTTGCAGCCTTCCCTTCCTTGTTTCACTTCTGGTGGCACTTATTTTTATTTGTCAACTTGACTAGGTGATGGTACCCAGGTCTTGGTCAAACACCAGACTAGGTGTTGCTATGAAGGTATTTGTTAGATGTGATTGATATAAATTAGTAGATTTTGAGTAAAGCAGATTACTCCCTACAGTGTGAGTGGGTAAGTGGGCCTTATTAATCAACTGAAGGCCCTGATAGAACAAAGACTGATCTCCCAAGCAATAAGGAACTCTTCCTCCCCATAGCCTTTAGACTTAAGCTGCAACATTACTCTTCCTTGGGCCAGATTTCAGACTTTCCAGCTCCTCCCCCATTGGGTTAGACAATTCTAATAAATCTCTACCCTCCTCCAACACATACACATACACATTCACACATGCTATTGGTTCTGTTTCTCTGCAAAACACTAACATACTCCCTCATTTCAGTATCTGCTTCTGGTGGAACCCAATATAAGTCAGACAGGTCATTTGCCAATCCATAGACTTGATGGTCATACTTATTTTCAGTGTAAATCATGGGAGAGGAGAATCCACACCCACACTTTGGGTAGGCACCAAGGGCCACAACTTGGTTCCCAGCAGTGGTCTGAACATCAGAACTCACTGCTTCCTCTCCCATAAAATTTTGCACCAGAATTTTGCTACCATTAATGCAACTCAACAACTAACTTCCCATTTGTGAATGCCTCAATTTATATTTTGAAGAGAGAGAATCTGGTCCATGTGTTTTTATCATATGTTTGCCCCTGGGCAAGTTAGCTCTGGTCAGGAAAGTGAAATCGTGTGGAAAAAACATGAGTGTTGAGTGTGTTGGAAGCAAACCCTGTGTGTGAGGTGGCCAATTTTTAGAGAACAGGGACTGGGCAGATGCACTGATAAGCATCTACTACACTGATGTTGAAGCTTTCTGCCAATTTTAAAATAGCGTTATTAGCAATTATAATGATAAAGACATAATGAGACTATGCAAATGGGGTTACTTATAGATAGATCCACAACCTTATAAATGTGAAAGCACAATTCACTGTGAAGATGGGCTTGTTGTCAGGAAAGATAAAATTACTGCAGATTTTATTCAAGGAGGAGCCACCACGTATCTGGGCTTCTTGTAGGTAAAGAGAATTCAGCTTGCAAAAATGAAACGAAAAGTGAAGAATGTATTCCAGTTGCATGTGGAGAAAATATTATAGATACATTTTAGTTGTGCAAAAGATTAAGGCATTTTGTGGGTCTGGGTTTCTATACCTGTACTCTTTTATTATATAATATGTCAACAACATCCAGAAACCCTCTCACACAAAATCATGAATGTTTGGTCTTTCTCCTCTGCCCTTCATGGTGTGTTATTCTTCTTTGATGGTGCTCATGAATTGTGACTCTGTAACAGGTCAATAACTTATTTGGATTCTTCTATAGCAGGTTAACTATCTTTGGACCTTTTTTATGGATATGTCAGTGTCTTTCTTGAATCCCATCTGTATTTATAGCACCAGGGAAGGGGAGAGAGGCATGTGCCGTCTTGGGAAGGAAGAGACTTTGTTATGAGAGAAGTTTCTTCTAGATAGGAAGAGAAACATCTACCCTTTCCAGCCTGGATGGAGGATGAAAATCAGAAGAGAGAGAGAGAGAGAAGGAGGTTAAGGAAAATATCAGCAACAAAACTTTGTGCTCCCCAATTAGGATACAGGTGTGGGGCTGCCAGGCACAGCAGACTCAGAGCATTTAGTTATTAGCTATATATGTAACAGCAGAGTAAAAATAGCAGTGCAACCAGATTAGGTAGTGTTCTGATGGTCTATTGATAAGTGACAGAAAATACCCACCAAGTTAACAGCTTAAAATAATGACATTAATTTTGCTCAAAAATCTGCATTCTGGGCAGTGCTTGGTGGGGACAGATTTTCTCTGTTCCACAAAGCATCAGCTAGGTCAGCTCAAAGACTGGGGGCTAGAATCATATGAAGTCTCACTCATTCACATGTGATGCCAGTTGTGTGCTCGGAGCTCAGTGAAGATGCTACCCATGATGCTGTCTTTACATAGCACCTGGACATTCTTAGAACATGATAACTGAGTTCCCAGGGTGGGCATCCAAATAGGACGGAAGTTGTACTGTTTTTTAGGACCATGACTTCTGCAATAGTCATAGGCCTGCCCAGATATAAGAGGAGGGAATACAGGTCTCATTTCTGGACAAATGAGTATGAACTTCACATTATAAGAAAAACATGCACATTATAATAAAAAACATGTGAGATTGGTCATGGTGGTGCCAGCATCTTTGAAAAATACAATCTGCTATAGGCAGGAAGAGGAATGAGATTGACCTAGCACCTGGAACTATCTTCAACTCCCTGGTGCTGTATAAGGTGGCCATAAGTTCTATAGGCCCTAAAGGGGCTGCAAAAGACAACTGAGAGTCAGTCTGAAGATCTTATCAGGGAAAGTTGCTGTTTGATCCAAGGACTGAATCGATGTCATGGCCACACCTCAAGGTATCTGTAGCAGCACCATCAGGAACCAAGGTTGGGTCCAGTCATTCATAGTGGGAGTAACAGTTTCTTGGGAGCTGAGGAATGCCAACAATATTGTTGGAATAGATGTGGGAGTTATGACGATGTAACAAAAAGAGTAGGAAGCCCAGGACTGGGGCTGAGTGTTGCTAACAGGTCAATCAAGTCAGATGCCAAGCACAAATAGAGAGGACTGGGGAAACTGTCCTGGGAAAATAGGCAACAACAACACAGTTCCAGTAGATATGGGGACAACAGATGGGTAAGAGGTAGGGAGGGTTCTGGTGGGAAGAAGAGCTGACATGGTTCTTAAGGTTAAATATTGAGGAGCCAGTTCCCTTTGGGGGAGCCCAGGAATTGCTTTTTCACAAGAACCAGAGCACTGACATGTCAACATTCCTGCATATATCATCTCCCTCAACTCTCTCACACAAAAAATCACTCGGAGGCAGGCATGATTATTTACATTTTACAGAGGAGAAGATGGAAGCTCAGAGAGGTGAAGAAACTTGCCCAGGGTTGTGGTGTAAATGGCAAGGCCAAATGGTGGTGTTCCCCTCTTAGCCCTGTCAGGTAGAACTTTCTGTGGTGATAAAAATGTTTTATATCTGTGCTGTCTAATATAGTAGCCACTAGCCACATATGGCTATTGAGTATTTGAAATATGACTAGTGAAACTGAATAAGTGAATTTTAAATCGTATTTAAATTTAATTTATTTAAGTTTAAACGGAAATAGTCACATGCGGCTAGTAGTTACCCTATGGTCAGGGTAGATATAGGTCATTGGTAGATAGCTGCCTGACTTAAAGGAATGGTGCCCTGCATCAGTGTCTAATTGGGAGCTTTTTAATGTGTGGAATTGTTTGAAGAACACAGAGGAAATAATTTCTACATACCTCTTGAATTGGCACTAGTTTGAAAGGAAAAGCCTTCAATATTAAGTTATAGTGACTTGAGAAATTAATAATTACAAATGTAGAATAATTATACATCATTAAGAATTAAGAACGTAGGAGAAAGCAAGCTGCTATGGAATAAATGTTTGTGTCCTCCCAAAATTCATATTGAAACCTAACTCCCAATATGACAGTGCTTAGAGAAGGGGTCTTTGGGAGGTGATTAGACAATGAGGATAGAACTGTTATGAATGGAGTTAGTACTCTCATGAAGTGGTCCTGGGGAACTCTCTCCCCACTTCTTTCATGTGAGTATACAGTGAGAAGATGATCATCTATGAAATAGGAAGTAGGTCCTCACCAGACACTGAATCTACCAGCACCTTGATCTTGGGCTTCCCAATTTTAAAAGCTATAAGAACCAAATGTCTATTTTTTAATAAGTCACCAAGTTCATGGTATTTTATTATAGCAGCCCAAGCTAACTAAAGCACTAGCAGAAGAATGCTAGATGGGCTAACCTTAAGTTCTGTATGGACCTTATAAAGGAATCTATGGTGGCTTAAGTGACACTTACCAATGTGAATTAATGTGTTACAAAGATCAGGTATCAAACAGCCCTGATATGTTGAACTAATACCATGATTTGATAAACCCACACTGGAGTTTAGGCAACCTGTTTAGGTTTCCTTTCAGATCAGGAATTCTAGAAATGTTGAGAGCAATGGCAGCATCATCCACTAAGTATAGAGCTTCCATTGATGACTCCTCTGAAAGGAAAACAGTCACTTGAATGCTCATACTTTATTTATTTACTTTCTCTTTTAAAAAAAATCACTTGTTGAATTACTTATCTTGGTTAAGGTGCAGAAGCATCGTTTCCTTGTCATACCTTTTACTTGATAAAAATAGATTAACATTGCTTGCTTAACAACACAAAGCCTGGAACATGTTGGAAAATGGTGGTTATTAGAAAATTCTATGCTGAGTTTACCTAGACATAGCCACATTTGATGAAAACATATCAAACATTCATCAGCTCCATATATTACATAGTTTATTCAGTGATGCCTCTTGGGACTTGAACTCTTTCTCTAGATTTTGCAACCAACAAATTTGCAAAGGAGTGGGACAGAGCATCTGTTCAATTTTTCTCTGCCATGTCTAGATCACGGCATTTTCCCTATTATCCTTTCCTTGTCTTGATACTCATGGGACAACTATGAAGTGGTTGAAAGCTTCGGCTGTCCTTCTTGTTTTCTGAAAGGAGCTGTTGCCACTTATTTGATTTATAGAAAAGAGAAGGGGCTCTGACCAGTGTGACTCAGAGGGTTAGGCATCATCCCACAAAGCAAAACATCACCAGTTTGATTGCCCGTCGGGGTACATGCCTGGGTTTTGAGCCAGGTCCCCAGTCAGGGGTGTACGAGGGGCAGCTGATTGATGTTTCTCTCTCATATTGATGTTTCTTTCCCTCTCTTTCTCCCTCCCTTCCCTTCTTTCTAAAAATAAATAAATAAAATCTTTAAAAAAAGAAAAAAGAAAGAAGGAAGGGACCAGGGCTCACCTAAAAGACAAGGACACAGACTGAGAATTAGCAGAGAAATAGGGAGAAAATTAAGGCAAAGCCTGGTCAGAGTATACATGATTAAAGACACAGCTACCATGTCAGGGCTGAACTAGAGTTGCACAAGTAGAAACTTGTACAAGTCAGAAGCTTTGACTTTGCAACTTGAAAAACCATGTCAAAATGGCTTAAGAAGAATGAACACATAAGCTTATGATACTGGGAAGTCCAGAGGTAGATCATCAGGAATAACTGGATCTAGGCACTCAAAGTCATCAGATTTCTGTGTCTTCCCTGTCAGTGGTTTCCCTCTGATTTTCAGGTAGGCACTTTCTTCCTGGTGGCAATTGTAGTATTAGGAGCTCAGAAACTGTGTTAGAAACTTCTTTCTTTATAATTGTTTCTTGGGAAATTTCCAGGATTCTATCTCATTGATTGAGTTTGGGTCACATACTGAGTCTGACTCGGTCTCTCTGGCAAGAAGAAAGGAATGCTGTGATTTGCCACATATGGAGCCAGAGTGACATCACCCTCACAAGAATCATGTGGGTGGAGATTGGAGGAGGAGAAATCTCCAAAATACAATCCATGTGCTTTCACTAGAAGAAAGGATAATGGATGTTGTGGCAGTTAGCTATTGCTACAATAATGCTGTATAACAAACCACCCTAAAACTTAAAGGTTTGGAATGACTCTTTAGACTTAAGTTCATGGAAGTGATCTGCTATAATTAGCCACTTCCTGGTGCAAATGCAGCAGTCCCTCTTTATACATGGAGTCTTATCCAAGACCCCCAGTGGAAGCCTGAAATTGCAGAGAGTGCTGATCAAATTCTTTAAACCTGATGGAAACATGGCAGCAACTTCTTCATTGGCAGACTCACATCTCCAGCAATTTTTATATTTTTCAGTCCAAACTTATTCCTGAATCTGTGTAAACCACCTCTTACTTGCACTGGTTAGTATTACTGGTTTTAGGGGATCCCCTGCTGAAGCCTTTGTATAGGACCAATGCTTTCTTGTGTAACATGTTGCCATAAATTAGAACATGTTTTCTGTTCCTGTCTTCCACCCACAAACTTAATGCCTTTTTCATCTTAACTAAGCACTTACCACACACTACCGCATGTGGTTGTTTGAGGTGTGACAGCAAAACTAGCACATTTTTCCTTCTTTATGATTTCAAGAATAGAAGATTCATTTTTACCGTAGACCTTAACAACCTCAGAATACAATTATACAATTTTTCCATATTAAGTCAATAATTTTCACCTTTCACTTAAAAGAGGCACTTTATGGTTTCTCTTTGGCATATCCAAATTGCTAGCTCACTACTCTTGCACTTTGGGGCCATTATTAAGTAAAATAAAGGTTACTTGAACACAAGCACTGTGATGCGGCAACAGTTGATTTGATCACCGAGGTGGCTACCAAGAGACATATACAGCATATACAGTGTGGAGACCCTGGACAAAGGCACAGTCCCTGCAGGGATGAAGCAAGATGGCACGAGATTTCATCACACTACTCAGAACTGTGCACAATTTAAAACTTACACATTTTTTTTTTCCTGTAATTTTCCATTTAATGTTTTTGGACCACAGTTGACCATGGGTAACTGAAACCATAGAAAGCATAACCATGGATAAGGGTGCCCACTATATTGGCAGAGGGAATAATGTGTGCAAAGGCTTTAAGTCAGGAGAGATCTTGGTGTGCTTGAGAAACCAAAAGATCAACGTTGGGGAAGGGTGGGCATAGCAGGGAGCAGTTTGCAGTGAGAGGTTCACTGTAGGCCTTTTAATAAAAAGTGACATTTGCAGATTAGGTCTTAGAAAAATATCCCTTTACCTTCTGGGTAGAGAACTGCATAATAGATTGGGTGTGGTGCAAGAGAAAAAGTGAGGATCTGGTTTTGTAGTCAAGGCAAGCAACCAACTGGGGGTGGTAGAGATGATGTGAAGTGAACAGGTTTTTATGGTATAAAAGGAGGAAACAGGATTGAGAGTTGCCGCCTGGGGGTTGATGAGGAGTGGGAGAAGGCAAAGTGAAGGAGGGACACTTCTGATACTGGACACCAGCAGGGAAGCTGTTGGATCATAAGATGATCATACACTCCTAGGGGTCTAGTGAGGGCATTAATTAGTTCATATTTGTCTGCATATTCTCAGATAAAAGAAGCTTTATAATCCTCAACCAAAGCATGAAATTTTGAGCTGAAAGAGGCCATGTAGTGCAAATGAAGATGGGAATGGTTGGGATGAGTGGACTGGGGTCATTAGTCAATTATGAGGATTTTGAATGTACCAGTCAGCATCTGTCAGAGACTGGGAACATCTGGTAGATACAGAGTCTTTCAATGACCAACCTTCCACTGCAGCGGAGGTGGGTTCTTTTATTTCAAGTTTAAAATAAAAGCTGTTTCCATGAAGGCAGTACAGGACTTACCATCAGGTTCATTTCTTCAAAAAAAAGAAGGAAGAACAAAAGGACAGATTGAAGGATTCAAGGCAGACTATCATCATCAGTAACTTCATTTTTAAAAAAAGATTTTATTATTTTTAGAGAGAGGGAGGGAGAGAGAGAGAGAGAGAGAGAGAGAGAGAGAGAGAGAGAGATCAATGTATGGTTGCCTTTCACCTGCCTCCAGCTATGGACCTGGCTGGAGACCTGGCTTGCAACTTAGTTATGTGCCCTGGCTGGGAATCGAACCAGCAACCTTTGAGTTCACAGGGTGGCGCCTCAGCCACTGTGCCACCAGCCAGGGAATAACTTCATTTACACGTGAGGCAGCTTCAACATTATTCAGAGATGTTCTCCTAGCTATGTATGCCCTGGAATGGAGGGAGGAAGATGGGGAGATTACAAGAAGGCAAGGGGCAGCAAAATATTCTTCCCAGGAAGCAATTCCAGTGGACCAAGATTAGATGGAAGTTTCATCTTCTGGACATTTGATGTTTGCTCCTCTCTTTTATCTGAACATTCTTTCGCAGTTGCTCAGATAAAGCGTCAAAAATGATATTAGAATGCTAGTTAGGAAACATCACCCCCAACAAACCCTGTTCATCAAAATGTTGTGCTCTCTCTGGGGGCCCTGCGTTCGGTTTGTCAACAAGCTGAAGCTGTTGAGCTGGGGCTCCTTGAGGCCCAGGAGCATGATTTAATTAATATCCTACCCATAATACCTTGCTGGGTTTATGCAAACAAAGCCCTGTCACTCTTCACCTTAGGATTTACCCTCTCCTTGAAGCAAGCATTTATTTACACACAGTTTGACCTCATGATGGTGTTCAGCAGATGTGGCTCTTATTTATTTGCATTGTTTTGTGACAGTTGCAAAATTCATTAGTGGCTCAGGGATAAATCCTCCGTGGACTTCCCCAAAGATAGGTGAAGTAAGAGGGTCCGTGCTAATTAATCCTCCCTCTTCAGCAATGCTGGATATTAATGATAGCATAGTGCCCCTTTCAGAAGCTGCCTGTATTAGTTCAAAATTTTGTAGTTACAAGTGACAGAAATGGACTCTTGGCTACCTGGGGCAAAAGGGGATGTTATAGAATGATATTGGGAGCTTAGATAAATCATGGAAGAAAGGAAAACTGGACAGCAACCCAGCTGGGCAGCAGGCACTATAGAGGTCAAGACAGGGCACCACTCCTGGGGCCACTAAATCTTTTTCAAACCCTCTTGTGGCTCTGTCACTCCACTGACCATTTAAGTTCTTCCCATAAGGTTAAGGATACTTTACTACCCTTTAATGGATTAGGGTAGTGAGGGAGAGCCCTCAATGGCTTTCACAGGGATTGGTGGGTAGGCCCCATATTACCCTCTACCTTTGCTACCAGCCTTCACATGTTAAAATAAGGGAGGGGAAATTCCCCAGGAGCAAAGTTGCTAGAAGAGGGAAGAGGTGTGCATGACCAAAGTGTAACAAATGTCCAGCACACCACATGTTATCTATGAGTCAATGCCAGTTCCCAACACTTGCAGGCATTAAGTATTTTGCAGCAAAGTGTCACATCTAAGGAAAAATGGGGAAGACTGTAATTATTCCATTCAACAAAGAAGACTTGGTTTGGGGGTGTGGTTAATGGTGGGTAAGCCCACCATCTCTCTGTGAAGGCAAAAGCATTCTTGAGCTAAGGACTTGCGCTCATTCCTCAGACCAACTTAGTTGTGAAGTGTGTGGCGTGAAGATTGTCATCTCATTTCACATAGATGAGAATGATGGGTCTCTCCCCCAACACTTTTCATTGAGACAATTTACTTCTCTAGGAGGAACTTCTGCTTGATGAGTACTGGAATGGAAAATAATGTCTAGCTTTTCATCTGTGCTGAAAGGCAAAATCAAAGAGCTGGGCTTTATGACCGACAAACTGATCACATAACCAAATGATAACATTACCTCATTCATTAAACACAGTTATACTGCATATATCTACTATATACAATGTACATATACAGTGGGGCAAAAGTAGATTTATAGCTGTGCAACACAGAATATATTCTTGCATTGTTATCAATTATTGTATTATTTTCCTTACAAATAACTGTAAACCTTATTTTACCCCCACCTAGTATTAGTGGAAGAGTGTTTTATGGACAGTGTTTGAGGGTTAGGCAGGTGAACAAGAGCCTTCCCAAGTCCCCACGCTATCCTGGGGCATCCCTTCCTCTGCAGTGGCTGATTTCTAGCAAAGGGAAGCCTTGTTTGTAAGGGTAGGGGACACAGTGATTACAGGAAAGGCTCATCCAACAGGGGTACTTTAGCTGAAGAGCAAAGCTAAGAATGGGGCTAGAGAGTATAAGAACCCTGAAATCCCTAAAGCAGAAAGCAAGGCTGGATAGGTTCTAAGAAAACTCTGTTATTTCCATCTGAGAAGTCTTATTGGAAGGAAATAAGTATTTAGAAGCTTCTGAAAGCAGAGGAGTAAGAGGGCAGCGTAGATAGCCTGGAGGGAAGGGGATAGATCCCTATGCCCCCTTTTCAGCTCCCAGGATTTCTAATCCCCTTGGCATGATGACAACATCCAAAAGTGTATTTCATAGTCAGACCACTCTTTGACTACAAACTTATAAATCCAACAGTCTCAAAATCTGCACATTCATAGCAGGGCTCTTGATTTCCGCCCCCAATCTGTTACTTTTCCACCAACACTTACCATCTCAGAAAATGGCAAATCCCTCTACGCAGTTGTTCACCCTTGATGCCTTCTTTTGCATCACTCTCTTTTCTCCAAGATGGGATCCATTATTAAGTACTGCTGATTCCCCTTCCACAAACACCTAGGACATCTAGAATCTATCTTCTGTTCTCCACTCCCATGGCCACATTATTAGCGCAAATCCCCCCTTCATCTCTTCCTTTGATTAACTGTAGTTTTTAATAACGGGCATTCTGGCCCCCTCCAACCCATGCAAAAACTTTTCAATGTCTTCCCAATGCGCATAAGAAAATATGCCAGCTCCCTGTAAGTCACATATTGGGTTCTAGCCCATAGCTCATCACTAAGCACTGTCCTTTCACTCTATGGACTCCAGACACAGTTTCTCTAATGAATGTGACAAGTCCTCACCTGGCTTAAGGTCTATCACTAGTTGTGTTCTCCAGGAAGCAGGTGCTGAGATGGAATCAGGAGTGCCAAGGGTTTATTGGAGGGGAGCACCCACAAAAAGAGAATGGCAGAAGCAGGAGTGGGCAGGTGGAGCCAGTAGGCATCAATGACAATCTGAAAAGTCTCTGTCCAGCAGGCAGCCTGACTGTTACAGTAGCACCACATTGGGCAGACATGACCAGCCTTGAGTGCCATCACCTTATGTGCACCATCCCAAGACAGACGTGACCTCAACTCAAAAGCTGAGGTCTATCCTTAGAAAGGCAACAGCTGGTGGCTATCAGCTAACCAAAATCGTTATAGTTGGGCAGTGAGTATTTTCTTGAAGGGGGATCTGAATGATGCTTCTCCTTGTCTGCCACAGGAAGTCAACATATTCTCTTCCCCTTACTCCTCCTTTTCAGTTAATATCTGTCCCACCAATAGACCGTCAGTTCCATTAGGGTATGTGCTTATTATCTAGTGCAATTCCTAGCACCCAGAAGGTTCTCAACATATATTTGTCAAAAAGGAGTAAGAAAGAAAGGGAAAGCCCTGGCTGGTAGCACAGTGGTTAAGGCGCCGGCCTGTGAACCCAAAGGTCGCAGGTTCGATTCCCCAGCCCTGGCTTATGCCCTGCACATAACAAGGTTGCAAACCAGGTCTCCAATCAGGTCTGTAGCTGGAGGCAGGTGAAAAGCAACCATACATTGATGTCTCTCTCCCTCTCTGCCTCTCTCCCTTCCCCTCTTTCTAAAAATGATGAAATAAAGTCTTAAAAAAAAAAACCAAAAACTAAAATCAATAAATTAAAAAAAAAATAAAAAGAAAGGGAGGAAAGGAAAAAGGAATGATGGCAGAGAAGGAGAAGGAGAAGAGAGATAGCAATGGGGAAGAAAGGGAGGGAGGGAAAAGAAAAAAAGGGAGGAAAAGAGAGAGGGAAATAAGGAAAAGAAGGAGAAAGGCAGGATGGAACTGAAAGGTGTATGGATAACTGAAAGGGATCTAAGCTCATTATAGCAATCCTTTACCTCCTTACCTGGCCTAAACTCCTATGTTCTCTTACATTTGGATTTTTGCATATGATGTTCTTTGTCTAGAACACATTAGCCCATACTCCTCATTCAGGTATCAGCTTAATCTCACAGTAGGTACAAAATACATGCCTGTTGTGGCTTAAGCAGATGTACCTGAGATAAATAAAGAGCTGATGGGGACAATGAGGTGGTTCAGGACCCGCTGGAGATGAAGGTTACTGTCTCCCCTTGAAGACCCTGCTGATCTTGTTACTGTCCTTTGCTTTGAGCTCATCTGGCCTTGAGGCCAAGTTTCACAGGAGGACAAGCAGTTTGTCCTTTGTATGTCCGTTGGCAGAGTAGAAAATACATACTGGTCCATTAGTCAGGAGTCTTGGAGTGTGGGGGCTGCCTCAGTCCATTGGACAAACTACCCAGCTGCCGTTGCCTAAGCCCAATACCAATCCATGAGTCACGATAATACTATGATCCCCATTTTGCAGATGAGGAAACTGAGTCATGGAAAGATTTAATAACTTACCAAAAACCACAACATCAATTACTGGGAGACAAGAGTCGAGTCTTAACCTAGTGCTTTCCTGTTATACTGTACTGCCTCCCAGCCTGTCAAGAAAATGATATAATCAGACCAAAGAATTCTCCTCTGGAAGCTTCCCCCTGCCAGTCTATCTGAAGATAAAAACAACCACAAATTCAGTTTACATCTTTTACTCCCTAGCCTGTTCATGCCAAGGCTGAATGGTGCCAATCTGCCTATGGTGGTTTTTATGATGTGGGTTGGGATCACTGGAGACTGTTCTAAAACCATCGAATTCATTTCAATTAGATGTGTAACTTAATGTCCAATTTTTAAACCAGATTCCCTAGGTAAAAGAAGGTGATTTTGTTTGCTAAGCTGCCTCTCAACCTGACGAACACTGTTTCTGGGTACCAATTATGCCCACTTGTGTGCCCTGGATGGGGCATTTTCTGCAAGTTAATAGGAGGTGCAACTCTATCACAAGAGGGGTGAGAGAGTCAGCATGGAAAATGGGGGTGTGCATGAAATTTGAACCAGTGTAGATCAATTCCAGAACATTGCCCAGGGATTCCTAAAAAGAACCCAGGGAAAAATAAATACATCTCCTCCTTATTAACACTCCAAGCCCTTAAATGAGTCCTGATGTTAATCCCTAAGAGATGCCTAAATGCCTATTTCAAATTGCTGCCCCACTTGTCTTATAAAACAACTTGTACTTCTTTTTATTCTCTCCATGTTCAAAAATAAAGGAAATTCCTTTTGCAGTCTAGGGCCAAGGAATAACCCAGGCCTGGCTTTGATTACTGAAAGCTGGAGAATTTTGAGTGAAAGCTGCAGCCGGCTGCCAGCCTTGTTATTAGCAATAAGCATCAAGCCATTCTCGGGAGAGCAGGGGCCTTTTGAGAATGTCAGACAGCAGGCTGCACCTCCCCTCCACAGCACCTGCAGTCACACTGCTGGAGGTACAAGCCTGCCCAGAACTCCATTTCCCCTAGACTGAATCAGCAGCCACAATCAACAGAGAAATAAACTCTTATATTTATATAATATCTACCTACAAGCAATTCAAATTGCCATGCTCCTGTTTAAGATTCTACAGTGGCTCCCCATTGTCCTTCAGAGTAGGTCCAAAAGCCTAGGCTTATTGTTCCAGGTTTTGTGACAACAGATCCCACCTTAGTTATGCAGAAGTGTCTTTTTTTCCCCCCTTTTTTCAAATGGCTTCCAGGCTACACATTCTTCTGCAGCCTACAAGGATTATTATAGAAAGCTCTCCAAAGCTGGAAGGCTTGGTTCAAACCCCAGCTACAGAACCAGGGCAGACAAGTTACTCACCTTACCCAGGACTCAGCTCCTTTCTCAAGTATAAAACAATGCATGATACATGCAGAGTAGGTGACCTAACCTAGCAGGTCCTTTGAGGATCTGAAATCTTACATATTTTTCTCTTTGTCAATAGTCCCTTCCAATCTTTTTCTTCCCTTCTTGCTAGACAAACTAAGATGCTCACTTCCCAGGCTCTTTCAGCTGGCAGTTGCCAAGTGATGCAGTTCTAGCCAGCAAGACTTGAGGAGGTCTGCTGCTGTGGCAGACTGCTGTGGCAGATTGCTGTGGCAGATGGCTGCGGCACCTCATCTCACATGACCTCAGCTGACCACTGATTTCAGCTGCAGCTGCAGTGGACACGAACATTCAGCTTCAAGTGGGCACGGTGCATCTTCCTGATCTCTGACTCAGGGTTTCTTCGACACTATGTAAACTTACTGGGCCTGTACACAAGCAAAGCCTGGAGGTATGGGATTCATGCTTTCAGGGTTGACCCTAAACCAGTGGGGAACAGGGATTGGTTGGTAGATGTTCTCTATCCTTTAGGAGTACAAATCTAGGAGGGATCGAGTACATTCCTCTGATGTCCAGGTGGAACTGAGCCCCTGTTGCCTAAGGCAGCAAACTCCTTAGTATACCCTTGTATTGTCTTTCTTACCCCCTCCTCTCTCACTTTCTGTGCTTTTTTATCTGTTTGCCGGGATCGGTTATCAAACAAACAATGTACACTTGTTTTTGGGGGGAGGGTCTGCTTTTGGAGCAACCCAAAATAACATAGTTGGAATCACCTTCTCTCTGTCTTCTATCTTAAGTGCAGATACAGATGTGATGGCTGGAAATAAGCAGCTATTTTAGGACCAGCCTGAGAGAAAGGCTAAGAAAGTAGCAGAAATGTTATCTCTGACATATCTGAGTGACTGAATCAACACCAGCAATTGCCAACTTGTAGATTTCTTGTATGAAACTAACCCCTGTTTATTTAAACTGTTGCTACTTGGGTATTTTCTTACTTGCACCTGAACACAATCTTAACAGCTATGTTCAGTATGTGTTCCAATATATTACTTTTAATCTATGTGTCTTTGTCTATGTCCAATGTTCTTTCATTTAGTGCAGTCACCCTCTCTACATCTTTCTGTTGCTCTAAATTGTCTTTTCCTTTCATGAACCAGATCAATACTCATTTCTTCCTAACTCTTTCTCTCAGAAGAACCATAATATTTTGCTTTCTATAAGATTAGTCAGTAGCTTTATATATGTAGAGAAAAATGCAGTCCTGTGTTTACCACTAGGCAATGCTGGAGTTGCTACAAGTTGTTTCTAAGGCTGATCTCACCTAAAGTGAGAGTTTCTCAAAGGCAGGGTCTGCATTCTCCAGTGTATTTTACAACCTTCCATACATGATGAAAGGGCCTTGTAAAAATACAGTGGAATCATATGACAAACATACTTCCCTTAAGCAAATTGAACTGTGTCTCTGTGCATGTGTATGTGTGAGTGAGAGAAAACAATGTTAAGCGGTGTGGGTGAGTCCACATTGGTTGCCAGGAGCAGGGGAAAAGTTTCCCTTGGTCGCCTTTACTTATTTTTGCATTTTCCTCTCTCTTCTAATCTGACAATCTCCTTCCACTGAGTATAACTTTAATATGAAAGATTACATTTTTTTTTTCCCATATAACATGCCCACCTAATGTAAGCCAACTACTTTATCTGGTGACTCATGAAAGAAAAAATGGTCAGTAAATGGACAGTAAATGATTTTGATCACACATGATCTTACTGACTAAAATACCTTGAATTTCACACAAGGCAGGACTTCATTTTTCTCATCTCCTGAGCCCTCTCTTTTTTCATTATACACTCTTTCTCTAGGCTGTTCCCTCCATTCCCAACCTTGGCCCCTCTTCTAAGCCTAGATCCACATCATCAGGGCCCTGCTACTGCTCCCACATGGCCCTGGCCATTAAATCTTGGAAACACAAAAGAACTTGTTCAACTGCTGTCTCATCTTGTCCACTGGCCCACCTCAACCACCCCATGAATAAGCCACATAATCACTTGGTTCTCCCTCCACAGTTTGGTTCAAACTGAGTGGCCTTGTTAATGTTTCCACTAGTCCTGCCCAAGATTGGGCCCTCAAAATAGTCTCTTAACCGGTCTCCTTGTCCCCCATCTTGCCACATATTACACCATCCTATACACTGCCAATGAGTTATCCATCTGTTGATGAATAGGAGACCCTAAGCAAAACATTCCCTGGTTGGATATCATTCAGTGGCTTTCCTTCTCCACAGAATAAAACTCAGATTGCCTATTTTACTTCATTTTCTAGCTAAAATAAACAAACCACTATTGTGAGAATATGCCTTAGATGTACAGACCTTTATATTTGGCTTATGTTGTCCCCCTCTCACACTCTCTTCCTCCATACAATGCCACTCTGCTATTTCAATCTTTGGATGTTTTCCTGTTCTTCTAATGCCACATTCTGCCCCAAAGACTTCCCAGATATCTTCAGTCAAAATCAACATTTTCTCTCCCCTTCATTCAGAGCAGTATGCACTTCTAACATTCATCAGAAATTCTCTTGCATTGAATTTATTTACATATGGGGACTCTCTGCTCTACTAAGGTGTTACAACTTTTGCATATACCACTACATGAAGCATTGACCCTTGTACATGTTACAATACAATAATAATCATAGTTAACAAATACTGTGCACTCACCATGTGCCAGGCACAGTGCTAACCTCATTCCCAGCATTAACTTGCTGAGTTTTCACAACATCCCAACAAGTTGTCTGACATCCGGTTTTTTAGTTGAGGAAAGCAAGACCCACAGATGAGCCATTATCCCAAGTTACCACAGCTTAGGAAGTGACAGAGCTTCTGTTCCAATCTTGGTTTCCTCCCCTGCAAGGCTACTCTCTTTTGTGAGTCTTCGATTTTTAATCTGTAGGAGGAATGAATTTCAGGAAGATTTGCAGGGAAAGCATCTTACCAGGAATCAAACTGTCTAGGCGCTGGTACCAGCTCAGCTGGTTACGTCGCTATATAAACTTGACCAAATGGCTTCCCAGCTCTGAGTTTCAGAAATCCACATTTACAAGTTGAGGATAAAAATAGCTCCGGTCCTTCTCACATGAAGAGACTTTTGTGGGGATGGCATGAGCTAGAAATATGTAAAAGCCATTTGTTGATTGTGAGCACGGCAGCTTTGGGGCCATGCAACACGGATGAGAGGCCTGGGGAGATAGAGGAGAGGAGTAGCGTGGTGGCAATGGTGTGGAGACCAATAACAGGTCTCAACAACTCCAAGCCACAAAGCAATTTCAAATATTCGAATTATCAGTGTGGAGGAGGTCAAGGATTATTACCTCAACCAGTTACTTTTGAGCATATTTTTCTTTGCAAGTGTGCTATATCATACAAGTCTGTCTGAATAAGTTTACAACTGCCCTTTAATAGCTTATACAGTAAAGATTCTAAGTGGTATTAAAGCATTGTGTCATAGTTTAAATGGTGGCATATTTTTCCTGAATGGTACATAAAATATTGGTAGATACACTCGCCACAAAGGAAAACTGTAAGAGGCATGAGAACATGAAATAGGGGCACTTGACCCTGGTTTGGACATCAAGGAGGGCTTCCCTGAGGAAGTGACATAAAGTTAAGGACCTTGCAAGGAAAAAGGTGCATTTAACAAGTTGCATAGCTGATAACTCAGTCATGGTGGCCATAAGCAAAGATGACATATGCACTCCTTTGAATGGATCACATTATCATAAGTTTGGATTCGAAGAAAATAGTCCCTCAGCTCAAGGGCAACACATCTTCTAAGTTCTCAAAGCACAGCCTACAGATGGCTTTCTTCCTCTGGGAAGTTAGCAGCATGGTGCAAACAATACTTGAATAAGTGCTTGTGTGTTTTCCCTTTTGTGCTCTTGTGCCCAAATAGTCAGGTAGCATGAATGTTTTCCTGAGCATCTCCTTACCTCTCTTCATAAGAAACCTATCCTCATCTTTCTACTAAAGACCCCCCTTTCGTCTTATGTTCTAAATTCAGACAGATGACAAGGCTAGAAAGAATACAATAATCCTTGCTTAAAGTGGTAACTCATCATAACCTGAGGTATAACTACGATGCAGGGTATTTTCATTTTAATAGGGACCCTTTGACAAATAGAAGATCACCTCTATAAAGAACTGCATATATAATGGTGGAATTTTAGGCCCTCTATTGATTGGCAAGGAAAGCTTTTGCTCTAATGAGGCTATTCTAACTGTGCTTTTTATAATTATTTTTTGTTAGGCAATCCAGACATGGTTGTTTTCCCAGGAAAATTGAGTGTCTGAGATCCGATGTAACCTGCCCAAGGTCACTCAGTTAACTGGTAGCAGAGTTTGGAATAGTTCTCTCTACCCTTCTGCCACTACCCCAGGGTGACATGAAATGAGACCAAAATATGAAAGGCCCCTCCTGTTAATACTGTGAACTCATGAAAAGTTTCTCTTGGCAGTCTGATGGATGAAGAGGTCAGCAAATGGAGGTCAAGGGCTGATGGGCTCAGGAAATTGTTCAGTGTTAAGACCACCCCTGAGATTGGTTCTAGCATAGCTGTCTTCCCTCTAGACCAACTCCATGATTCCAAAGGATGGGGCTTCAGGTGGTGACATCCTGAGAGTCTTCCCAGCCCAAGCAATAGCCAAAAGGCTCTGACAGAACTGCAGCTGGAGCAGTGGCTTTGAGAAACAAAACTCCTGCTTCAGAATTAGATGGCCCACAGCATACAGGCTGTGCATATCCAAGAGCAGGGCAGAAGCACTGTTGAGGAAGTGGTCATTTTCCTCTGGCCAAGGTGCTAAGCAGTCGAGGAAAAATCCTTTGTCTTTTCTGAGACTCTGCTTCTCAGACAAATGGAGGCAAGCCCTTCCTTACCTACCTCAAAGGGTTTTCATGAGGTATCACAGGGGAAACTTTTTAAATATAAGTGCCACGGAAATGCACGATGATGATGATGAAAAAGAAAAACTTCTTGTAGAGCACACAGTGGCTTGATAGAAGGAGCCTGTGAGATTCCTCTTGCTGCTGTAACAAAGCACCACAAACTTGGTGGCTTAAAATAACACACTTATTCTCTACCAGTTATGGAGAACACGTGTCTGAAACCAGTCTCCCTAGGCTTAAATTAAGGTGTTGGCAATGATGGTTCATTCTGGTAGCTCTGAGGGACTCATTTCCTTACCTAGAGGTAGCTTACATTCTTTGTTTGGCTTGTCCCCATCATTACTCACTCTAGCCTCTTGCTTCCATAATTACATCTGTTATTGACTCTGATTTCCTGCCTCCTTTCGTATAAGGACCCTTGTGATTACAGTGGACCCGCCCAAATAATCCTGGATAATCTCCCCATATCACAATCTTTAATTTAATCATGTCTGCAAAGTCACTTTGCCGTATTAGGTAACATATTCACAGGTTCTGTGGGTTGGGACATGGACATCTTTGGGGGTCATTCTTCAGCCTGTCACAAAGCCTGTTCTTCCCTTTCTAGCAGAGCTACTTCCCGCATCATCCCCAGATTCTTAGCACACCCTGACACTGCCCTGACCATACTTCTTCAGTGCTTAACATTTTTGTGCATGAGGGCTGACTTCCAACTGTTGGCACCAGCATGTTTGCCTGAGGGTTTTTGGCCACTGGAACCTGCTCTGCCTGTGCCTATGGCCAGAGCCAGGAAATCAATGTCTCCCACCCCTTTGCCTCCCTAACTTGGGAGCAGGCCTTAAGAGGAACCCCAGCTCTCTTGCTCCTTGGTTGGGATAACTGGGTGTGTCCTATACTGCCCCTGAGAGGTCCACAGAGGAATTTCTCTCCAGTCGCCCACAGCGGTAATGAGTTTGATGACACTCCCTTTGTTGACTGCCGTCCCTGCCTGGTCTGGCTTACCAGACTCTCCTACTGGTGTGTCCTAGAATTAATCCTAAATCAAATCCTTGCACTCAAATGTTGCCTCTAAACTAAGACATGCATCTTGCAAATATTTCTTCCAAGCTTTGTTCATGCAGTTGCCCCACCTGGAATGTCCCTTTTCCTCTTATGCCCATCTGCTCATCATTCTATGCTTTCTTTCTCCCTGGGGTCCTCCCCTGCACTTCTGTGTCTGCCAGTCTTTCTTCTTCCTGCCAGTACCAAGTGGTCACAATAGGTTGTTATCTGTATCAAGTAATTGGGAGAGAGAGCACAACCTAAAGTTAAGGCAATGGATTCTGAAGTTAGACTATGCAGATTCAAAACCTTTTCCAGCACTTCATAGTTGAGTAATGGTAAAGGAGGTTACTTACTTGACCTTTCCAAACCTCAACTTGAGGATGGTAATCAAACCTATCTCCTGGGCTTACTATGAGAACTTGATGCTAGCCCAGCCACGTCCTCGGAACTGTGATGGGCACATGGCAAACATTTAATAAGTGATGGTTATTATTGGTCACTTTAGCAGGTTAGTATACCAATGCACTTTTAGCAGTGCACAAGCCTCTTTTTCATACTTATGTCAAATTGGTAACCAAACAATTTTTTGAAAGTTCAATGTCATTTTCTCCTGTGAAATACGAGCTCTTGGAGAGCAGACACCAGCCTGTGTTTATCTCTGCTTATTCCCAGCACCTCAAGTGGTAAATTGGCATTTGATAACACTTTAAAATGAATATTATGCCTAAAAAAGAGGAGACTGGATAAAGGTCTGGAAATGATGGGAGGAGTAAGGGACCATATGGAAAAAGACTATTAACTTCTTCGTAGTTCTGCCTGGAGCTCACCAGATTCAGGAGAGGGCAGGCTGAGTGGGATAAGCCAGGAGCAGCCAGGAATCCCAGGGCAGCACTGAGAACAAATTTTGCCTTTGAATTTGTGATAGACAGAGACGTGCTGCCTAGATCCCCCTTCAAGGAAGCTCTTGCTGCTCAGCTGCAAGGAAAGCGGTCAGCAGATAGCCCCCAGCTATCAGTTCTTTGGGGAGCACCTCAGCGGCAGAGAGCTTTCTGGCCCAAGGTCATGCCTTTCCCTGGAATGGGCTGCTTCCCACAACTGAGCACTGGCGGGGAGGGGTGTGTGTGTGTGTAAAGCACCAGCCATTTATGCCCAACGTAAGACTCTCTACAGGTAATCCTCGCCTGGAGCATTCCACTGGGTTGGCAGAGACGTAGGCACGCCTGACAGTTTGACCCCTCTTCCTCACTCCTGCTTTCTTCCCCTCTCTTCCACAGGTGTTGATCTTGAACAAACATTTTACCCCATAAATTCCAATACCGCTTCCAGAGAGCACAACCTGTGACAAGAACAAAGACTTGACCTCCTTCCAAGTTCAAGTTAATGCTTGAGGCTCTCTTTGGAAGTTCAGGGACCCAGAACCATCTTGTTGTTTTCCTCTCTGGCAGTTTAACTCCTCAGTGATGTTAAGTGACCTGACTTAAGCCTGGGAATGTTCTGAGCTCACTTGTCCTGTGGTCCAGACAAAGGAGAGTTGTTTATCTTTCAACTTCACTTAGAACAGTAAATAAAAAACCTCATTAATTCAGACTGTTCTTATTTGGATTTTGTGATGATCCAGAGAGGGGCGTTCAGGGTGTTTGTTTACCTTTGTATTATGGGAGCTGAGGGAGCTTGCCAAGCAAATGGAGAATGTGAGCACGATTGTTAGGGAACCATTTCAACAATTTTAAGCAGGGGGAAACAAGCCCTTCTTCTCGTTTTATAAGCACCAGTTTACATGCCAAAAATCCACATGAAATTCTTATCCATTTATTAGTGATATCAAAATATTTTTAAAGCAACCTATTGGTGGTCTAGTTGACATCACTCTATGAACTTGAATTCAATCTGACATTTACTGAGCTCCTATTCCCTGCAGAATACGAGGTAGATCCTGTGGAATATACCACAATGAAAACGATGTAATCTCTATCCACAATGACTTTACAACCATAGTGGATACTATCACCACATTTTTTAAAAATGTTGTTTTGCACTAAAAATGGAACTGCCTTTTGATCTAGCAATTCCACTACTTGGACTATACCCAAAGAAGCCTGAGACACCAATTCATAAGAACCTATGCACACCTATGTTCATAGCGGCACTATTTACAATAGCCAGGTGCTGGAAACAGCCTAAGTGCCCATCAGTGGATGATTGGATCAAAAAACTTTGGTACATTTACACAATGGAATTCTATATGGCAGAAAGAAAGAAG
>PVIW01002346.1:0-75055 GCA_004026585.1 Noctilio leporinus | reverse complement strand
CGTGAAGGACAGGTATCATATGATCTCACCCATTACAGGACAATAATGAGCAAAACTAACAACAAGCAAAACAGAACCAAGTATATGAATACAAGGAATAGGCCTTCAGTGGTCAGGGGAACGGGGTTGGGGGGAGGGGGGAGGCAGAGGGAAAGAAAGGGAGCAGCTTAGACAAGAACCTAGTATAAAGGAACCATGGACATGGACAACAGGTGGGATTGACTTTGGGGGGAATGGGTGGGTGGGGAGGGGGACAGAGGGGAGCAAAAAGGGGACAACAATACAACAACAATAAAATTTAAAAAAATAAAATAAAATAAAATAAAATAAAATAAAATGTTGTTTTGCATTTCTTCTCAAATGTTTGAAGATGCTTCATAAATATCTAGCCCCAGCCTCAAGGTTTGTATATACTAGTTAGGCAGTAAAAGTACTTGTTGCACCAAAGAACTCTCAGTCATATTGACCTCCCTCAGTTACTGGCCACCCAACACCTGCAGAATTTGGTCCCTAGAGCCCCAGCAGGTTGTATGTTTCCCTGATGTGACAGTATAACTCACTCACTCTCCCAAGGCTGTATACATCACAGAGGAAATCCTCACCCACAACAATCAGCTATGATCTCAATCTTTTGGAAAAAAGACCCTGTTTAAAATGGCAGTCCTGACCTTGGCTCAGTGAGCTTCACAGGGACAGAGCTGGCTGGGTTTCTGGCCTGCGGCTCAGCCTGCAGGCATCCAGAACTTCCAGACAATTACCATTCCCCTGGAATTGCCCACTCCTGATTGCTATTGGTTAATTAAAGAAATCTAGGCTCCAGACTATATTACCCACCCATGTGTCACATCTGATGTAACTAACGAGTTCTCAGCAGAACAGGGTTGTGTGTGTGTGTATGTGTGTGCGTGTGCGTGTGTGTGCAGCAACATTGTTAAATTTGATGCGCTATGCTTCTCTCTATAGGGAAGGGTTCCCTTTCTCCCTTGTGACTTTTCAGCGGCTGCGCAAATGCTTGAGCTCTGCCAGCTGTAATTCTGTGAATTTTCTAGTGTTACCCATGAGGTTTTTACCTTAGTTGCGCCACCTTGAATTTTTTTGCACTTAGTGACTCCTCATCCAAAGAGCCTCAAACACTTCCTAAAGTCTTTAACTGTTACCAGTCTAGGGAGACAATCCTCTCCCCTTCTGGCCAAGTAGACTACTAACATGGCTGGTCTAAGGAGACTCACCTAGTAAGAATGGAGTTTGTTCTGTTTAATTGAATTCAACAAGAATCTGGCATTAACTTAGGTGCTTTGGGGAGCGTAAACAGAAATTACGTAAACAGAGGGTCCTTGCACTCAAGATATGGTCTTGTTAGAGAAATAATATAAGATTCCTATTGCATTTGCAGAACAATATATGAGGTCTGTCCAGAAAGTATTGAGCCAATGTCAATATAATTAAAACAGTTTGCACGGCCGATATTTCTGGGACAGACCTCATATTTCATTCATTCACTCAACAGCTATTTATTGAGCATTGGTATTAGTTAAGGTAAAGGCTAAGGCACTGTACCAAAAAGCAGTGGCCTACAAAAAAGGGGAATTCATTTGTCTTTCATATAACAGTTCTAAGGTCAGTGGTCCAGATTTGCAATTTAACTCAGCTCTATGTGGTTCTTTTTTTTTTTTTTTTTAAGATTGTATTTATTATTTTTAGAGAGAGGGCTAGGGAGAGAGGCAGAGAGGGAAAGAGACATCAATGTATGGTTGCCTTTCACTTGTCTCCAGCTACCAACCTGGCTGGAGACCTGGCTTGCAACCTGGTTATGTGCCCTGGCTGGGAATCGAACCAGTGACCTTTGGGTTCGCAGGCCGATGCCTTATCTACTGCGCCACCAGCCAGGGTACTTCTATGTGGTTCTTGTGCTTGGCCACCCACTGGGGTGTTGCTCTCATCTTTAAGGTGAAAGTCTGGCTAGGGGCACATTTGTATTTTAGCCTGTGGAAAGGTGAAGGGGAATTTCCAGGAAAGCAGCTTTTAAAGCGAATGAGGCAAAGACGCGCACACACAACACACATCTTCCACTTCCATTCCATTGGGGGAAAACTTAATTGCATGGCCACATCTAGCTGCAAAAGAGACTGGCAATGTCATCTTTATTTGGGTTCCATGTGTCCAGGAGGAACGGGAGGACTGATTTGGAGCAGCAATCAATGGTGTCCCACAAGCATCTGCTACATGCCAGAGACTTACAGATCCATTGTCATAGTAGTGATTAAGAAGACATAGCTGCTGACCTCAGAGGGCTAAGATTTCAGGGAGAAAGAGAACAATGAAATAACTACTAATGTAGTTGTGAAGCGGGATGGAACCCAGATTTTATTCCAGGGCCTGTGCTTTTAAGCACTATGCTCTTAAGAAGCCTAGACTGAAAAACTATGTCTTTCAAACACTCATCTGCATAACATTTGCCAAAGACTTCCCACAGATTAGGATAAAATTCAAATTTCGTGAGCACCACCCTGGAAGAGCTGGCTCTGCCTGCCTATCTAGCTCAGTTTCCTGGAAAGATTGCCCTTGAACCCTTGGATTCATTCAGTCATGAGGAACTACTTACAGTTTTCTGAAAGCAGGCACTCCTTTCATCCTTCTATGCCTTTGTCCAGGTCCTTTCCTCTGTCTATAATGCCCTCCCATGAACAATGTCTGGTACCATCTTGCCACCCATTCACCCTTACTGGCCCAGATGGCCTTGCAGTCCAAGCAATTAGGACCTGCTTCTTCCACAGTCCTATCATATCTGCTGCTTATCTTTGTGAGGCACGGACCTTTGTGTAAAGTGATGGAAAGCACTCAGCCTTGGCACTCAGACAGATCTGAGTCCGAATTCTAGCTTCACCATTTATTTAGCCATGTAACCTTGTGAAGGTAAAACATTCCTCTCTACCTGGAGATAACACTGTAAAGGGGGATGGGCTTGGTTCGAACTGGGTTTCTTTATGTAGTGCCTAGAACAGAGCGCATGCTCAGCATAGGGCAGTTACTCTATTGCCATCATATCTCTGTCTCCCCTATGAGAACTCACCACCTCGGAGTCCTGGAGTATGGAGCAAAGGAGGTGCTGGGTTCATGTCTGTGAAAGGAGTAGATGGCTTAATTCTGTTAAGTCAAATTAAGATTTCAATTCATTATTTTTACAAGAGACTTTATTTGTTATTTTTAGAGAAAGGGGAAGGGAGAGAGACACCAATGTATGGTTGCTTTTCACCTGCCTCCAGCCACGGACTCGGCTGGAGACCTGGCCTGCAACCTGGATATGTGCCCTGGCTGGGAATCGAACCAGCAACCTTTGGGTTTGCAGGCTGATGCCTTATCCATGGAGCCACCAGCCAGGGCTTGAATTAATTACTTTTTACTATGTCTTTCAGGGGATACTTTTAAGGACCATAGGAATATGGGAATATTGAATCTAAAGGAATGACTTCCCAGTGGAATTTGAGGTAAGCTATTTTGGAACAAGAGAACCTGTATTGTTGCAAATTCCAGCAAGTAGCCAGCTACCCGTTCCAGCTATTGCTGAGTCCTGTCTTACCCATGCGACCAATATCCACTTCTCTCAAAAGATCCTGTTCTCTTCCCCACCAGGGAAGAGCATAACTACTTGTTGCCCTGCCCTTGTAGGAAGGTAGAAATAATTCCAGATAATGAATTTACATGGAGCTTTGAAACACTGGGGAAGGACAATTGTAGGAGGAGCTAAAAGACCTGGGTATCCTGCTACCTCTGTCCCTTGCCAACTGTGTAACTTTGTCCAAGGTCCCTCTAGTCTCTGAGCTTTAGTTTACTCATTTGTAAACTAAAGTGGCTTATTATGACAGCTGGTATCTAAAGTCCAATGGACATTTCTGATCCAACAATGAGGCTGGATTTTAATACAAGGAAGCATCCAAAACTGGGTTCATTTCTGAAAGGACAACAATTGGCACATTAAGAAACCAATTGACTGACTCTCATGTTAGCTCAGAAACACTGTGGATACTACAAAGACTGCATTTTCCCACAGCTCAGACCCACAAAGTGGCAGCTCAGCTCTGTTTGGCCTTGCCCAGTGGGCTTCTTCTCTTCTTAACCTACCCACCCCTCTCCTGATGACTCTGGTCAAGGCCAGGGGTCTCTGGCCATGAGTCTTGTTTTCCTCTCCTGCCCAGGCCCAGCCCTGCCACCCCAACCCATTTCCTGCCAGCAGACTCTGTCCTCCTCTCCTGCAACTCTTTGTTCAGGCCCATGTCAGCCTCGCTAATTATTATTCAATCCAAACACTTCTGTCATTCTGGCATTTTCATTGATTCAAATTAAGAGTCAGTAATAATTAATGCAAGCTGTTCCCCCATACTCATCCCCTGACTGATGGATTCTCAGTGTCAAAACATTAACCTTTAGGTTTGGAACCTTGATGCATTCAAACCCCATAAGCACCTGATAAGCAAGCCAACTATGGAACCCTTCCCTAAATCAGCTCTATCTTACCAGCCCTCATTTATCTATGCAAATAGATATTTATCTTGGGAAAGAAAACAAACATTTAAAAAGACACATACACTGAGAACCAACCTACCCATCACTGCAATGGTAGAATTTGGAAACAATTAAGCAGTTCTTATGCCCCACCTGAATAGGATTGAAGGCACTCAACTGAATCCCTGGAATAAATCCTATGAGGCAGTGTGGAGACCCCCTTAGGGATTCTATCAGACCTGGGGAGAGGGACCAGACTCTTAGTATGAATAAAGTGTTCCAGCTAGCTATTGCTGGGTAACCAACCACCTAATCATTACTGGCTTAAAACAACAGCAATCAGTCATTTGCTCACAATTCTGCAATTTGAGCAGGGCTAGGTGAGGAAGGATCATCACTAATTCATGCAGCATCATCTGGGGTGGCTCAACTGGGCTGCAAGATCTACTTCCAAGATAGCTCACGCATGTGGCTGGCAAGTTGGTGCTGGCTTTTAGCTAGCTGAAAGCTCAGCAGGGGCTGTGGTCCAAAGCCTCAGTTCTCCTCCATGTGGCCTCTCCATATGGCTTGGACTTTTCCCAGCATGGCAGCTAGGTTCTGAGAGGGCTTGTATAAGAGTGCAAGCTCCGATGTGCAAATGATTGCTAAGCTTCTGCCTGCTTCATACTTGCTAGTGTCCCATTGGCCAAAGCCAGTCACATGTCCAACTCCCAAGTTAATGTGGAGGGGAACTCCACAGAAAAGCTGACACTGTGAGGCATGGTTCATTAGCAGGGGAAGGAAAGACAAATGTATGTTTTACCACAGTTTTTGATTGAGGGGGAAACATTACAATTAATTTTCTTTAAACACAACAATTGCATACCTTATCATTTTAATACGTTTTAGCAAATACTGTCCAATCATATCCTCCAAAGAAGAAAAAAGACAGGGCCAGTTTAGTTCTTTCTAGTTTTCTCATTTATAAAACTAAGGAATCTGGTGGTTTTAGTTTCTCCAAGGATCCTTTTGATTCCAATGTCTGTTGACTCTTTAACCCAGTGGCTCTGTTCTTTCTCTCAACTTCATCATTGGCTCTTAGATAGTAACATCTTTCTCATGTAGCAGCCTCTAGGTAGGGAGATTAAAGTTGCTGGACATTTGAATTAAAATTGGAAATTTCCAAATATATGGAATCAGAGAGCTGGAAAGGAGTTTAGCTATCACCTGAACTACCCCCTTATCTGAGAGGTGAAGAAGCTGAGAACCCCTCTCTTTCTTACTTCAATCTCTGTTTCGTGTCTCTGTGTCTTTGCTCACTGTCTATTTGTTCCCTCTGTATCTCTCTTTGCATGGTTTTTGGTCTCTTTCTCTGTTCTCTATTTCTACTTTCATCAATCTGATTGAATCCTGCAGTCTCGTTTCCTTTATGTGAATCTCTCTCTCTCTCCATGTTTCTATTTCTCATTGTGCATGTGTGTCTCTCCTTCTGTCTCATCACTCTTACTTCTCTCTGTCTTCTCAGGGTTCCACATCCCTAAGTCACTCTTCAGCAGGGGTCTTCTCATGTTCCTGCATCTGCATTTGGCTGTCATACATGGTTTGCTCTCAGGTCTCAGCTCAGAGTTTCTGCCCTGTCAGCTGCCAGTGAATGGTTCTGGGCCTGTCTTGGGTTCCTCTGTGGGTAGGCTTGGCACAGAAAGTGAAGCTTGAGGGTAAATGGCTCTCATGGGAATTTCATGCAGAAACCCAAGTCCAACTGGGAAGGCAGAGAGCACACACATGCAAACCACACACTTTCACTCAGATGCAAACACTCTCACACATGCAGAGTTACAGTTTGGTGCATCCACTGATTAGCTACCCAGATCCCCATCAATGAAAGACTTGTTGCCCAGCTGTTAGGAGTGTCAGCAGTAGAAGTCAACACCCTCCAGCTGTGAACTGTTCAGGGATGGCCTCCACAGCACAGAGCACCTCACCCAGAGCCATGTTCCTTGCTGGGCGTTCCATATCCAGTGACTGATACAGAATTATAAAGCGTTGGCTTTCTCAGCTCATCTCTGAAGGACTGTTTCAATTCCCCAGCACCCAGCTGAGTCGGCCAAGGCTGTCATCAGGACTGCTTCACAGTAGCTTATCAACCCCATTTGTCCTCTCCTGCTTTCTTCCCCTCCCTTCCCCAGATGTTGATTCCAAGGTCTCTCCTTAATTAACATCCTGCATGGTAAACTCAGTCTCCCAAATTTGCTTCCTGGGAAACCCAGCTGGTGACACTCTAGTCTGTCTCTCAGTCTCTCTCCCTCCCTTCCTCCTGCCTCTCTCTGTCTCTCTGTCTTTGTCTCTGTCTCTCTCTGTCTCTGTCTGTCTGTCCGTCTGTCTCTGTCTCTCTCTGTCTCCCTCTCTCTCTCTCTCTCTCTCTCTCTCACACACACACACACACACACACACACACACACACACACACAGGGACACATTCTATATACTTAATTTTCTTCTTTCCCTGAAGCCCCAAACCTCTCTCCGTCCTGACTCTCTCCTTTGTCGTGGGCTGAAGCCCTTTTTCCCCAGGCAATTAATCACACCTGTGTTTCTTGCCCCGCAGTCCCCCAGCAACCTGGCGCAGACATAGAAATTGTCTCTCAGGATTGCATTACAATCTTAAGCATTTCCCTACTTCCCGTTTTCCTCATCAGCACAGACATAGGAGGGGCAGGCCCTGTTTGAAGTGCCAGCTCTATTACTAACCAGCGATGGGACCTCAACCTTGTGCAAATTGTTCCCACACCACATGCTTCAGTTTGCTTGTCCATGAAAGGAGTTTTGGTGAAGTCTACCTCATAGGAAGAGACATGACTCCTGTGTCTGTGCCATGAGGTGCTATGTAATCCTTAGTTATATTAAACATATCATATGGATTATTTGGTTTCTATAACTGTTTTCCCTTTATTCTTTCTCTTAGTCTTTTGCCTCTTGGTTCTCTGATTGTTTAATGTCAGCAGAACCCTCATTACCAAGACAACTAACAATCCCACTATTTTCTGAGCCCCTACTATGACTTTTCTTTTTAATGCCTAATTTGATCTCCCTGCCAATCTTCTGAAGTGGGCTATATTAACCTCTCCTACAGATAGAAGCACAGAAATTCAGAAGGTTGAGAATTTTTTTCAAGGTTACATGGCAAGTGAACATTGATGTAAGATCCAAACGTGGATTTGCTCATGCCCTAAACCCTTGCTGCACAAGGAGAAGATAAGTCTCCTTGATGTCATGACTGGCACTGTGGGATGGCACAGGATCAACCCATGGATGTGAATCCCAGAAATCCTAGGGAAAGGATGATGACCTTGGTGCTTTCTTGGAAACTTGGTTCTAGTTTACCAACTAGCCCAGAGCCAGGGACAAGCAAAAAGAAAAAAAAAAAAAAAAATCGGAGGTCAGAACCCTGAAGTCTAATCTAAATTCTGCCTTTAACCACTTGGAGAGCCTTGAACACCTTTTAAATGCAGTGGATTTTCATTTTGTCATGAGATAAATAGCTGTGTGATCTCCAAGGTACCTCTCTTCTAGCTCTCAGATGTGGATCTCTCATTGTCATGCCTGCTCTCTCCCTCCGAGTTTCCGAATGCCATCCATTTCTCAGAGCACAGCCTCAACTTATCACCCCAGAGTTGTGGCCATTGAGTTCATTCTGCGCTGACCTCCCCTATTTCTGGCTGCCTATGGGCCTTCACTCTCCCCACATTCATTTAGATGCTTATTCATGTGCCATGGGACAAAGTACAGGTTGCTAACCTTTAAATGCAGGCCTATACTTAAATCTAAACTCTGAAATGTATTTCATGTATGACTTTTGAACAAGTTACTTAGCGTCTCTGGGCTCAGTTTCTCTTTCTTTTTCCCTTTCCCCCACAATTTCTCCCCTTTCCCTTCCCCTCTGGTCACTCTCAGTCTGTTCCTTGTTTCCATGACTCTGGCTCTATTTTGCTCATTTGTTTGCTTTGTTCCTTAGTTTCCTATATTAGTTGAGTTTCCTCTTTATAAAGTGGTGATATTGTCCACTTCACAGGGTGCTCGTGAGAAAATAAGATAATTTTATGTATGGAAAACTTCAAAGTATTGTGTCATTCTTAGTTCACATTATCACTATTATGATGAATATGATGCAATCAGTTTAAATGTTCCCAGAACGCTGAAGCTTTCTCCTTTGTAGTATCTAGAACACATTGTGTGTGCAGTTGGCGCTACATGATTGAATTGGCCTGAATTCAATTCAGTAAAAATATCTGGTGTATTCACTGTTATGCAAACATAAGGATGGTTGGGTTTTTGAGAAGTAGTCAGTGTCTCTTCCATTTTGGTCTTGCAGGTGAGAAAATTGACCTTGACTTCTATAGAGCATAGGACCAACCAATTCCTCCAACCACCCATTGATTGACATAGCCAGAATGTTTATTTTGCCTTAACATCAAAGGATACATATTAAAGTCTTCATTACAGGATGGCTCTATGTGACAGGCAGCTGCCATATTAAAAACAAATTCTGACTCTCTGGGGCTTTGGGCTAAAACCACATGTGTATTAGAAGAAACACAGGTTCAGCGGGAGGGTGTACTTGACAAATAGGTGGTAAGCTATAGGCTGTTGCATAAAGAGGAAAAGGAAAACTTTCTCTTGGAAAGAAGGCTATCTCAACAATAGCTCATAAGAACCCCAAAACTGTCCAAAACAAATAGGGAGGCACTAGTAGATGATGAGAAAGCAGGAGATGAGATGCAGCATTTCCTGCCTCTCTTACCTTTTCCCCTTTTGTTTCCTTCTTCTAGGGTGGCGGGGGGTTGTCTCTGGAAGTAGCTATCCTTATTCCATAGTCTCAGTTCCTGAGGTAATGGTCCTTTCTCCTCACCCAGAGGGGTTGAGAACAAGCTCCTCTTTGTTCGCCTGAGATTGGGGGGGGGGTAGCTGCTTCCTGCAGTTTCTAATCTTAGTGTTAAATTACCTTTGTTTTCCTCTTTCAGTCTTCCAATACTTGCTCAACAAATGTCCTGCTTTAAATCCCCTCTATTTGAAATCCCTAGTTAGCGTCTGTTTTTCCTGACTAGACATTACATTATGTGAAGTAGAGATGAAGGGAAAATGATATTTGATGAGAGATACTGAGGAAGTCTCCATTCAATTAATGTTGGAAGCCATTTGATACCATAATCTTATGTTGCAAAATGTATTTGGTTGAAACAAATGGGTTAATAGTAATAATACTGATATCTAACACATGAATTGACCTTGCTATGGGCCTGGCATTATTCTAAGAGCTATACATATATTAATTAATTTAATCCTCCCAATAACCCCATGAGAAATCTGTTTTCATTTTACCGATGAAGAAAGTAAATTATAAGGCATGGAATGATTGGCTCCAGAGTTCACATTCTTAACCACGGTCTTAGTTTGTCATTCTCCAAAAACAGACTTTAAGATAAGCATTTGGGTTTGAGTCATTTATTTGGGAGATGATTTCAGTAAGCATGGTAAGAAATGAGGCAGAGAAGGGAAGAAGGCTGATCAAGAATTGCTAAGAAGCAGGTTACTGATTTGGGCAACTGGGGTGCCATCTTGGTGGGTATGCCTTGACAGGCTATATCCAACCCATTGTGGAAGGAAGGACATTCTAGCTGTGTTAATTCCTTGGCCAGCCCCTGCATGTGTGGCACATTCCCCCATAGCTAGAAGATTGCCTTGGCCAGAGAGACCCAGCAAGTCATAGGTAGTCACTGGAACTTTCAGCAGTTACCTCCCAGGTGGTCTGAGCAGGTACCGGCAGGTTATTGGCTATGTCTTCTGCTTACTCAAAGACATGTCTGTCAAGTTATGTACAAGTAAGATGGTAAGTTCAAGTCACCATGGAAGCCAAGGAAACTATCAGAGTCACTATTTTCCTACACCCAAGTAGATGTTGTTAATGTCAGTGACCAAGATGATTTGCTCTCCACCTCTCTTCATCTGTCTGTCACCATGTCACATAAGCTTTACCCCCTGTCTCTTCCTCTCTGCCTCCCTGCTGTGTCTTCATTTAAACCTTCATTATCTCTCACCAGAACTGTCGTAACAGCTTCTGACATGCCTCTCAGACTCCAATTTCTGACCCTTTCCAATCTATATTATTATTGGGATAATATTATTAAATTGCAAATCTGAGCATGCCCTTTCCTTGCTAAAACCCCTTAGGACTTTCCATAACTATCAAGGAAGGGGCCTAACTCCTTAGTATGGCAAACAAGGCTACCGTCTGTGGATTCCACACCACCTCCCAGTCCTCTTCATGGACTCATTTCCATGCATGATCTGATATGTCTATGCCTCTATGCTTTTGAAAGTATGAGCCTTGTGCTTGCATACTTTCTCATTCTTTTCCTCTAGCACCATCATCTATGACTCAGGTCAGGCATTGCTGCTCAAGGGAGCATTGACGTCTGCCTCCACCCTGCATATCCTCAGAGGATCGCATATCTTACTTACTCCCAAAGCACCCTTTATTCCCTATATCCAGCACAGTGCCTGGCATATGGTGAGGGTGACCAAAGAATTTGTGGTCCAAACTGGGACACTTTTGAGAATAAAAGATGTTGTTAATAATTATTTCAAGACAACCAAGAGTGTTACAGAGTAGCCAGGATGTACTGTCACTCTACACCTATAGTGCATGCTCAATTCATGGTCATTGAATAAATCAACAAATACACACATGATTTCTGAAAATTTGAAGTAGTCTCATACGTAGGGCATACATACCACAGGAAGTGCACAAGATGAGCCAGTGAAGGAAAAGAAGTATTAAAAATCTATTTATATATAATTTCTTCTCAATTATTTTCCACATATTTTATTATTGGATCATTTAGCTTTTGCCATGGTAATGCTGAGTAACAAATCACCCTCAAATTCTGTGACTTAAAACAACCACAATTTTTTTTCTCATTTTTGTGTTTGTGAGATGTCTGATTTAGTCTAGACTTGGCTGGACTTGGTACCAAGTTTCAAGATGAGTCTAAGTCTGGCCCATGTGCCTCTCTTCATTCTTGGACCTGCTGGCTAACTGAACCATGTTCTTCTCATGGCAATGGCAGACATGTTAGAAGGTTAGCTCAAACTCAAGCTCTGCTTGCATCACATCTACTAACATCCCTTTGGCCAAAATAAGTTACAGGTCCAAGCTTAAAATTAAGGGGTGAGTACATACACTCTGGTTACAATGAGGCAAGGATGTAAGGATGTGACTATACAATACTATTACAGGGCAGTAAAGAATTGGAACCAATAATTCAATTTACTGTATTATGTATATATAATATATAGTATTATATATATTATATATATATATAGTGTGTGTGTGTGTATACATACATACATATATATATATATATATATATATATATATATATATATATATATATATATAGTGGAGGAACCTGAAGGAACCTGAAATGTTTTATGGAGGTGGGAAATCAACAAAATTTGGAAACAACACCTTTCGGTTACAGTATCATAAATGGTATGAGGACAAGGTCCTCAGCAGTCATGGATTGTACCTCTCAAGAATCATAAACACCCATTTATTGTCATTGGCAAATGTGACATGCTGCCTGGTGTCCAGCATCATGTCACTGCCCCAAAGAACTTCAGAGTCATGTGACATAGACACCTCAGATTCTGAGATTCAGGAAAGCCAGGTTTGAATCCTACTCTACCGCTTATGAGCCATATGTTCTTGGCTCTGTCTCTTAATGCATTAGGGACTCAGTTCCCTCATCTGTATAAAGGAGTTGGTTATATTATCTGCCCTATCTACTTTATAAGGTTGTTATAAAAATGCAATTATGAAAAAGCACTTTAGAGGTATAAGTTGTCTTAGGCTGAGTTCCCCAAAAAGTAGACTCTGAGCCATGACCGAAGTGTAAATTGTTTATATGGAAGGTGATCCAGGAAACACTTACAGGGGCAGAGAAGTGAGAAGGAAGGGAAGGTAGACAATAGTTATTTCCTTTGAGCAGGTTATTGCTGTAGGCAATTGGGGCTCAGTATTTCTGTGTCCCCTGGGAGATTCTGGGTAACACATGTTAAAGTCATCCTGCTAAAGGGATGAACAAGCTGGAGTATTTATGCACCAACTTCTTATCTGGCATTGGTTGAGGGCCATTTCTTCTACTTACCTAAATAGTACTGAAGTCTGTGGCGTAAGCTAATACCATTTCAAGAGCAGAATCCCCTCTACCCCATTTGTAAGAAAGAGTACATATGCATGGAACTTTTGACTACTTAAAAACAGTTGTATGTATGCAACACAAAGCAGTATAGTGGGCTAATTAAGAGTACTGATCCTGGAGCTAGGTTGCCAGGGTTCAAATATTACCTCTGTCACTTACGATCTGTGTACCTTTCAGCACGTTTTTAAATGTCTCTGTGCTTCTATTTCTTATGTGAAAAATGGGGATAACAATGGTACTATTGAATAAATTAATAAAATTAAAATATTTGAAAGTGTCAGGCATTTGACAAGTAATATTTTATGATGTCCTTACCAAAAAGAAAAAAAAAAAAAAAGAAAATGTAAAGTGAGTGAAGTGTGTGACTCCGCTTTGAAAGATGGAAAACTGGGGCACAGGAAAGTTTGCACATGCTACACTGACTCATTGACTATCAGCCACTTTCCTCAACTTACCTTTTGCTTCTTCACAGTCTTCAGCCTCAACTTGGTCTGGGCCAGTGCAAGCTGGCTTCTAGGAGCTAAAGAGATCCAGGTTCTAGCACAGCTGGAAAAACCAATGTGTGTGTCTTCTGCATCCCAGTGATTCCAAATGGCAGGCGCTCAAGGAGAAAAAGGCAATGTTTCAGCATAAATGCACACTATAAATGCTGTGCTTCCAGGAGCTCTGAGCCCATCAGGTGGCCTAGGAACGGGAACTATGGAGTTTTGAATGGCACACTCTGCACCCTCCCTTCCTTATGTTGCATTTTGTGGATGCCCTAGGTCATGTTTTCTTTCTGTACACACATGGTGCCTCCTCTCCCAACACCAACATCAACAGAAACACCACTCTCTCCTCCCCATGGCATCTTCTACACACACAGGCAGCTTAATTCTGATTTCTGATGACATTTGGTAATATTTTTCTGGTCTTGGTTCCTTGTTTCTTAAAGCATGTGATAAGGGTTAAGGGGGTTTCAATGAGAAAGAGAGAAAGAAGAAGAGGGAGAGAGTGGGAGAGAGAGAGAGAGAGAGAGAGAGAGAGAGAGAGAGAATATGAATGTCCCCCAGATGAATACGGAAAAAGAACACAGACGAGCATAGATCAAACAGGAGGATCAAACTGTCTTGATCTGAAGTCAGGTTTGAGAAAAAAAGGACACAATTATAGTGTCTGCTTTATGGCACAAAGATCCTCAGTGATAGTGGGTTCCTACAGCCCTGAGTAAATCTGACAGAGAGTGAGAGGCCAGGGGCCTGTGTGTGGCTGTAATAAGGACATTCATGTCGTTAGTGCAGAGGGAAGAAGGAAGCACAAAGTGAAACTCTTCAAGTGTGCTCTATTGATAGATCTAAATTGAATAAAGGAAAAATGGCCCTGGCCACAGGGATATGGGAAATGGGAAGGCAGCTGTGGGACTCACAGTGTGTGCATGGCAGTGTGGTGTAACTCAGGACCACAGGACATCATGGTGGGTCTTCTGCCAGAAAGTGGAGGCTATAATTATCTCCCTCTTTTTCAACCCTGCCTTGAGACTAGGGGAGCTTTATCCTCCTTCTTTGTCTATGCATTCATTTGTCATTAATGGAAGAGCTATGGAGGCCCCTCTGAGAAGCAGGCACAAGGGATGTGCAGATAAATAAGACACTGGCCCTGGGCTCCAGAAACCCCCAGTCTGGAGGAGGAAACAAACATCTTCAGAGAAACCATCTTCACAGCAGAGAGAGTTGCAGAACAACGGGGATGTGCTTTTGTTCTGTACAACCTCAGGGACATCAACTCCAAAGAGCCAGAAATTCAGTGACAGCACTCTGAGTCTGCTAAGATGTGCGATTTTAGAATGCAGAGCCTTTGACACACTTGCGTGCACTAACAGGCCTCTGTGAAAGACAAGGGTCCCTTTCTGAGACTTGGAGAAAGGAAAGACTTGTTCAAGGATGTAGGTTGAGACTATTTTGCATTTATGCAATACCACACATTTTTCCAGAATGAACTGGTGGTCATCAGAGCTTTGGACCTGGCTGGCACCACCTGAGAAAGTGAAGCTGGGCCAGAGGTTGTCCACTTGAGCAAGGGAAGCAGTGCCCTTTGATGGTATGATCGAAGGGCTACAGGAGAGCCCCTAAACAGCTTCTCTCCCCACTCTTACTTCCATTTTACAATATCTAAAATGTCAATGCAAAACAAATACTTCCCCTTGGCATTTAAAAAGTAATTTTTTCTACTTGTAGAGAACTTCCCATTTTGAGCAGCAACAGCATTTACACGGGCTGCCTCTGACACCATGATGCCCAAGGACTTTTAGGGCATATGGCTTATAAAGTGAAGGGACCTCCTGAGGTAGAGTGCAATGGGGAAAAATGAAAGTATTAGCAGTTACCTAGACCTCCATGAAAGTGCAAAGGCATTGGAAAAGTATAAGAGTGGCAGGTTCTAGAAGAACAGAGAGGGGGATGACCCATGGTTTTGAGTAGCACCATTTCTGGGTTGATGTGTCTTTAAGAGAGGGGCTTCCAAATGCCCATTTGATACACTGTTGTAGGCTCAGGATATGCTATGTGATGAGGTCTCTTTATATGTTTAGAGACAAATTAGTTGTGGCTTCACAATGTTGAAAAGAAGCGGAGCATCAGTTCATGGTCATTTTTTCTAGTGGAAATCTTTTCATTTTTATACGTCAGCGTGTGGATGAATGTGTGTGGCAGCGACTGATAGTTGCTCATACAAAGGACATTTCCCCTTTTTTCTTGCTAATAGAACCTTAGTTTGGTTTGTTCAGGGGTATGTACCCAGGATCGGGGGATACATCATGATCAGACAGACAACTAGGGAAATCTTGCATTCTTTCATCATTGAGTGGAATCTTGTGACCTAGTTCTGGCCAATAAGATATACAAGGATCTGTGATACAGGGACAACTGGAAAATACTACCCTTTATAAGGCAGGGGTCACAGGAGAATAAGGCTTTTCATCTCTTCCTTGCTTCTTACTTTGGATACTGACATGTAAGGATAATGTCTGAGGCTGCAGCAACCATCTTGAGACCATGAAACAGTAAACCTGAGGATAAACTGTCAAGAAGTGTGAAACTAGAGAGGTTTTGTTGGCCTGTTAAGTTGCTAAACCAACCCTGCAACTACCTACCTCCAGACTATTTGTTAAATAAGGCACATGTGTACTCATGGTAGAAGCTACTGTTAGGCAGATTTTGTGTGTGTGCTGAAACATATCCTAACTGCTACTTCATACTGATAGTGGAACTTGGGCGCCAGAGTAGTCAATAAAGGTAAAAACATGTGCTATGAATTTTGGCAGATGGAGTACTGCACCTTAGCAGGACCAAATCCATTTGAAGATTGATTAATGTCTATTGTTTTTCATTGTGAGTGAGCCCAGGACAACAGAAAAGTCTATGGACTGGTATCCAGACAGCCAAGTTTAGGTCCCACCTCTGTGATTTTGAGGCTAGTTATCTCTCTTCATAGAAGTGACAAAAGGGGTTGAAATAGAATCAGGGTCTTCTGACATCCCATCTGGTATTGGTCCAGGACAACTTTTGCAGACTTCAAATTTCCACTGAGAGCCTTGACTTCTTAAAGTCTATAAAATTCATCTTTAAATAAAGTGTCTTAATGTAAATTAATGTGTTATTTCAGTGATAAAATGAAGTGTTTAAATAGGTTTCTATTGTTTATTGAATAATTTAATAAATATATTCTATCTATATAATTTTAATTGATCCATGGTGGAGAATTTGGAGAGCTTCCTCCTCCTTAGTATAGTTTGTGTTGGGACTAGATGGATTTTGAAGGTTCTTTCCAGCACTAACATTCTAAGTAGAAAAATGTGTTGGTGTTTTGTGCCAGTACAGAGAGCCAAAATGGCGGCCTCAGCTGGTGGTGTACTAATTTCAGGGGGCCAGGGTAGAAGCACTGAGAACAGGAACTGGGATAGCGTCCCGGCTTCCTGCCTGTTGTTCAAGCCTACACTGCCTTTCTGGGTCCAGGAGCTGTTTGCCAATACTATACTTCACTGAATGAAAATCTGAACACACTGTTTCGTGGAAGTAAAGTAGAAGGCTCCAATTTTGGAAGCCTATCAGGTCCTAGCCTGTGGAGAGCTATTTCTTAGGCCCTTCTAAATCACATTTTAATAGACAGGATCAATGACTTGAGAGTCAGATTGCCAAATAATGGAGGACTATTTACTGAGCATTGCTATAGGCAGAGGTAGTCAGTTCAGTACTGTACCATGGTCACACAATGCCACCAGCAACAGAGACTCCTTCATGCTTTTATTTGGCTGTCCTAAGTGTGTGGTTTGCATCCTATGCTTTTGTCTCAGAGTCACAAGATGGGTGCTGTGCCATCTGTGTAATTATCTGTGTGCCATGTAAGAAAATGGGGAAGGCCGAAAGTAAAAAGTTGTAAGTTGAATTAGTCTTTTTTTACATTTAATTTTATTGTTGTATTACATCCATCCCCTTTTTGCTCCCCTCTGTCCCTTCCCCACCCACCCACTCCCTCACAAAGTCAATCCCACTTGTTGTCCATGTCCATGGTTCTTCCATACTAGGTTCTTGTCTAAACTGCTCCCTCTCTTTGCCTCTTCCTCCCCCCTGCCCCCAAGGATTAGTCTTCTTTTTAAGGAACTGTCACAAGTTGAATTTCCCCAAATTTAGTCTCTTAGATGGAAAATAACATGTAGGAAGTTTATTAGGGAGGATTCTGAGGATCAACAACTGGAGAAGGGAGATGAAAGAAGCCGGAGTAGGTAGAGGGGCAAGTTGGATCATGATGCAATTCCAGTAAAGGTCTTTAGAGTTCAACCAAACTTGGATGAAGGGGCTAAATATTACTGTCCCATGTTGATAAGTCATTGGAAGCTAGCTTCCTGAGAAGATAATTTCTTCAACTGGCATAATCCAATTAGGTGCTAACAGCTGAGGCATATATGCTAGCCATATTCCCAATGACTGAAGCAATATGTCTTTCATTCCTAAAGGTAGATCTGAGTCATGTACCACAGAGTCTACCACAAAAGCTGTCATGGAAGCCCCATGTAATAACTTCTACTTATATCTCAATGGACAGAACTATGGCATGTAGCTACTATTAGCTGCAAGGTAGCTAGGAAATAGAGACTTTTACCTGAGCATGTTGCCACTCTGAACAAAATGAAGATTCTGTTAATAAGAAATAAAGAAGCATAAAGATATTTAAGTAGGCCACTCTCAGCCTCTGCCATGGTAGAAGTGATGCCATATCCTTCTCTGCACTTCCTTGGTTCTCTTCTCTCTACTCTCCTAGTGATTTAGCATTAAAAACAAGTAAACAAGCAAATTAAGAAAAGTAAACAAACTAATATTAACAAATCTCCTTCCTCCTTCATTGGCCAAAACACAAAAGCTCTCATGCATATGAAAGTTAATGTATACAGGTCTTGCAAGGAAGATGATTGTCATTAACCCAAAGATATCTAAGTCTTCACTGGGGCCAGCTGAGCCAAGAAAGAGCTGTAGACTTCACTCTCAGGAAACTCACAATATACTGAGGAAATAGACTAATATAAGGCAATCTTATATAAGACAATCCCTTAAGTGGGAGGACAGGAAAGTTCTAGAGACAAAGGAACCCAAAAGGTGGACACCCTCATTTGAAGAAACACTGGAGACACCATCTTAAGGAGAGAAGAGCAGATATGTTCCAGAAATCAGAGGATTAGGGAGCTGGATGACAGGCAATATACAACTTAAGCTGGAGGAACTGAGCACTGGGTAGTCAGAATCTAAGTCTTGTGGAGACAGAGTGTGGGATAGCACCCTTAACCAAAACAGTGCTGGCCAAGGAACCATAGTTCCTTTTGTGTTTCCTCACTCTCTGCCACCCAGGTTCACACATGCTCTTCTGGGTGTATCTCAAAGCTCAGGCAAGTGCAACCTCTGACAGAGCTGATGGAGAGGGATAGAGAAAGGAAAGTTGCAGCCAATGATGGGTGGGTAATTCTTATAAGGTGAATTTACACAAATAACCCTTTTACAATTGTCTAGACAGGAAGCAGAGAAATGAGCTCAGTGGAAAACATCAACCATGCCTATATGCCTGTTTCCAGTACCATGAAAGCAGCAACAGTTGGAGGTATTTAAGGCAGCCATTGTATGACAGGAAAGGCTCTGGGTTTGAATTATAGCTGTAACATTTACTAAATGCATGGTCACAACTACTCTGAGCTTTTTTTTTCTCCATCTTTCAAATGATGGAGAAATTGACAAGGTCAATGGCAATTGACCTTGTTGGTTGCCTACCCAGTAGCTAATTATCTTCTTGATGCTTTCTTACCAAACTTCAATGTCATTCAGGAATCCCCTTTGCTCAGGGAAATCATGTACTTCAGAAGAAGCAAGCCTCAGCCTTGTCCCCATGACAAGCAGAAGGCTCATGATTTATCTGAGTTAAATATGGTGGTTCCATTCCCTTTGGTAGTGATTGATTAAGATTTGGTGTATGATTTAATTCCAGCCAGTGCTGTGTAAGGGGAAGTCTGTTGAAGTTTTCTGGGAATAACTAGAATGAGAAAGAAACATGCATAAAGATAAAAATCCGTCTTCTATACAATCTAGTGGTATTTGCAAATGACTTTCAGAAGTCTAGCAGCTACCTTGCAACCATAAGACAGTCTTAGCAAGGACAACACCATACAAAGAATACAGGTGGAAAAATAGAAGGAACAGGAGACCTAGATGACAGAGGTGAACCACTGAATTAACCAACACTAGTACATTCCAATTCTGGACTCCTTATTACATGAAATAATAAATTCTATGTTGTTCAAATCAGTTGCACTGGGATTTTCTGTTACTTGCAGCTAAAGATAATCCAATTGATGTAAAGGATAGCTGGCATGGTAAAAATTAAATAAAATGATGTGTGAAAGTGCCAACCGAGAACCGAAACACTAGGCCCATAACATATATTTAATTTTTTAATTAAAATACCACTGTGTTCCCATCTCTTTCAAAATCACCTCTATTCATGTAAAACTAGTGGGTTTTTTTTTAATTTGAAATTTTTCTTGTCTTTGGCTCTGTTTGGGGGACACCACCAAACTAGGCCATTGTCCAGATAATTCAGTACTTGACTTGCTTCCCAAACACTTTCAACTATTGGTCCAGAAGCTTTCTCCAGAGACTATCTCCCAGCCAGAATGCACAGTGTGGGACTCTGGGCACCAAGACAGAGATTCTGATTTTTGGACTAAGGATAATTCCTCCTAGAAAAAATCAGGACATATTAAAAGGCAGTACATACCTTTAGAAAATATCATATAGGAAAATTAGAATTAATTGCATGTGTAAATTGGTCTAATAATCACGTTAAGGACCTACAAAAGGGGCTCTGAGTTTACAAATTCAGAATTCTTGTGTTGTTTGTCCAAGTTGGGAATTAGTGCATAGACTCCAGATGAAACAATTGACAGCACAAAAGCAATGTACTGTACAGTATAAATATTCCTATTTCCTAACTACATGTCAGCTATTTCCAGTGAGTAAATATTTACACATTTTCCTCTCCTCCTGCGGAAAGCAATACTCACATATATGAACATAAATATTTTGGTGTATGTAAATATTTACTTGCACAAGCAATGCATTCCTTTTTCTAGTCTCTATTGTAAGTTCTTTAATAACAGAACAATTCTTGCTTACAAATAAGTTCAGATCTTGCAACTCTCCTAGAATATTCTGGAAATGAGAGGGATTTTATGGCAGTGCTTAATTGCTAGTTAGAACAGCTGGAGTCAAATTTGAACTCCACATATTACCACCTGTGTGACCTTGAGTAAGTTATTTACACTTTCTGAGCTATGAGTTTTCTAATCTATAAAACGAGGGTAATAACAGAATCTACCTTACAGGATTATTGGAAGTATTAAATGATTTGATGCATAGAAAGTGCTTCAAAGAATATCCAGCATATTGCAAACTCTTAATAATAAATACTTTTATTATTGTCAGTCACTGAAAATAAGTGTTTCATCATTTTTTTCTACTTAGGACCATGGATATAAATATGTTTACAAACAGCACCATAATTTTGTATGTGTCTCTTTTTCTAAGTCTCATTCAGAGAATTTTAAAATGCTAGCAATAGATTTCATGTAAGTGAATTGCCCCAGATTGGCTGTTGATTATTTCCCACAATTCACTGGGTTGTGGTAATCATTTTTAAATCATTTGCTCTTTTCCCAGGCATTATGCTTTGTGCTTTAAAAGTCAATATTGCATTTAATCATCACGGCAACCTTAGGAGGGAGATAATGTAAGTGTCTTAGCATTTTCAGGTTATGAAATAGAGGCTCAGTGAGTTTCACTTGCCTTAAGTTAAACAATGGAAAAGTGGTGGGGTTGAGACTCAAAGCCAAGCTTTCTTGATGTGGAAGTGCCTGCTCCAAACCACTGAGATATCATGTCTTCACCATTTACATGGAGATGTCCCTTGCAGCAAAGGCTTAAACCGGCATTACCCCTACTTAGAGCCTCATCTAAAATGTGGTTAAGTATATCGTGTTTGAAGCTCATCCCACAAAACCACATCTTTTGAGTATTAGCCTGAACTCTTCTCAGTTTTGACCAGACATAGAATCTCCCTGCCCCAGCTCCTGATCTTGAGTTCATACTGCCCAGCTCTTCCAGGTGGTATGTGGGGGAGACCTAGGGTTTGGGGCCTGTGGTTTCTATTCCCATGAAGCCCCCAGACACATCCTCTGTTCGAATCTCCTTTTTGCATGAGGTGATCATGCCTCTGAGTTACACCTTCCCTAGTTGGGAAACTTCTCTTGCTCTTGGCCACCAAGTCTGTCAGGGCCAATGACGTTTTCTAGTACCTCGGGCCCTTGCAGCACTTTCTCTACATTGCCTAGGACTTAGAGAGCAAGCCTCTCAGCTCCTCCTCAGGGCTGCCCCACTTCTTCCTCCATAACTTCTGATATACAGGAAATTTCTCTCCTTTTTATTTATCTTTCCCAGTTAGCATACTTGCACCAGGAGTTGGTGAAGGAAATAGAAAGCAGTGTACATATTTTAAATGGATAAAAGATTTAATACAGGAAATTGGGTGCTTTCAAAATCACTAAAGTTAGGGGAGAGAAAAGTATTTTGAGTTTCATATCATAGGGCAGACACCACTACAACTATGACCCAGAAGTCAGGAAATGTTTGCTAACTTCCTTCACAGCAACCCATACCCATAAACCTGTTGGCCAGATAGTGGATTATGGAGTCCAACTGCTGCCAATACTCATGGTGGAAAAGCCCACTTGGCCACCTGAACTGCCTCAGAGAGATGGCTCCCACTTCTCTTCCACCTCCCAAATTGCCCAGGGCTGTATCAAATTAGCAGAACCCTATTTTGAAATGAGTCTTCAAAATGTAGTTTTTACACTTGACCATCTCTAAATAGGAGTTTCAACTGGAGTTTGAGAAAAGCAAATCCAATTATTCAGCACAATTCTCTTTCACAAGCCTGTTATGAATTCCCTTTATGAACTTTTGGGTGAAGGACTCACATTCTCATTCCCTTGGGATCTCTCTCTTAGATTCAGCCCATATTTCAGATTATTTAAAAAGCACTTCTGAGTACGTGCTATGTGTCAGACATAGTAGTAGGCATAAAAAAACACAGAAATGAATAAAATTCAGTTTAAGCTACAAAAAAGTGCATAGCCCTTAAAGGTAGAGGGGCAAGAATATAAATGATGTTGTAGAGAGGAGGCTATGGTAAGAGAAATGTGCTTATAGGATTCTGTGGTAGCAGAGAAAAGTGTCAAAAAGAAAAGCTCCTAACTCTGCTAAGAGTCTATTGGAGAAGGTAAAGAGGAGAACAAGGGGGAAAGAAGAGGCAAAGGCTGGCACAATACTTGAAAGACATTGGTCCAGTTATCTACTGCTGCCTAACAAATGACTCCAAAACAGTGACTTAAAACAACATTTTACTTGTTCATGATTTTGCAGTCGGGGCTGGGATAAACCTGGTGATTCTTCTGCTAGTCTTGCTGGCAATCACTGTTATGACTGAATTTATCTGGCAATTTGGCTGAGGACTACATTCCATTGAGCTTTTCTCTCTCACCATGCAGCCTTAGGGCCTCTCCCTTGATCATAGTTGCTCCATATCATCTTTCTAGTAGGGCAGCCAGACTTCTTAAATGGTGATTCAGGGCTCCCAAACAGATAAAGCAGAAGCTTTCTAGTTGTCTTAAGTGTCAGGGCAGGAGCTGTCCAAATGTCACTTCTACTGTTAGTTAGGTAGTCATAGGGCCAGTCCAAATTGGAGAGAAGGAAATTACACAAGGGCATAAATACCAGGAGGCGTGGTTCATCGGGTTGATGCATGCTGCCCAGATAAATGAGATCCAGGGGAGCTCCAGGCAAAAGGAGTAATATGAGTAAAGACAGGGTGTAGTGAAAGTACATGGCTTTGGGGAGAAAGATAGTTACTTCAGGGTTGTGGTTAAGAGGATATATAGACAACAGGGAGTATAATAAAGTTACAGTGTTGGCTTCTGCACTCATGGCTTCTGCTTATCATCCTTCCTTATCTCATCTTACTTCCCTCAATTTGACTTGCTTCTTGGCGAATGCCTCTGATTCTCCTGAACTCCCAATTCTAGCTCTTTCTTGATTCCCAGCTTTCCTTGCAGATAGGTACGGCCATGTTAACTGAGTTCTGTCCACTGGAAAATGGGTGGAAGTGGTGATGTGCAGTATTTTCAGACCTGGAATGTTAAAAACCTGCCATTTGACCTTCCATGTTCTTTTCCCTCCCCAGTTGGTGGGAGACAGACAATTTTTAAGGCAAATTTGGAGACTTTTGTTGAATATGGCAAAGCCACAAAATATAAGATAACTGGGTTCTTGGTTCATAACACTGGGGTACCCTTCATGACCAGGATCACTCATGTTGGATTGCCTTATCACTCAGAACAACAAAAGTACCTTTTGTTGTGATAAACTGCTGAGATGTGGAGGTTTGTTAGTTGCAACAGTTCGTATTACCTTGAGTTCCATAATAAAGAACCTAAGAGGCAAGGATGTTCTTAAGTTCACTCTGACGAACTGGGGAATTTATGGGGAAGGAGGATAAGCAAAGAGGAGACCAGTAACTCAGGCTGATGTTGGGCCAGACAAATCTGGGAAGAATTTTTGAATGAGGTAATAATGTCAGCTTTCTTTTCTATGGGGAACATTTAGAACCCGCAGCAGTTTGACTCATTGACACAGTCTCATCTGAAACTGGATTTTACCCTCAGTTTCTTGAAATACTTTGACAACGTTCATCCTTGGAAATCTTCCATATTTAACCTATCAACAGATGAACACTATAGCACTTTGGACAAGTTAATTAAAGAACAGGATTTCATGTAAACATAAAAATAATTCATTCTTGATTCTCTGCTTTGATTCCCACAACAACCACTCAAAGTTGGATAGGCAGAAACTATTTATTTTTCTGGATGGGGAAATCGAGGCTGAGGGGGAATTGACTAAGATCTCATAGTTAAATAGAAAAGACCTGGGACTCACATCTATTGGCTCCAAGTCAGTTATAAGCAAAATATGCAGACCCTGCTGATGTCCCATCCGTACATACCCTCTATACCCACCTGAGTTTACAATAGCTGAGGTAGATAGTTCCAGAGCACACTATAGCCTCTTCCCTCTCCACCTGCCCAATGGGCCTGCATCTCTCAGCTTCTCTCTGAGTGCTTGCTCTAGTGTTTCGGGAGCTTGCACAGACCCAACTGGGAACTGTGAGTGAGTTAATGACCCAGGGGCAACCCTCAAGCAATAAGGGACAGAGGATAGTGAATAAATATCTCCTCATTCCTTGAGGTGTGCTCCATGGGGTTTCTCACTGGAACCCTGGCAGATGCCCAGAACTCATTAGCACATGCTAAATCAGCTTTCCTCCCTTCCCTGTCCCACTCTCCCTGCTTCCTCACTCCCACTCTGTGAGATTACCTTCCAAATAAAATACCTGACCCACATCTTGTCTTGAGAGTCAGCTGTTAGGAGAACCTGAACTAAGGCAGTACACACGTGCCACGGGAAGTCAGAAACACTTTTGTCATCCTCTCTAAACTGGACTCGGATAACCTCTCATGGCAGTGAGCAAGGATAAAGGCCACATGATCCCTTTATCAGCCACCTCCTGTCAGACTCTCTTTTCTGTCATAGGCAGTTGGTGGCACCTGCCAGTCTGGACTCTCCTTTGTATTGGTGACTGCTCTGCTGCCCAGCTGGCACCAACCATGAGATGAGCCTTAGTTCCAGATAGTAGCAGATAATGCCAGCTCACCAACTTCTGCTAGCAAATCCAGGATAAGGACTGGGTGGAGCAGGAAACCAATTTTGCCCCAGGGAAAGAGGAGAGTTCAATCACTTGCCATGGCTGCCACAGTTTCTAGTCTCTTTCCTGTGTCCTCTAGTCAAGAGGGAGGCCTGGGTAATAGAGATGTCAGCTCAGTGGTGACTGATCTGTCAAGACAAGCTTAGCATGGCATTGTGCCATGGGGAGTGGCAGAGGGGCTTCAACCAGATGCCAAAGGACCCACAGGCCCAGGACTGACATGCCGAACTGTGTCAGGCTGAGTATGGAAAGATGCCACCTGTGAGTTATCTTCCAGAACAGCTGTGTTCATTTACTCATTCATTCATTCATTCATTCATTCATACAATCTTCACTGATGCTGCTTATGTGTCTGGTACTGTGACTTGAACTATGCATTCAATATGAACAAGAGAGATGTGATCTCTCCCTTCTTTGATAGAAGAACTATAGACTGGAGGCAGATTCTGATTAAATATAAAATATACATAATTATATGGCAGCATAGGGTTTTCATTTCCCCATTTCTCATATCCAACCTCTATTTGGAGCCAAAGCCTATATGAAAATGTTGTATTTTAAAGGTGGAGGAAAGAGAATCCTTTAGTATAATAAAAGCTCCAGAGTTGTGCCAGGAGGCAGTTAGCCATAGCAATCATTGCTAAAAAAAAAAAAACAAATAATACACAGAAATTTTGTTAGCTGTTGACATTCTACTTACGACCAACATTTCTTCTCTGCTATCAAAGGGGAGACAGATCAGTAAATGGTAAGTCCTAGAAAGGGTAAAGGAAGACTTTACATGTAGGTAGGTGAAAATAGGTGATATAAGTTTCAAGTGTGACACCTTTCCTTTTTCATGTCTACCTCTACCAAGCACCTACACCCCAGGAGTTATTCTCTTAAAGGGGCAGAATCCTAAACATAAGAAGTTAATCTTTGGAGGGAGAGAAGTGGGGTGTGGGGCAATTTATCTGTCTGGGTCTTTCTTGTGCTTCTCACAGAGACAGTCCTGGGTCTGGGGGTGTCAAGCTGAAGGCTTGCCCCCCATGCTTATCTAGAAGAGGGTCAAATCCCAGGTACAGTCACTAATGGTCTCCAGGGTTACTTGGGCCCTGGTTCTTGCACATGCTATTTGGAGTAGCTCCCAAATCATTAAGCCCTTCTTCTTGGGGGAGCTCCACAGCTGTCAGAGAGGAGGAGGAGAGAAGGTGGAACAGCCAATTCAGATTCACTTCAAACCAGAAGTGGAACAATCCCCATTACATTATTAATCCCCAGAGCCATGTAAAGTTTCATCTGTTTTCTCTCAATGATTTTTACAAGCTACATTTTCCAAAAGATGTGAGACCTACGATCAAGCGGTATTTTTCACACATGTGTGAAAATCCTGGGGGAACTGCTGCAAGCCTGAGAACAGGAAACATGGGTTCTAGATTCACTTCTGTCACAAGCCAGCTGTGTGACAATGGGTAAGTCACTTTTCCTCTATGGCTTCCAGTGTCTGTATTGGTTAACCATCCCCATGTAAAAATATCCACAGCCTCAGTAGTATGCAATAAACAATGAATACCTTAGACCTGGGGGGCAGCTCTGCCCCACATGCCCCCTTTCCTCCTGGACCAGTGGGCTAGATAAGAATGTTCTTTACCTACAACAGCAGAGGCACCAGGACTACATGGAAATACGTGAGGTTTCTTGAGACTCAGGCTCAAAATTATTTTAAGGCCCATTCCATTGGCCAAAGTAAGTCACTTGGCCATGTCCCTAATCAATGGGAAGGGAATTAAACTCTGCCCATGATAATGCCATGAAACAAGATTAGGTGAAGCACTGGGACCATTCATTCAATTTACCACTCTCTTCACCTATAACATCAGTGGATCATCAGGTCACATGGTCCCTTGGGTCCCTTAAACATTTTGTATATCTAAATAATGATGTAGAGACAGTATAAAAGGGTATCAATCAGTGAAAGGAAGCAAGAAATAAATCCAGTCTATTTTAGCAAAACTTCTCTGAACATACAGGTAAATTACAACCAGATACGAAGACATGGTTCTCAAAATCTGCCCACTGCACCCAAATCAGGTAACCGATTTTCACAAGCTCAGCATATGTTAATGTAAAAATGTAGGAAGGCCCTGCTCAAATTCCCACACCTGTCCTCTCCTCCCGAATGTCAGCAAGGTAAGTTAACCTACAGCAGAGATCAAGAGCTGAGCTCCTCCCAATGTGTACATGTTTTCTGCTTTGGAGGCAAAAGAAGCAGCTTCCTGCCAGAAAATATGCAATTAAAAAAAACAAATTATATCAGCAGGACTCTCTTTGCTGGAAGTAGGAACTTGATAGAAATCAGAAATGCAAATGGCATTGAAGTACGGTTAAAACTTCCGCTTTCCAAAAGGGGGAAAAATTAATTGCTTTTATACTTACCATAGTGATAAGCCGGAGGCACATGCTATACACACGAAGCAGCATCCAGAAACCTTCCAAAAGGGGGAGGGAAGGGAGGCAATAAATCTCTCCTAGAAAGCCTCACGTTCCTTGCTGCAGATGTGCACAGCATATAGTTTGCTGGCTGTGCAGTTCAGGAACCTGCCAAGAGTTTAAGATTCATCCGACTCATATGAAGAAGGCTAGAGAAGGAAGGAGATGTTTGGGAGAATACTCCTAAGTGATGAAAGAAGACCTTAGTAGCCAGAGGGTATGTGTCTAAACTCCCTTATTTGCTGGGGGGAAAGGTATTAGTTTATGGATTTTTATTTCAAGGACATCTGCAGCTTCTCAGCTTTATGGAACACAGAGCTGCAGGAATGCTCCTCAAACTTTAAACTACATCCACTTTATTCAGAGGTGGGGCCTTTCAGAAACACTCAGGGTGTGTGCATTGGGAGGTTTTCTGAGAACAGGGTGACTATTTGCTCTGATTTGCTTGGGACAGTCCCAGTTTATTCCATTGGCTCAGTCAGCAACCCCATTTGTTCTTACAAGTGTCTCTGGTACAATAGTTTTGGAAAACTTTGCAAATATCTACTAAAGCTAAATAAATATGCACCTCTTGTCCAGAAATTCCACTCCTAGATTTCTACCCAACAGAAATGCCTGCATATGGATGGATCTCACAAACACAATATTGAGTGAAAGAAGTCAGACAAAAAGTACATTTTACATGATTCCCTTTATACACAATTCAGAAACAGACAAAATTAATCTATGCTCTTAGAAGTTAGAATACTGTTGGGTATAGGTATAAAAGGAGGGAAATACAAGGGAACATCTAGGGCCTAGGTCATGTTTTTTTTCGTGATCTGGTTGCCCAGATGTGTTGAATTAGTAAAAATCATCAAGCTATATATATCTATGACTCATGAACTTGGATGTATGTCTATCTTAACCTGGTAAGAAGATAAAATAATACACCAGCTACCCATGATAGTCTACCCCTGAACTTTAACCACCTCATTTTTCCACCAGCATCATTCTTGGTTCTGCTCACATTTGAGACCTGTAGCACTACTTGGGTAGAAAGAAACCTCAGTTTTCTACTTCTGTGTGGATCTTTTTCCCCCTCTTAAATAGGCTCATTAGTAGCTTCCAGTGGCACTGCTCCACCTCTTCTGGTCTTGACTTGATGGAAACACTACAGGCAGCCCTTCAGCATTTACAGATGTTCATCATTTTTCTTTACTTGCTGCTGTGGGCTGAATGTTTGTGTTCCCTCCAGATTCATAGGTTCAATGTTCAACCTTCAATGAGAGTACAGCACCCATGATGGGATTAGTGCCCTTATAAGGGCTTTAGGAATCAGAGCTTTCTCTCTCAGCTCTGTGATACAAGGAGAAGGCAGCCATTCCATGAATCAGGAGAAGAGCCCTCACCAAGAAATGCTGCTTGTCTGGTCTCAGACTTTCAGCTTCCAGAACCATGAGAAGTAAATGTTTGTTGTTTAAACCACCCATTCAATCTGTGGTAACTTGTTATAGCAACCTGAACTAACTGAAAACCACTGCACATATACAAACTACCAGTGTCAGCTCACACACACACACACACACAAACTAAATTTTAAAAATTTAAAAGGAAAATACTTCACAAGTCAGTGATATTTACAGCAGGAATGCAAAGTTAGCTTAATATTGAAAAACCAAAAGACAAATTAAAGATAGCCAGGCTTTCAAGCTAGTCCTCATGGAGCTTTCCAGATATTCTTTTCTGGACAATTCCTAGCTCTGTTAAGGTGCTTTGAAATGCAAAAAACTAGGGGTAACAAATATGTTCCAGTCAACACGTGGCTTTGGCTCAGTACTTGGCTGGAGAAGACTTTCTGCATGTCTTCAGTTCCCAAGCATGAACATCTTGCTGATTTAAGTCCTCTAGAACCTAAAGAGTAGTTTATATATATCCAACTTAGGCAGGCCAGTATTAGAAGAGAAGCATTGTGTCCTCTCCACTCCCCTCAGACCATGTACTCTTTTCTCTTATTCACACTAGTCATGGACCAAAGGATCAGACAATGCATACGATCCAGTTATTTATTTAATTAGCACTTTGCTACAAGGAGCTGTGCACACACACCTAGTTTTTCCTAGAGCCTGTGAGTTCCTGAAGGTAGGGGCTATGTCTCATGCATTTTTGAATTTGCAGCTCTTTTCCTTTTCTCTCTACTTACAGTTGTTTCTTTTACCCCCTGGACTCTGTTCTATCCTGCAGTTTTGCCTCTCACACCATGTTCTAGGTGACTCTTCTCTAGGAGACCAAGTAGAAAATCTTTGACCCATTTAAGTTTGTTCTTTGGCACTCAGCTGGACTATATTTCCCAGCTGCCCTTGGGGGTGAAATATGGCTATGTAATTGACCAAGGATACATAGAAAGAAGTGATATATCTTACTACCAGGCCTGGCACATAGATATTTTCCACATTGTCCTGTTGATCTGTTCCTTCCATTTACCATATTTGGTGGTTGGATGTTGAGGCTCAGGGTGATTTTAGAAGATGGGTGATTTTGGAAAACAGGAGATTTTCAACTCTGGCTGCCCATTACAGATACCAGGGGAGCCTAAAATATTCTGTACTGATGCCCCACCCTGAACCAATGGAATTAGACTTTCTATTGTTAGAGAGACAGAACTCTCCATTTCTTTGACTTGGTCCTCAATGACTGTGTAAACCAGAATCCCTGCCTCTGCCACCAGTTTGACTTTCCCTGAAAAAGAAATAAATTTCCATTGTTCTTAAGTGCTAACTTTGCCCTAACTGATACACTGGGTAACTGTATTTGGGTGGCCCAAATGGGTTTGCCAGTCATGTCCTGACCAATTCCTGGTTGCTGAAAGGAGGCTATTGGTAAGAGGTGAGTAAAGAGGTTTACCTCAGGGAAGGGGAATGGACCTCCCACTTGGGTATTGAGTAAATGCTTGAGAACCCAGTGAAGTTAAAGGAAGACGGGGAGGGTGGGGTACAGAAAGACAAAGAAGGGAAGCTAAGGGTTGCAGGCCATCAATGTCCTATTCTTATATGGTCTGAGAGCATATTTGAGTGTGCATGATAGGAGAATATATTTTTATGAGTTGATGTACATCAATTTTAGGTTAAATTTGGGGTCCTTCTGACTTTGAAAATTCTTTTCCTAGATTGTAACATCTTTCAATTGGATGATAAAATTTCCTTGGACTTATGTGGCCATGTGGAGACATGCCTCCCTGGGTAATATAATTTGGATAGCTGCAAGGGATTTGCATTCTTGTTGGTTCAGTTAGAGTCTGGCTTAAGGCTAACTACAAGGGAAGCCCAAGAACTGGATCTTCCCTGTGTAGCTAGTGACCTTTTCTGGTCTCAACAATAGCCTTCTTCTCTTCCTTTTCCTCTTCTTCTTTCCTTCCTTCTCTCTTCCCATCCCTCCACTCTTCTCTTGCCCCCACCCTTCTTCTTACCTCTTTCTGTCCCCCTCCCCTTCTCTTCCCTTCCCCTTCTCCACCCATCTTCTCCCATTCATCTTCTTCAAGAAAAAAATGACTTTCCACTGCAACCATATTCCTAGAAATCTTGACCATCCAGGCTGTGGGAGTGATTGTTCATTTGTCCACCATTCACTGACTCATTCAACCAATGTTGTTAGAATGGAGCTCATCGTGGTCAGACACTATTGTACGAATGGAGGTACAGAGACAAATGAGATGCTCTTAGCTATAGAAATATTTATAGCTGTGCAAAAGGCAGAGATGGTAAGTTATGTAGTAAGGAACCCAAGAGGCAAAGAGGTTAATACTTAAGAGTTGTCAGCTTCTTTATGTCTAGCAGAGACATAAAGGTCTAAAATCCCTAAGGAGCACACTTCTTTTTTCATAAATAACCAATCACTAAAACTGGACATTTCAGTGTTGGTAGGGCAACTAAGGCTTGAAAAAGGCTGCCCCCCTCCCTGCATTAAAGCTCAGGGAGGAGGAACTTGATATTCTTGAGGGAAGATGCAGGCAAATTTACATAGGGAGAAAGAGATCTAGAAGGATATTGAGGGTTGACACTTTCAACCTTTTTAATTGGGGGGTGGGGTCCAGGATGGCTTTAGAGCATTCCTGATAGACTGAGAGACATGGTGAAGTTAGCTTTCAAGCAAGAACCTCAGTGTTCATCAGGTGCCACACATGAGACAGAAAGCAGAAGCTGCACTGCTGAATAGCATTTCCCAATTCTCCTGAAACCACTGGTGTACCCTTGAAAAATTATGACCTACATGGGCATCTAGGGAAACAGATGACTAAAAATAACAAAGTGAGCCCAGAAACCCAGGCTTACCATGCTCTGGAATCTCTATAGCCAAGTTGCAGCCATTAGAGCCATGTGCCTGAGTTCCCACAGCATGAGACAGCCAAGTGGGTTTTAGACTGGGCAGTACCAGCCATATAAATTTTTCTTTTTTCTATATAATAGTATTATAGACTCCCATTTTTTTTATTGTAAAGAAAAACATGATGAGGTGAGACTTCTGGCCAAGATGGACACATAGGTAGACATGTTGCATTTCCCCCACAATTGGGAGAAATTTGCATCTACCTCAAAACTGAATAAAAACAATGCAGACATTTCAAAAAATTGAACTACTGGAAGAGCAACAAATGAAGAAGTAAAGAAATACTCAGCTAGATAGGTAGGGGTGGGGGTGGGGCTGGGGAGGACAATGGCAGCAACAACACTGGAGTTGAGGCCGAGGTGAAAAGCGCAGTCATACATTTAAACCTGGGAAGTGATCCTAGGCCAGACTGTGCAGCCCAAGGTTCCAGTGCCAGGAAAAATAGAGCCTTGTTGCTTCTGACTGAAAACCAGTGGGCATTGGAGTGGAGGAAGAAACTACTTGCCTCAATGGGCAAGTGGCATTGTTCCCTCTCAGACCCCTCCCTCACATACAGCACCACAACATGGTGAAATGGGTTGCTCTGCACTGACGAATTCCTAAGGCTCTGCACCTTACAACGTAACAAATGCGATAGAACTACCTAAGAAATAGAGGCAAACACAGATAGCTGTCAAGTTGAAGAGAAAGAGGAGCATGGCCCAAAAGAGGGAGCAGATCAAGGTGCCAGTGGGAGAACTGAGTGACGAAGAGAGAGCCAACTTAACAGCCAAGGAGATGTCCAACCTAACAAACACAGAGTTCAAAACGCTGGTGATTAAAATGCTCACAGACTTGGCCAATATGCTTAAATACAGGAAATGAAGAAAGGAAGAAGTGAGGGCTAGGCTATGTGGAATAAAAAAAATCTACATGAAACCAAGGATGAAGGGAAGGAAACTGGGGTTCAAATCAATGATTTGGAACGTAAGGAAGAAATAAATAATCAACCAATATAGAAAGAGAAAACAAGAATTGGAAAAAAAAAACAAAAAACAAAAAACAAGGAGAGGCATAAGAAGCTCTGGAACAACTTTCAAAGTGCCAATATTCAAAGCTTAGGGGTGCCAGAAGGAGAAGAGAAAGAACAAGAAATTGAAAGCTTATGTTTCCAAAATAATGAAGGAAAACTTCCCAAATTTAGTGAAGGAACTCGACATACATGTCCAGGAAGCACAGAGAGTTCCAAACAAGCTAGATCCAAGGAGGACCACACCAAGACACATCATAATTAAAATACCAAAGGTTAAAGGTGAAGAGAGAATCTTAAAAGCAGCAAGAGAAGAGTTACCTACAAAAGGGTTCCTATAAGCCTATCAGCTGATTTCTCAAAAGGATGTTTGCAGGCAAGAAGGGCCTGGCAAGAAGTATTCAAAGTGATGAAAAGCAAAGACCTACAACCAAGCTTACTCTATCCAGCAAAGCTATCATTCAGAATGCAGGGGAAGATAAAGTGCTTCCCAGACAAGGTAAACCTAAAGGAGTTCAACATCACCAAGCCATTATTATATGAAATGTTAAGGAACTTACTTAAGAAAAACAGGATCAAAATTATGAACACTAAAAAGACAGCAAATTCACAACTATCAACAACAGAATCTAAAAAATAAAAACAACTAAGCAGCCAGAGAGGGAACAGAATCAAAGATATGGGGAACATTTGGAGGGGTGTCAGCTGGGAGGGGGAAGGGGAAGAAAAGGGAAAAGGCACAGGGACTATGAAGTGTAGTTTTTGGGTGCAGGTATAAGAATGGGGACTATCTTCCATGACAGAGCCACTGTCTGAGAGCCAACCTCTGCTTGTCATTATCATTCCCATGATATGATGGGTTCTTATGCAAACATTCTTTCTGCCAGGTTTTCCAGACATATCCTCACTCCACTGTGGGGTCCCTTTCTTCAAATTATGACAATACAATATAGTGAATAGATAGTCCACCCAGTCCACACATGTGGACAACTGACAATACCTCTTCTTGTGGTTGTAGGTGGACCAGAGTAGCAGAACCTCCTGCCTTCACCTTTCATCATCTAGTAGAAGAGAAAATCTCTTCAGTAGCTCCATAAGAAGGAAGAGAAGGAAGAGGAATATTCTCTCGTACCCTCTGCCACCCAGATTCTTCAGCATTAAGCCAGAGTTGCAAACATGGCCTAGGAGAGGAGGCCATTGACTGATTTAAGCCAATGGGAAGCCACTTGCCCCTAGGTCCTGAGATGCGCTTAGTCTCATCCAAAGCAAGGAGAGTCAGGAATCTCTCTGATCCAAAGATGGCAGACTAGCAAAAATGTCTACCATGAGTGGTTTGCATAACATGACAGTGAAGTGTGAAGGAGGAGCAGTGGAAAGATATTTAAGCTTACTTTCTCTCTTCTTTGTGTACTCCATTTCCCTGCCAACCTTGCCAACTCTGACTTTCCCTTCCTCTGGGGAACTTTCTCTGACCATGTCCAGGTTGGGTAAGACCTGCTCTTTGTGATCTCATGGGAGCCAGTTCTTCCTGCCTTGGCCCAGCCCCAGTGGTTTGTACTGCTATTGCTTATTTATTCTTTCACCCACAATAGAGTGTAAGCTTCTGAAAGCAGTTAAGGATGTTTTGTTTTCCACTGTAACTCTGGGGCTGAACACAGTGGCTAGCATGCATTAGACAATTGCATGAATGCAAGAAGGATATAGGAGGTGAGGTTAAAAACAACACACAGCCCTGGCTGGTAGCACAGTGGATAAGGCACTGGCCTGTGAACCCAAAGGTCACTGGTTCGGTTCCTAGCCAGGATACATAACCAGGTTGCAAGCCAGGTCTCTAGCCAGGTCCTTAGCTGGAGGTAGGTAATAGGCAACCATATACATTGATGTCTCTGTCCTTCTCTGCTTCTCTCTAAAAATAATAAATAATAAATAAACTCTTTAAAAACAAACAAACAAAAAACCACAGAGTTTGGGAGTAGACAGACAGGTTCTGATCCTGTGTTACCTTCCCCCCACCCACACAACGTGACCTTGGGCAAGTTCCCCACTACTCAGAGACTTCATTTGCTCAGTTATGAATTAGGAGTAATTACTGTATGAGGTTCATATTGCTGCTATACCACATTACCACAAACAGTGGCATAACAAACACAAATTTATTCTCTTACAGTTTTGAAGGTCAGCACTCCAAAACGGGTCATTCTGGGCTAAAATCACAGAAATCGACAGTATTTCATTTCTTCTAGAGGCTCTGGGGGAAAATCCATTGCCTTGTTTTTCCAACTTCTAGAGGCCACCTATATTCTTTGTTTCATGGCCTCTTCCCCTATCTTCAAAGCCAGCAGTGGAGCATCTCTCCTCTCTAACCTCTGCTTCTGTCCTCATGTTTCCTTCTCTGACTCTGACTTTTACCTTCCTGAACCTCTCTAATAAGGACTCCTGTGACCACTCTGGGATGATCCAGAAATCCTGACTAATCTCCTCACCTCCATGTTCTTAACTGAATCCCATCGGCAAATCCTCTTCTGCCCTATGAGGCAACACACTGATAGGTTCTGAAGGTTAAGATGTAGACATCTTTGGGAGCCATTATCCTGCCTACCACACTCATGAGGATCAAACCAGGAAATGTCTTGAAAGCATCTAGCACAGACCCTGGCACATAGTAATCACTTGGTTCATGCTCCACAAGATTATTTTTTACCACCCTCTTCTGCACACAGAAGTGGCTGGCAGAAAGCCTTGTGCAGAACAAGCCCTTCAGCTTGAAGTTTCACTGAGAGATTACAGATGAGACATGGCCAAAAGACTACAGATTTATCTACTGTGGCACAAAAGAGTAAATGACATCCATTCTGACTTGGACCACAATCTGGCATGACTATGTTGTGGCTGTACCCCTGCACTCAGCCTTGCCCTCTTTGATGTGCTGTCTGCAGATGCTGACTTGGGTTGCCTTCAGTGCAGGCACTCCTCCAGGGAGTTGGTGGTTGGAGAAGGGGTTGGGGTAATGGCCTCAGCTTGTCCAGTCAGGCATTAGGTTTTGGGGTCACAGTTTGGTCAGTCTCCTCCCATCACTGCTTCCCTGACCCACACCATTGAGCCACCCACATCTTCAGAAAAGAGTGATAGATACTCATCATTTCCAGCCACCAGGTCTTATAAAGCCGACCTGTGTCCCAGGTCTCAGGATTAAAGGGAAAGGGCAGGTGTGCATACACCTGGGCTGCTTAGCCTCCAGCAATATGCTAGGTTGTTTTCTTGCTATCAGTGGCCCGGAACAGTTCTGGGATTACCAGGGAAGAAGATTTAAAATTACATACCTGCCCCCTACCCTCTCACACACACAAAGAGTCTGACTTATTAAACCTGAGGTGGTGCCCAGGGACATGCATTTGAAGCTACTCACTGGGCCATTCTGATGCAAAAGGTCCTTAGAACATACTTAAGTTCTGAGTTTGCCCTGGTTCTGCCACTAACTACCTGAATGGCCTGCTGGATCCTAGTTTCTTCAGAAATAATCAGAGAGGTTGAAGGGGGTCTCCAGGTACTTCTAGGCTGGGAAACTATGTCCTTTCTGTTCTTTTAGCAAGCTCACTTTCTTGCTGTTACCCCCAAACTTTTTACTTTTAGTCTTCTTTCTAAAATGTTTCTGGAATTTTCTGACAGTCCCTTTTGGGAAGGAAGGGCAGGTTGAAAGTAGTTGAAATCAAGGATTTCTGTACACTAGGAGGGATATGATGAAGGTTTTAAGAGTAGAGCAGAAGAGAAATGTGTAAGGTATGTATGTGTAGGTGTATTTTGAAGGCTTTGCACTCATGAATATATGAAGCCTGTCCAGAAGGTATCCAGCAATGTACTATGAAAATTACAGGTGTTTTTAAAAATTTTATTGTTGTTGTATTACATCCATCCCCTTTTTGCTCCCCTCTGTCCCCCTTCCGACCCACCCATTCTCCCCAAAGTACAGATGTTTTTTGAAGAAGATACAGGATACAAGAGACATTGTACACAGGACAATGATGCCTCAGTCCCCTTCAAATTAGGCACCTTGGGATCTCACACCATTCTCCAAATTGCCGTTAGCTGCCTTGTGTTTTCCTGAATCTCATTGATGGTCTGAAATCTCTACCCTTTCAAAGGTTATTCCAATTTTGGAAAAGACCAAAAGTTGCAGGGCACCAAATCTAGGCTGTAGGGGGTCTGAATCACCTGGGTGATTTGATGTTTTACAAAACACTCTGTACAAGATGTGATGCATAACCAGGCACGTTGTCATGCTGAAGCTGCCAATCATCACTTGCCCATAGCTGCGGCCTTCTGCATCACCTAAATAGTTTTCCTAGAGACATGTTCAAGCTTCACACAAAATTTGATACAGATTTATTGCTTATTTGCTCAGTCATTTTGAAGGTGACAGCTACACAGTACACATGCTCAGTCAGTAGTCTATCGCCCCCACTGACTAGTTCAGTGAAATTGTCATGGTTTGCACATGTGCATTCCAGTCCACTTTCCTTGGCTGCCAGGTTACATTAATATGGGGCAAACCATTCCCATTACTAACAATGGCTGGACTATTTCTGGATGGACCCCATACATCATACATATATATATAATCTTGTTAGTTCTAATATAAACCAACTTCCTTGTTTTTCTGGTAGGTAAACTGAGGCCCAGAGAAGGAATGTGAGTTGCTACTTGAAGTCACTTAAGTGATGAAAGCATTAATTATTCAACCTTCTTCATTATAATCACCTGGAGAATATTTTATAACATGTAGATGCCTGAACTCATTGCTTAGAAATTCTAATTCCATTGGTCCAGGGTGAGACACGGATACAGAATTTTAAAAAATTTCCCCTGATGACTCTAATGTGTAACCAGGGCTGAGACTCACTGATGAAGAAGATGGAGCTTATTGCTGATGCCACTGAAGGGGCATCCTAGCTCTTCCTAGGCATGGGTGGTGGACGCACCTTGAACTCATGAGCTAAGTGACAAGGCTACCAATTAACCCACCTTCACCTTGAAGACCCTAGCTCTCAGGAGTCCAGTGAGAATGCCAGGTTGTTTCAAGATGCCTGGAGAAAGTCCATTCAAATGTCTCATCTGGAAGCTTCAGCTTATCTGGAAGGGGCTTTCCAAGGCTGATACCCATCTGTGAATGTGAACATAAGAATATCTGCCCTAATCAGAAATGAGGTCTCCAAGACTTGGGGGATGGGATGGGGTGGGACCAGAGGGCCCATGAGCAGAGATGAAAGAGTATTTGAAGGAACCTTTTCCCATGCTGGAGTCCCTAGGAGGGGGTGTGAGGGTGAGCAAGAGAAGATATTAAGCTCATTTGCTGACTCTCTCTCCAGGGATACTAACTCATCCTTTTTAATTTTAATTTTATTTTTTAAAATTTAATTTTATTGTTGTTGTATTAGATTTATCCCCTTTTTACTCCCCTCTGTCCCCCTTCCCCATCCACCAACTCCCCACCACCAAAGTCAATCCTACTTGTTTTCCATGTCCATCCTAGTTCCTTGACTAGATTGCTCCCCTTCTTTGCTCTCCTTTCCCCCTTCCCTCCTCCCCCCTCCCCTCTGCCCACTGAAGGTCTATTCATTGTATTCATGTATCTGGTTCTATTTTGCTTTATTTGTTTTATTCATTATTGTCCTGTAAGGGTGAGATCATATGGTATTTGTCTTTCACTGACTGGCTTATTTCACTAAGCATAATACTTTCCGGTTCCATCCATCTTGTTGCAAAGGGTCGGAGTTCCTTCTTTCTTTCTGCTACATAGTATTCCATTGTGTAAATGTACCAAAGTTCATTGATCCAATCATCCACTGATGGGTACTTAGGCTGTTTCCAGCACTTGGCTATTGTAAATAGCACTGCTATGAACAAAAGGGTACGTAGGTTCTTATGAATTGATGTTTCAGCATTCTTCATGTATAGTCCTAGTAGTGGAATTGCTGTATCAATAGGCAGTTCCATTTTTAGGTTTTTAAGAAAACTCCATACTGTTTTCTATAGTGGCCGTACCAGCCTACACTCCCACCAACAGTGCACCAGGGTTCCCTTTTCCCCACATCCTTGCTAACACTTGTTGTTTGTTGATTTGTTGATGATTGCCATTCTGACAGGTGTGAGGTGGTTTCTTATTGTGGTTTTAATTTGCCTCTCTCCGATGGCTAGTGATGTTGAGTATTCTTTCATATGCCTCTGGGCCCTTTGTATGTCTATCTCAGTGAGTTGTCTGTTCAGGTCCTTTGCCCAGTTTTTAATTGGGCTGTCTGTCTCCCTGGTGTTGCATCTCATTAGTTCTTTTTAAGATTTTATTTATTCTTAGAGGGGAAGGGAGAGATAGAGAGGGAGAGAGACATCAATGTATGGTTGCCTTTCACCTGCCTCCAGCTACAGACCTGGCTGGAGACCTGGCTTGCAACCTCATTATGTGCCCTGGCTGGGAATTGAACCAGTGACCTTTGGGTTCATAGGCCGACACCTTATGTATTGTGCCACCAGCCAGGGCTATAAGTTCTTTATATATTTTGGATATCAAACCCTTGTCTGAGGTATCATTGGCAAATATGTTTTCCCATACGGTTGGTTCCCTTTGAATTTTGCTGGTGTTTTCTTTAGCTGAACAGAAACTTTTCAGTTTGATATAGTCTCATTTGTTTATTTGTTCTTTTATTTCCTTTGCCCTTGGAGAAGTATCAGTAAACATATTTCTGCGTAGGATATCTAAAATTTTACTGCCTATATTTTCCTCCAGGACCTTTATGGTGGCACTGCTTATGTTGAAGTTCTTTATCCATCTTGAGTTTATTCTGGTGTATGGTGTAAGCTGATGGTCGTTTTATTTTTTTTGCATGTTGCTGTCCAGTTCTCCCAACACCACTTGTTGAAGAGACTGTTTTTACCCCATTTTATACTCCTTCCCCCTTTGTCAAATATTAAGTGACCATAGAGTCCTGGGTTTATTCCTGTGCCCTCTATTCTTTTCCATTGATCTATATGTCTAGTCTTACACCAGTACCAGACTGTTTTGATGATAGTAGCCTTGTAATATAGTTTGATGTCTGGCATTGTGATTCCTCCTACCTTGTTCTTCTTTCTCAAGATTGCCGAGGCTATTCATGGGTGTTTTTGGCTCCATATAAATTTTTGATATATTTTTAAATCTTTGTGAAGTATGTTATTGGTATTTTAATTGGAATTGCATGGAATCTATAGAGTGCTTTGGGTAGTATGGGTATTTTAATGATGTTAATTCTTCCCATCCATGAACATGGTATATGTTTCCATTTATTTGTATCTTCCTTAATTTCTTTCTTCAGTGTTCTATAGTTTCCTGAGTACAAGTCTCTTACCTCCTTGGTTAAGTTTATTCCTAAGTGCTTATTTTTCTCGTTGCTATGGTAAGTGGGATTTGTTTTCTAGCTTCTATCTCTGATGTTTCATTATTGGTATACAAAAATGCTTTTGATTTCTAAATATTGACTTTATATCCAGCTATTTTGCTAAATTTGCTTATTAGGTTGAGTAAGGTTTTGGTGGAGTCTATCAGGTTTTGTGTATACACTATCATATCATCTGCAAATAATGACAGTTTGACTTCCTCTTTTCCAATTTGGATACCTTTGATTCCTTTTTCTTCTCTGATAGTTATGGTTAGAACTTCCAAAACAATGTTGAACAGAAGTGGAAAATCATTTTTTGTTATTTTATTGGCTTACAGTTGTGGGTCTCAAGTCTGTAGTTATTCTTTGGGTATCAATTTAGTGCCCTGCAAATCTTCATTAATTATTTTGGGGTGTCCTCTGTTACTCTTTTTTATTTTTAAAAATATATTTATTGATTTAGAGAGAGAAAGGGGGTTCATCTTTTATTCCATCCTTTTTTGGACAAACACATGTCCTGTGGACTGTGCTCTTCATTTACATTAAAACTTTCAGTGGAAGAAAGAACTCTGAAGGCAGCAGTCCTTCAGTTCTCTTGGGTTGCACATGAAATCAAACCTGGAACAGCCACCCTCTGTGTCCCTCTCTGCCTATCACCTTTCTTTTTTCTAATTTGTTATGTTTGTTCTCAATCTTCTCTCTTGGACTCCTCTGTACAGCTGTGCAGGTTGTGCACTGTATAATGCCCTTTGCCCTCCCTATACTATCTTTGTCATCCTTCACCCCAAAGATCCTTTCCTCTTACTTCATTTCTTGTAAGTTGCTCTTTGCTAACTGCCCCAAGAAGTAAGCCTGGCCCTCTGAGGGGCTTGACCCATACCCATCACTCTTGGCAAGGTGGAGCAAGGTCAAGGTCAGGTGTTTATTGCTCCAGAGAGTCAAGAGGCCTCCTTTCCCAGTGGGATGTCCAAAAGAGCTCACAAAATCCAGAGTCTTTTCCTCATCACAATTTTTCTTTGCCAGATGTAAATTGTTCTCTAGGTTCACCCAAAGGCTATACAGGCTATTTCATAAATAAGCTTAACTTCTACCTTTGTGCTTTCCCTTTAAACTGGCAGCCTCCCCTACTCTCAGCATGATTTTGCTCAAACTATAGAAATACATCCTTACAGAACCTTGCACACTTCACAGCCTCATGCAATGTAGAAAGAAGTTAACTTGCTTAATCTCCATAACAACCCCATGATATAGGTATTGATCAATTTTAAGGGGGGAAAACCCCCAAGGCTTGGCATATGTCAAATGCTTGTGGCAGTGCTGGATTTGAACTGAGGTCTGCTGGTCCCAAAGCCTGTGTCTTTAATCACTTTGCTCCTCCTGGGCTGTCCCACCCTTGCCTCCTACTTTCCCTGTTCTCTTTGATGGCTGTACTCATGGGTCATCTTTTTTTGTTTTGTTTGGTTTTTTCGACTTATTTTTTATTTGGTCTTTTTTAAAATTTAATTTCATTGTTATTGTATTATATCCATCCCCCTTCTACTCCCCTCTGTCCCCTTCCCCACCCACCCACTTCCCCACAAAGTCAATCTCATGGCTCATCTTTCTCTCATGGCTTTGAGTGGCCAGCTGGGATGCCTGCCTTCTGCCTTGACCAATCTCACATTTGTCTTCCTGGGCTGCTTCAAGGCACTCTCACTTAGGAATATGCCCAACTGGGATGTCATTCCACCTGTGTGTGCCCCCATCTCACTAGCAGGGCTCAAACACACCTTTTCCCTTTTCTTTCAGCCCCTGATGGATACCTTCATTTAATTCTACAGCATAAACTGGCCATGGTCCTACAACCTCCTTTCTGGCTTGAGCCCTGCCTTAATGAAAAAAGAGAACAAAAACATCATCATCAACAACAGCACAAGGCCCCAGTGACTACCCTGTGTCCTCTCTATTCCAAGCTTCATCCCTCTTCCAACTTCCCCCCCAGCCCTTGGGGACCAAGATGGGGAAACTGTAATCACATTTCACATACACTTGCATACAATCGAGGAATTTCTCTCATCTGGTTATCTTTGGAAACACTGGGACGGAAGGGAGTATTAAAAAAAAAAAAAATCCTCCTTTGCTTCCATCTTGGAAAAAAAGGCAGAACATTTTGATTCACTACCTTATCTTTAAAGAAACCGGACACAGAAAAGGCAGGGAGATAAGATCTATGACTTCATCAGCTTGTTCTCTGAAGTTGTTTCAAGCCTTACCATCCCCCAACAGGCCCCTTAATTTCCTGTTTTCAATACCTAATGGCCAGTAATATGAAGCAGCCCTGAGCTAAGTGAGCCTGGGGGGTCAGTGCAGGAAGCTGACCGGAGAGGAAGCTTTTAAGATTCAACCTGGAATCTGGCCACAAGTCAGGAGCACATCTTCTTAATTCAGATTTTATTTTTACCTTAACATTGTGGTCAGCGCCTCTGGCTGGCTTATGGTCTCAGAAGAGCTGCTTCTTTGAAATATCTTAAATGCAAATTGAAAACTCATAAGACCTCAAATTAAAAAAGAAAAGGAAAACTTTAACATTTCATAACAGAAATTCCTGACAACCTCTTTCTTTCAAGAAGCTCCAAATGCCTCCCAGACATTCTTGTGTCAGCTCTTGCCGCCTCCTACAGTGGAGGCCAACAAACCAGTACCATCTGAATCATTTTATGGAGGGGAAAACAGAGACACCCACTTGTTCCTGCTCACACAGCAAGTTGGTACAACATTATGACAGGTGTTTTCTCAAGCCCCAATCAACTTAGGGCAGAGAGAGTGTGTGTGTATGTGTAATATGGGTCACAAGTACAATGTTAAGAGCAGGAAAAACCAACTATCTTTGGCTCTGGCACCTGCCACAATGCTGCACTCCCTGGTATCTTAGTCATCACTCTGTCTCTTCCATCACTAAAGGATCTTTGGGTAGGTGCTTATTGGTTGCCATGGTAATATTGCCAGCCACTCTCTTGCCAGTCAGGGACTGGCATCCCCTGCAGGGAACACGACACAGAGACATCTCCATCTGTCAGACTTGTCCACTATCTTAGGGGCTCACCACAGGGTGTTTCCATGCATAGTGAATTTCATGGGGCAATAAGCTCAGTTTCCCACAGCTGGGCTTCCCTTTCCTAATTTCCATCCCTTCTACTTTCAAAGGCCAGATGCCTGATCAAGTGGAGTGGATCTTAGGCCAGGGAGCAGACCTGCCACCTGCTGTTGAGGGGTGGCCCTCTCTAGTGTGGGTCTGAGGTCCAAGTTTGGGGCCTCCTGACTGCAAGGCTGATCTGGAGTGGTCCTACTTATTTCGGGGACTACCTGAATCTCACTGTCAGAATCTTACCCATATGCATCTCCGTAAATGCCACCCAACTTCCAACTGTCAGCTTCTTTAGTTCTTTACCTCAGGGATTTCTCAGGCCTTGAAGTGTACTTTGCTTGCTGCTAGTGAGAATTAGAAGTACCAAGAATTAACACACCTTCCAATGCCCCAGAGCAGCCCATGGCCATTAATCAACAAGACTGGGGATACATATATATATATATATATATATATATATATATATCCCAGCTTCTTGTTGTCAGGTGGAAGAACAATAAGGTACCTGCTCGACACAGATTTTCAGCATTGCCATAGTGACAACTGGCTTCATGGTGTCTTATCTCACTCCCCCACTCTCTCCACTAGTGTGTTTTGGAATCATCTGCCAAATAAACTGTTCGTATTTGAATTGTTACCTCAGTTCTGCTTTGGGGAATCCAAATTGAGTCTGGTGAAGAACTTTATTACCACCCCAGCAACTAATGGGGCTGTCACTTCTGAGTGACTGAAGACAAAGATTTCTGAAAACTCTCAAGGCCTAGGGGTGAAGGCTAGGGCCATTTTGCCTTCTTCCTAGGCCTTTTCCCTCTCTCTTTTCATGATGCTCAGTTCTGCTCCCCTACTGCCATCCTTGGCTACATGGTATTGTAGATCTAATACAAAAGACTCATTTTCTTGTATAGTGTTCACTGGGGTAGGGGCGGGGCCAGTGAGAAATTTGCCTAAATTTACTTGATTTGTAGGTGGCAGGCTAAGTAGGAATCAAAACCCAAGTGTCTGAATTTATGGTCCAAGGCACTTTTTCAGGTGCAACTGTGAACATGTAAACTTGGCTCATGAGCTTTTGTCCTGCACCTCCTTGCCTTCTCATTACAACAGAGTTGAGTCCCAAATGTAGAGTCTCAAAAAGGAATGCTGAGATTCATCATTCAATCAGTGCTTGGGGACTACATTCCTTCCCTGAACCAGACATGTTTCTATATCAGCACCTCCAGTGACTGGACTCCCAGCAGGGTTATCACAAAGATCCAAGAACCTGCCTCTCTCAAGGCAAGAAGAAGTGGTCACATAAAGCTTAGGTGGTAGGTTTACAGAGGATCCAAGGAACACCTGACCATGGACGGAGTCTTTGAATTCACTCCTTCCTTGACTTAGAATGCTATTATTCCTGATATCAACATGGCTCAGCCCCTCACTTGCCTTGGCTCAAATGTCACCCTCAGAGAGACCTTCCCTGACTACTGTCTAAAATGTAAGCTTCTATCCATTACATCTTCATTCTGCTTTGTTTTCCTCTCAGCATTTATCATTACCTGATGTATAATATGTTTGCTTATTGCTGATCACTTCTTCTCCGCCACTAGAATGTGAGCTCCATGAAGACAGAGTTTTTCTTGTTTGTCCACTGCTCCATGCCCAACACCTAGAACCTTGCCAGTGCATCCTAGAAGCTCAACGAATACTTGCTGAGATGAATTAATGAATCACTGAAAGGAAACAGACCAGGCAGTTTAGCTCCTTTGGGCCAGGTAACACAGTCAGTCAAGTGGGCAAAGGCAGGATGGGCCCTAAGCCAGTGCAACCCATTGCCTCAAACTCATTTCTCTACCCTACACTGGGCTCATTGAACCCCCCAAATAACATGGGACTCATAAAGCAGAAAACAGGAAGAGGGATGGAATCTCAGTGGCGATAGATAGTACATCAGCCCTTCTGTCTTTCCCTCCCAGCCTGCTTCTTCCTTCCTCTGTCTTATCCCAAGAAGCTCCTTAGACAGAAAGCCTTCCCCTGTCTCTCTCCAGAAACAGCCAACTGCGCTCTGAACACTTGGATGCACAATCAACCAATTGTTAAGTCCTCGACAATACCTCATCAGTGAGCACAGCACTGTAATTAAAAGTAAATCCAATTCAAGCTCTTTAAAATAGGATCTAATTTAATTGGTGCATTTAATCTATCACTGTCACTCCACCCAACCAGGGGAGAGTGTCATCGCAGCAGTAGGTGGGAAGAGACTTAAGCAGCCCCTCGGCAGGGTTTCCCTTGCACCCCAGATCTCAACAATAGTTGGGGAGAGACAGGCAATGGAAAGTCTGAAAAAGGGAGCATCCACAAAAGCTAGGGACCACATCGATGCCAACTGGAATTTAGGTGTGGCTGCTGTGGGCCTCTGTCTTGACACTTAACCTCACTCCCCTGACAGGCCTCTGGAGGGGGTCCAGGCAGGAGCCTCTCCCTGCGGACACATCTCCTCAGAAACAAATCTCAAGGCATTGTGTAAAGAAACCCAAGAGAATTAAGCTCATATGCAAAAGACTCCAGATGGGGGCATAAACTGTGTGCTGGGGATCAACTTGTTTCTCTACTTTGTGTCAGCATTAGCTCCTGATCCAGCTCAGAAAAAAAAGTCTTATCTTTTCAGAGTAACATAACACAAAACACACATTCGTAGAGCACTCGTAAAGTTTCCTGGCTAAGAATATTGGCTTAAAAATCATGTAGAAATGGGGTCTAATCCTAGATAAACAACTTACTAGCTTGTGAATTTTAGAACGTTTTTTAGTCCCCTTGGTTTTCTCATCTGCCAATTAAAGGTAATACCTACTTCATAGTTCCTTGCTGAATTTCAGGTGCTATGCCTAGTTCAGTAGAAGCTATTGGTGCCCTGCCCACATGATTGTGGTCCACCCTGGAGGCTAATGGCAGTCAGCTCCCATTCAGCTTGTGGGTTCCTGAATCTTTCTGCCTCATCATGTTCTTTGGTCCTGGAGGGCACCTCTGCCGGTGAGAAATGGGAGTTGATGGATAGAAACTCCAGCTTCCACAATAAGGCATGTTTCACATAGTCTCTTAGAGGTCTCCAGAGAAACTGAGCCTCATTTGTCCACCATGATAACACACTCATTTGCTCACCCTTACTGGTTTTCTTACCTTCCCTCTCACTGTTCCACCTCTTCACAGAGCCTCCTGGGTCACCTGTCAAATGCATTATTGCACCTAAATCCTAATCTCATGGTCTTCTTAGGAGGAATCCAAGCTCACCCATGAGCATGACTCAAGCACTTAATATACGGCACCATATTACTCTTGTAGTTTCTGGATGTTTGAAATTTAATTGTGGGTCTCTACGCCTAAAAAAATTCCCTTGATACCTTCCAGGAAGGAATGTTTTCCCTGTGGACTCTAGTCACCTCTATGCCTTGTGACCCTAGGAAGGATTGCTGAGTTAATGCTTTCAACATCCCCCTGACTCGCTGGACCCCATACATAAAGATTGACTTAGGGAGAGATAGGTTGCATCAATTTTATGTGAGTGCTGTGAAAGGGTTTATGAGTTGAATTGTGTCTCCAAATTAGATTTCTTCAGTACGTCAGAATGTGATGCTATTTGGAAATAGGGTCTTTGCAGATAATTAAGTTAAGATGAGGTCATTGATGTGGGCCCTAACCCAATATGACCGGTATCCTTAGAAAATAAGAGAATTTGGACACAATGGTAGACACACCCAAGGAGAATGCTATGAGAAGATTGGAATTATGCTGCCACAGATATGGAGTCATCAGAAGCTAGAAGATAGGCCTGGAATAGATCCTTCCCTCATGACTGCAGAATGAGCATGGCCCCATCTCACCTTGATTTTGGACTTCTGGCTCCTGAGCTGTAAGGCAACGCATTTCTGGTTTTTTAAACCATTCAATTTGTGGTACTTTGTTACAGTAGCCCCTACCAGACTAATACAAAAGGATTATCTTACAAAAGTGTTGCGTGTGTGTACATGCATGTGTGTGTGCGTGCATGTGTGTGTGTGTGTGTGTGTGTGTGTGTAGACATTGTGTACAACATGTAGATTTCTATTATATGAAGGTGTTCTCTTGCTGTGCGGTCCTACAAACTCCTGGATAAGATCTGACCTTAGCAATTGCAGCCCAAGATAAACTTTTTCTCTAGGGTCCTCCCACATTCTCTTTTATTAGCCTTTTGTTCCCAGAGCTTTGCTGTCTCCTTTTCCCTCCTGTTACCCTGTGGCTACCAAGTTTCTATGGAGATCAATGGTGGCTAATCTCTACAAGGACTTTTTTTTTTTGGTTTTTCAAAGATTCATTCAGGCTTCGTCCTTACTCACCATCAACACCCCATTTAACAATTAAGTCAAAGGAGGCAGGTAACAGATAAAGCCTCCTGCAGGAATTTCAGCCTGGTGTTCTCAGATCACTCCCAGCATCCACCAGAGAGTGCCACAGGCACCTTAAATTCCATGGCCTCAACATTGAGCTCACCTGCTGTCACTTTTGGCCTGGCCGACTGTAAAGACTTCCTGGGCTGGATATCCTGTCTGTCCCCTCAGGCCATACTTTGGGTTTTTCTATCCTGCTCTGAGCCCCAACAGGATAGCCTTTGTAGGTATATCAACTGGGGAGCCCTGCCATCTGGCTCTGGTTAGGGTTGGCCAATGGGCATCTCTGGCAAGAGCTACCAGGGTGGAAATGTGGAGAGGTTGGAATATTTCCTCCTTTGGCTACCTCCTTTTCTCCAGGGTGATGTTGGTCCTGGCTGCTTTCCTCTCTACCTAAGCACCCAGCTCCTGTCCAGCAGCCCTCTTCTGTAGCCAGGGAACTCCCTGGTGTCTGGGAACTCTTCCACTCCTTTTGAATATGCCATCTGTTTCCTGCCCAGAGCCTGACTGACATGCCTTCTAATCATGATCCCTGGGCTCTGATTTTACCTGTCACTAACCAACCCACCCTGCAAACTGCTCTATGCTTTCTAAAGTTCAAAACATGTCACTATTGAAACACTGATGGCTGCCATTGTCTCTTGGAGGCTGCAGTGCTAATGCCTTCTTTTGGTACAGTCAAGTTCCTGCACAGTCTGGCCCCAGTCTGCATTTTAGCCAGATCTCCTACTATACCCAATAAAGCGGCCACAGCTTTGGCCATGCCAGATGGCCTGGGCTTCATACATGCCCGGTACACTCAGGCCTTGCTGCTTGTGCCTTAAAGTTCATTGCTCCTCCTTCCCCACCTGAGGAACATGCATCCTTTAAGTATTGGCCCAATATCATATATTCCTGGAAGATATCACCGATTTCCATTTTCTCCCGCCCAGGGTGAGTTACATGCTCCCACTCAGTTTGTATAGATCTCTGAGCCAGATCTTATCCTGGCAGTTAATAGTTAGGTTGTTGGCTGGTTTGGCTTTCCCATAGGTGGTGAGTTCTTTGAGGGCAGAAGTATCATGCCTAATTTCATGTCTCCATCTATATAGCACACCCTATTGATGCCCTGTCTTACATTACCTTAGACCTTATTGCTTTGACCCACTGCAGTTACCTAAAGCCATGGTGGGAAGCCTCAAAGCACATTGACAACTTCCTACATCAATAGTTCACCTCCCTTGGCTTCTGGGCCTCAGACTTTCCTCAGCACCTAAGGAGCTTGTTCTGTTGTAAGTAGGTACAAGCCTGAAGTACAGGGGGGTTAATATCCCTTGGGCCAAAGGAGTGAAGGGCCCTAGGGATGAGAGTTGGTGGATTGGTGTCTCAGGCTTCAAGGCCTCTGGAGAGAGGATTCCCAGCAGGTTCTACACAGTGCTTCGGCAAGTCCTCAGGGAGACTGCGCTCCAGTTGCCCACAGCAGTCACTTGCTTATTAAAGCACCTATCACAGGCTTTTCTTTCTTTTCTGTCTCAATTTTCTCATTCCCTCACTTGTGCTTCTTTGTTCTCTCCAGAATAAACCATCTGCCTCTTAGACCTTGTCTCAGGGTCTGCTTTTGCAGGGAACCAAAACGAAGATAGCGCCCACAACAGCCACACAGTGCCCTGCACATAGTAGGTGCCCAGTAAATATCATAGAAATGAATGACCAAGGACACAAGACCCATTGGCCCAATATGCCCACATGGGGACCACACTGGTATTCAGGAAATGTGCTGTTTTAAGCAATCATATGTCCTTCTAGCCAGGAAGATGCCACCCACATTTATGGTGAGGGGCACTCTGAGCCTTATCCCAAACAAACTGCCTGCTGGGAAAACTAGTGCAGACAGGCAGTTCTGATTATGTATACAAATGCAGGCCTGGCCTTGCAGCTTATGTGAGAGTCACATAGCTCAGCTAAGCCACCCTGGAGAAAGAATCTTACAAAGAATACTAAAGAGCATCCAAGTGTGAAAAATGAAACACACGTGAGTTTTCTTTTTTAAAAAATGGAAATCAAATTGTGCTTTCATCTTGGCTTATTCACAAGTTGGAAGCCCCCAAATAAGCCCTAAAAAGCAAAAGAAGCTTTTATCCAGATTTGTGACCAGGATTTAAAGCAACCATAACCTTTATTAGAGTGAACCTTACAGAATAGTCTGTCTATTCTGAGATGAGCCCCAAGGGGTTGGCATGGGGGCAGGTCGTTGGGGTCTGGATTTCATCTCTACCTTTACAGAATGAATGTGAAGTCTAGGCAGGGTACAGTGAAGGAGGCCCACAAAGGCAACCAAAGGCTTGGAAATGAGGACCACAGAGGCAAGAAATGGCATTACAGGCAGTAAGAATAGCATATGCAAAATCATGGTGTAATTGAAGGAACCACAAATTCCCTGGCTACCGTGTGGAGTGGTAGTGATGAAGGGAAAGAAATAAAGAAGAGAAAGGACACAGGGGTCCAATCATAAAAGGCCCTGTGTGTCTTGCCAGGAAAAGTCCCTGATGGACCCCTGAAAGTGTAAAGAGGAGGCCAGTGTGAAAACTACTGCAGTAGTCAACTTGAGCGCTGAAGACCAAAGAAGCAGCACATGGATAAATCCAGCAGAGAAGGATTTAAGAGCTTTGAAGGAGGTAAACTGGGAATGACTGGATAGGGGCAGTGTAGAAAAGCCGGGGGTATCTTACTCTAAGGTTTTTAGTTTGAGCAACCAGATGGAAAGTGAGGCTCTTCACTGAGTCATTGTATCCAAGAGACTGAAATGAAAGAGGCTATTTTGATGATGGTGAAGGTAGATGAGCTCACTTGGGTGCCAGTGGATTCAAAGTACAGGTGGGGACCTCCAAAGGGAAATGTTCTGTTACTAACTGGTTTCAAGAGGAAATGTGGATTTTGCATTCATCAGCGTGTAGATGGTAATTGAAACCATGTGAGCTGATGAATTCATCCAAGGTAAGTAAACTAAGGAAGAAACATAGGCAAATTCCACAAAAAATAAATATGGAAGGCATGCACCACATAAGGAGAGCCAGCACAGGAGATGGTGGAATTGTCAAAGACACAGAGGAGAATGGGAAATGATATAAGGAAAATCAAGGGAGGTTCTGTAAACTGGCCAATATAATCAAATTCTGCAGAGAAATCTAGAAAAGTGAAGACAGAAAACTAGTCTCTGAACTCTCTTGCCATCTCACTAAGTTCGTGATTTGGGATTTGGGGCTTCATATGTACCTGTCAGTTGTTGGAGAAAGGAGGATTTATTGACCAGTTTGTGGGTTACCCAGGTCCCTTGTTTGCTCTCCTTTGAGTCATTTCTGTTTGTCAGCCTTTCAACCAAAGGCTGGACAAGGGAAATAAATTTTTCCTGTCAATTTTATGACATACTCTATCGATTCATTTTGAAATATTTAGCAGAGGAATAATTCAAAGTGATTAGCTGATTTCTGGTTGTTGTCGTTGAATTATCTGTGAAATTTCATTGTTCAGTTATAGTGGATAGTCTTTGTTAGTGTTGGCCATCCCCTTTCATTACATACACAAATGAATACTGCATGGATAAAAATATATATGAAAAAGCAGAAGGAAATAGAAGTGTATATTTAGCAAGTCTCTTGGGGAAGGAGAACTTTCTGTGTTGAAATGATAGAACAAACCAGAAAGAGAAAAGACCAACAAGCTTAACTTCAAAGTTAAAAATGTTTGTTTATATCTAACTCATATATATGCACATAATATTTATAAAATATTTGCAGCAAAGTTCTTTTTTTTTTCTGTAGAGATCAGAAAATGGGGAGAAAAGAAATGCACTCAGTTCCTAATATTTCAATGAACAAAGAACTTGAGCAAATATTCACCAAGGAGAAAACACAACTAGTTTTCATTTTAGAAGAATGTCATGAATCATTAGTAAAATAGTAATTTCAAATTAAAATAATGAGGTACCATTTTCCCCCAATACAATTTCTTAAAAATTTACCTACTGTTGTTGAAGGTGTGGTGAAATTGTTGCTGATGACAATGTCGATTAATGCAACTCTTCTGGGAAGGCATTTAGTAAATACAAATTAAGATCCATAAAAATGTTCATATGTCTAAACTCAGCAATTCCACTTCTATCCAAAGGAGTCTAGTCTAAGGAAATGATCATAAACACCATATGTATGGGAAAAACACTATATGCATAGGAATATGATAGCAGCAGAATCACAAATAGCAAAATATCTAAACTTTCAGCTACAAGGGACTGATAGAATAAATTGCAGTGCATTTGCCAGATGAAACATTATGAATCCATTAAAAATGATGGCTAAGAAGACTGGATAGTACCATGGGAAAAAGAATGTCGCATAATGTTAACTAGAAAGTGGAAGGAAATTTGCTAAAAGCAGTATATGATAATTACATAGATTCATACAAACACACACATAAATTAAAACATGTAAAAAGGCAAGATGAAAATACACCAAACATTATGTCACATTGTTGCTTTGGGGATGATTTTTCTTTCCTGTATTTCCCATGGTTATAAGCATGGTGCTGGGGGATCAAATAATCTTGAGTTCAAATCCTAATTTTATCATTTACTGTGTCATCTTGAGCAAGTTATTTAATCTAAGTGTTAAGCTTTCTCCTCTGTAAATTGAGAATTTTAACGTCTGCCTCAGAGGAGTATTATGAGAATTAAATGGAATACGGGAAAAGTGATTGTCATTGTGCCTAGAACATAATAAGCTAGCAATAAATGGGAACTTTTTTATTATTGTAGTTATTATTATTTAGATAATGCAAAGAAGTCTATGGTTTTAGAAACCTGTTGAACCTTATGGACTGGAAAGTATGCCTTGAATCCAAACAATACTGTTTTTCATTTCCTCCCTTTCTTCTTTCACAGACAACGACCAAAAAAGATTGTCAAAGAGTTAATTTTAGAAGGGAAAAAATGTTTGCTTTGCTTAACTAATGTGAACTTCCTCATTTTTCTAGTTTGTTTTTGTTTCAAGTTGTTTTTATATCAACACCACCAGGGCAGGATGTGCCAGGTAACAGAATGGGAAATTTCACATGAAAATAGCTCTCCCGATTTCACACAGTGACATGCCAGGGATTTTGTGGGACAATCTGGTAAAAAACCCCAGTGACACATGGCTCAGAGGACCTGATTGAGGCTGAGTGTGTGCATGTGTGTGTATGTGTGTGTGAGTTATGAGTGTTTTGGTTGGGTGAGGAGTTCATGAGAAAGGCCAGCTCGGAAGTAGGTGAAGGCAAAACCTTGGGGGTAGTCAAAGGCTGCCATAAATTACATTGGGTGGACATCTATCTGGCCAAGATCTGCGCACATGCAAAAGCTGTGAGCTCAGAAATTTCCTCCCCTGATCACGGATTCTATCCTCTTACTCTTCTTTTTGTTTTTCTTCTCTTTCTTCTGCATTTTAAAGGATTTATAGCATGTACTGCCAAATGCTCTTCAGAAATATTGTGCAAACTTAACACTCCCATTATCAGTGACCCCTTTCCCTACACTATTGATAACTTGGGGTAGTATCTTTCTTATCCTCTCACTCTTTAATTCTCTTTATCTAACCCTCCTGTGTCTACCAGACCCTCAGGCTTTCCTTCTTCCATTCCTCAGCAACCACCTTCCCCTCTTCCTTCGCAGACTGGCTTTGGACTCTGCCATTGATCATTAGTTTCATGACCTTATCAGCACCCTCAGTACCCTCCCCCTAGTCTTTCCACCCAAGCACCTGGGTCAATTCAAGCCTTCATTTCCCTCTCCCTGATAGCAGTCACCCTGTTGGGTAAAAATCTCACAACTGTGTCCAAGAAGAAGAATACAAACTAATTTTATTCCATTTCAGTGGAACTATAAACAAGGGGCAGGCATCTCTTACCTTGCCTAAGATTCCCCATTTTCCCCACCACACTGTCCTCCCCCCACTTCACTTCTATTCCTTAAGTCTGCTGAGTCCCTTTCTCCCCACGCTTACAGCCCTATCTCTAGCTCTCATTTTTATATTAATTTATTGTTGTATTAGTTGTTCCATTTTTTCCCCATTGCTCTCACCTGCCCCACCCACCCCATCTCCTCTCCTAGTCAGTCCCCACATATTGTCCATGTCCATGGGTCATTTATACTAGTTCCTTGACTAAACTCTTCCCTTTCTTTGCCCCTTTCTTCCCCTTCTCCTCCCCCTCCCCCTCTGGCCATTGTCAGTCTGTTCCTTGTTTCCATGCCTCTGGTTCAATTTTGCTCGTTTGTTTGCTTTGTTCATTAGTTTCCTATATTAGGTGAAATCATATGGTATTTGTCTTTTGCCACCTGGCTTAATTCACTAAGCATAATATTCTCCAATTCCATCCATGTTATCACAAAATGTAGTTCCTTCTTCCTTTCTGCTGTGTAGTATTCCATTATGTAAATGTACCACAGTTTTTAGATCCAATCATCCACGGATAAGCAGTTAGGCTGTTTCTAGGACTTAGCTATTATAAATAGTGCTGCTGTGAACATAGGGGTGCATACATTTTTCTGAACTGGTGTTTCAGGATTCTTCAGGTATAATCCTAGCAGTGGAATTGATGGATCAAAAGGCAGTTCCATAGTATAAATGACCCATAGACATGGACAACTTGTGGGGACTGACTGTGGGAGAGGGGATAGGGTGGGTGGGGCAGGGAGAGCAATGGGGGGAAAATAGGACAAATTTAAAACAACAACAATAAATTAATTTTTTAAAGGCAGTTCCATTTCGTTTTTTTGAGGAAATGTCATACCGTTTTCCACAGTGGTTGCACCAGCCTGCACTTAGGTGCACTAGGATTCCCTTTGCCCTACATCCTCCCCGGCACTTGTTGTTTGTTGATTTATTGATGATGGCTATTCTGACAGGTGTGAGGTGGTATCTCATTGTGGTTTTAATTTGCAACTTTCTGATGGCTAGTGATGTTGAGCATTCTTTCATATGCCTATGGGCCTTCTGTATGTCCTCCTTGGAGAGCTGTCTATTCGAGTCCTTTGTCCATTTTTAAATTGGGTTGTCTGTCTTCCTGGTGTTGAATTGTATGAGTTCTTTATATATTTTGGAGATCAAACTGTTGTCTGAGGTCTCATTGGCAAATATGTTTTCCCATATGGTTGGTTCCCTTTTCATTTTGCTGATGTTGTCTTTAGTTGCAGCTCCCTCACTCTTATTAGGTGCTCTAATATCTTAATGGAAAGACAAAGGAGTCAAGGTATAAATTTCCTAAATTCCTATCACCTTTCCTTCAAACTTTACCTTCCTGTTTTCTTTTTAAGATTCAAATGTTTTCTTTTCTTTTTAAAAAAGATTTTATTTATTATTTTTCAGAGAGAGGGGATGGGAGAGAGGGAGGGAGGGAGAGAAACATCAATATATGGTTGCCTTTCACCTGCCTCCAGCTATGGACCTGGCTGGAGACCTGGCTTGCAACCTAGTTATGTTGCCCTGGCTGGGAATTGAACCAGTGACCTTTGGGTTTGCAGGCTGATGCCTTATCCACTGAGCCACCAGCCAGTGTCTCCCTTTTCCTATTTTTGATCTGTCTCTCAAGTGTTCCCTCTCTTCACCAAGAATATTGTGGAGAATGCCACCTTCCCCCTCAACTATCTGTAAGTAACCTATAGTGAGCAATTCATTCTGTGTCAGCCACAGTTGCCATATTTTATCTTCTTTAATATTTATAACAACTCTAAATTTTTCTCTATTATTACCTTTATTTTAAAGGCGGGGGAAACTAAAGTGCAAAGAGAAGAAGTAATTTACATGAGGCCACCCAGTAATGATTGGCCAAGTGGGAATCTGAACCCAGGCCACCTGGCTCTAGTACCCATTAACTCAGCAACTGCACGATGTTGTCTCTTGATTTTTTTCTCAGGCAATTTGTTCCATCAATTATTTCTTTTCTCTAATCTCTTCACTCTTTCTCTCTCTACACATTCAAATTATCTTTGTTTCTAAAATAAACATTTGCTTTCTATTCTTCCTCCTCAATGTTCTCTGAATCCTTCTAATACCAAATTACCTACTAAAATATGCAACATGCTCTCTTCACTTCCTAATTAATATTTACTCTATACCCCTCTCAATCTGACTTCTTCCCTCAGCACACCCTTTAAACCTGAAAACCCTGTGGTGGATTTTATTTTCCAAGATGGCCACAACAAAGTTTCCCATGTTCTCAGTTGCTCTTCTTATAATGTCACATTGATAACTCCTTTCATCAAAAGATGGGGTTTAAACTAATAAGGGGTTAATCACCAAAACTTATAAAGAACTCAAACAACTCATCATCAAAACAACCAATCTAATTAAAAATAGGTAGAGGGCCCACTGGCTGGTGGCACAGTGGATAAGGGACCGGCCTGCAAACCCAAAGATCTCTGGTTCAATTCCCAGCCGGGGCATATAACCAGGTTGCAAGTCAGGTCTCCAGCCAGGTTGGTAGCTGGAGGCAGGTGAAAGGCAACTACACATTGATTTTTTTCTCCCTTTCTTCCTCCCTCCCTGCCCTTCTCTCTAAAAAGAATGAATAAAACATAAAATAATAAAATTAAATAAAAATAAAAATAAAAAAGAGATGTGATTTATGTTCCTTCCCTTTAAATCTGAGCAGGCCTGTGACAATGGCAGAAGTGACTATGTGACTTTTGAGACCATGTTATAAAAGGCAATACAGCTTTCATGTCGGCTTTTAGAGGTTGTCACTCATGGCATTCAGCTACCATGCTGTGAGAAAGCCCAGGAGACATACAGAGATGCCTTGTGGAGATATTCTAGCTCAGCTAAGATCCTAGCTAACAGCCCAGCATCAATCACCAAACACGTGAGTAGAGGTGCTTCCTGATGATTCCAATCCCTGGCCTTTGAGTCTTCCTGGTAAGGCCCTGACATTGAGGAGCAGAGGTAAGCTATCTCTGCTGAGCCCTACTCTAAACAGTAAGGGATAATTAAATGATTGCTGTTGTTTTAAGGCACTATATTTTGGGCTAATTTGTTATGCTATAATGGTTATTGGGATAGACTCCAACAATTATCAAGCCTAATGGTATCTTTGTGGTAGTGTAGTTGTTCTCCAGATTTGTCTTCCGCATTTTACCTGGGCCTTTCCTTTCTCCTCAAATTCCTCTCTTCAATGACTAGAAGAGACTAAGAAGACATAGCTAATGCAAAATGGGATCATGTTTTGGATACTGGAACAGAAAAAAAAAAACATTAATGGAAAAGATGGTGAACTTTTAATAAATTCTGTAATTTAGTTAATAATATTGTACCAATGTTAATTTTAGGGTTTTGATAAGTGTATATAGTCATATAAGCCATTGCAATTATAGAAAGCTGGATGAAGGAAATATGAGAATGTTGAATTAGTTTTTGCAACTTTTCAGTAAGTCTAGAATTATTTTAATAGAAGTTAAATAATAATAAGAACAGCACACAAAATAACAATATTTATGAAAAATTAAAAAAAAATCTTTCTCTCTTGTCATCTGAGACTCTAGTTTTTTTTTCTTTTCCCCTTTCTTTGGTTACACTTTCTTTTTTAAAATGTTTTATTTATTATTTTTAGAGAGACAGGAAGGGAGAGAGGCAGAGAGGGAGTGAGACATCAATGTATGGTTGCCCTTCACTCGCCTCCAGCCACAAACTTGACTAGAGACCTGGCTTGCAAACCAGTTATATGCCCTGGCTGGGGAATTGAACCAGTGACCTTTGGGTTCACAGGCCAGTGCCTTATCCACTGTGCCACCAGCCAGGGCGAATTACACTTTCTCATTCTTCATTAGTAAGTGTTCCCTGTTACCCACCCTAGAGGCTGATATTACTCAGCATTCTATTTGGTCATTCTGCTGTTTTTACACAGCCCGAATGCTCACTGCAAAGTCCATAACCAAAGAGCATCCCATTAGAGCTTTGGACTGAATACCTACCTGCCTTCAATATTTTAGATCCACCTGAGTGCCATTCAGGCAATACACAGCTGATTACTTCTCTCCTTTTCCAACTGCATCATCTGATTCCTCTTACTCAGGTCCCCATCTCAGCAAGTGACCTCACTGTCAACCCTGTGGCCCTTGGCAGAAACTTTAGTTCCATTCATGCAAATGACCCAGCAAACTAAATGGCCAGATCTCTGTCATCTATTATCTAGAATAATGCAATCATCTTCTAAATGGTTTTTCTGCCTTTTGTTTCTACCCTCTGTCTCAGGTTAGTGACTGTCACCGAAGATTATTCTGAAGCACAGAATGGTCATGGCACTTTAATAACTTGGGGTTTTTAGAATGAAGCTCAACCTCTGTAACATGGAGTGCAAAGTCCTCAAAACTGGTCCCAGATAGCCTAACCAACCTCATGTCCTACCAGCCTTTCCCCCATTTCCATCATCTTAATTCCCAGCTGCTTATAACCACTCCCCAAACTTGATAGTATTCTTTATCCACTGCAAGCTTTTTTTAAAAAGATTTTATTTCATTATTTTTAGAAAGAGGGGAAGGGAGAGAGGCAGAGAGGGAGAGAGACATCAATGTATGATTGCTTTTCACCTGCCTCCAGTCACAGACCTGACTGGAGACCTGGTTTGCAACCTGGTTATGTGCCCTGGCTGGGGAATCGAACCTGCAACCTTTAGGTTTGCAGGCTGGCGCTTTAGCCACTGTGCTACCAGCCAGGGCACCACTGCAAGCTTTTGATCACACTGTTCCTTCTACCTGGAATGACTGGTGAAATTTCAAGTGTCTTCTAGCCCCAACTCAAATGCCCTCTTATGTGAGAATTCTTCTCTGATGCCGCCATCAGACAGCATTAATCATTAATTATTCCTGATCCTCTTTCCTAATAAAGTATTTATAAAATGCTATTGTTTTCATATAATAAGATGTAAATGTCCAGAGGACATAGGCTGGAACTTACTTACTACTGTATTCTTCAATAAGTGTTGAATGAAAAAGGAATAGAATAGATATATAAGTGGATAGATGGATGCTGAGATGGTGGTGTATAGGTGGGTGGATGAGTGATTAGATTAGGTGATAGGTAGGTAAGACATGGGTGGACTGATGAGTGAATGACTAGGTGGATGGTGGATAGACGGGATAGATGAGTGGTGTTTCATGGTTAGATAGCAAGTATGTGATTGGACAGTTAGTGAGTATGGATATGGACTGGATGGCAAGTGGGTGAAAGGATGGATGAATGGTGGGTGGGAGAATGAATAGAAGTATGGATGGTAGGTGGATGAAAAGGTGAATTGGATAGGGGAGTGTTTGTAAGATAGTGAGTGAATGAAAGATGAGTGGTGAGTGGGCAAATGTGTGGCTGGAGAGTAGAATTTCGGTTTGATATCAAGAAAAATCTTAGAAGAAAGTGAAAAGACTTTACAGAATTATGTGCCTTGAAGTCATTTGGTTGGAAATGAGCTTAGTGTTAATTCAGGCCCAAGCTAGCCAACCTAACCTTTACACTTGGGGATCTCAGGGTGGGGGACTGTGCTGGTCATTTCTATCTTCTAGAGTCTACCTCAGTTCTTACCTTGTTCAAAAAAGTTTAATCAATAGTCTTCTAATGCAACATAATTCTTCCTACCCAATATTCTTCCTCTAACATCTATAGTAAAGGCCTTAAAGAAATTCTTCCTTTGTTTCGTGGGAGGGGGTCTGGTCTACCCTTGGTTCTGCCCAGTCTGCTACTGCCTTGTTCTCCTTCTTTGAACATTGAACAAGGTCCCCACGCCCCACTAATTTCTTGGGGCACAATATTCTTCATCTGTGAAATGAATCTTGGACTGTTATGTTTTACCAACTTGACAGTTCTTGACACCAGAATTCTAAGAAAGTAAGTAACGGGAATATGCCCACTATTGCCAGTGATTCCACAATCTGAAAGGGGAGCTGCACATCTGTCTCTGAGGAGCCAATGAACAAGTGAAATATTTTTTCTTTGGGCTAGGATTACCTCCACTCTGGCAGAAACACTGGAGAACTTCATGTTGTTCTAACCAAAAGTCTTATTTTATAATTTTATAGTTCTTTATTGAATAAACATTGAAAAATGAATGAATTATTATGTAATAGCTATAGATTTGTTGCAGCCTTTCCAAATATGGCAGTAATAGGGAGAATGTCTATCTTCTCACGGTCCTTAAATTCAGCTGGCCCACCCACACTGCATAACAGAGCCTATCCAGTTCATGCATCTATTCCAGGTCATTTCCAGCTTGCTCTCCCTCATCTTTTCCTGTGTCCCTAACCTCAGACCTACCATTCTGATTTGCAGATTCATGAGTCCCCAGTGTCTGCACCTGCTTTTGGTCCACACAGTTTTTGGGAACCCCCATGGTCTCCTTCTTTTGGAATGCTGATTGATCTCTCCTCAAATATTCTCTACAGTCTCCTCAGCTAAGGTACTCTGTTCTTTATTCTGTGCCTTTGCTCTCCTCTGGTCAGGCTCACCCTCACTACACTAGCTTGACCAGAGGGAAGAAATCTGGACCATGATACACAAGATAGATAGGCTCTGTGGTCCTTTCTCCTGGAACTCCCCCATGGCATTGTGAGAGGGACCCTCATGAACTAAGGCTGGAGCTCTTATAGCCACAGAGGGCTGAAGCATAGGGGATATCCCAAATTAAAAAGTATGAACACCTTTATTACTCAACATGTGGCCTGAGGACCAGCAGTATCAGCATTACCTGGAGTTGTTTAGGAATACAAAATCTCAGGCTTTGTCTCAGACCTTCTAAATCATAATCTGCATTTTAACAAGATCTCTGGGGGATGCATGTATACAATAAAATCTGAGAAGCCCTGGGATTGGTGATAAAAACTCAGTGTTTAGTCAATAAGTCAAAACCCTCATCAGCTCCAAAATGTCTTATCCTCCTACCAACAAAAGTCACCCATACTTCATTGAATAGCTGTCCCAAGAAATCTCTTCATTATAAAAATACAATTAAAACTCTAATAGTTTATTCCATCATTTGTACCTTAGTATAATTTGTTTTTCAGCCATAAGCAAAACAGTCACTCAGAATAACTCTGAAGAAGTGAGACAATATAGAGAAGCTTTTGTAGAAAAGACAAAGAGACCTAGTGGTATGGGAACACAGACAACATTTGGCAGTAGATAAGAGGGATGAGGTGACACAAGGGAGTATGATCAGGAGCAATAAGGGGATGGATGTAACTCCAGTTATAGGCTGAGTTGGGTTCTCCAACTCTTATTGTGATTCTCAACTCCCAGCACCTCAGAATGTGGCTGTATTTGGAGTCTTTAAAGAGGTGATTAAATTAAAATGAGGTCATTAGGATGAGGTTCTACTCCAACAAGACTGGTGTTCTTATAAAAAGAGGAAATTTAGAGTCCTGGCTGATGAAGGCTCAATGGATTTGCACCAGCCTGTGAATCCAAGGGTTGCTGGTTCAATTCCTAGTCAAGGTACATAACCAGGTTGCAAGCTGGGTCTCCAGCCAGGTGCTCAGCTGGAGGCAGGTGAAAGGCAACCATACATTGATGTTTCTCTCACTTTCTTCCTCCCTCCCTGCCCATATCTCTAAAAATAATGAATAAAATCTTTTATTTTTAAGAGGAAATTTAGACACACAGAGAACCAGGAATGCATGCACACACAGAAGGAAGATCTTGTGAGAACACAGTGCAGAGGTGGCCATCTGCAAGCCAAAGAGTGAGGCCTCTAAAGAAAGCAACCCTGCTAACACTTTGATCTTGAACTTCCAGCCTCTGTAACTTTGAGAAAAGAAATGTATGTTGTTTAAGCCTCCCAGTCTGTGGTATTTTGTTATGGCAGCCTGAGCTAAGATACTACCTTTGCCTGTTTGGCTGTTTTACCCAGAACTAGTCAATGAAGGCAGTGTGTCATCTGGGACAATGGTGCCTCTCCTCCACACACAGACCCTGCTTCTCTTCATCATTTTTGCTTACATGTTAAGGAAAACTGTAGGCTGGCTGAACCTAGAACAGAAGCCTCCTAATCCTTAATGCTTCCTTTCAAACTCTTCCCCATAAATTGTTTACATTGTTATTGCCAATTGCATTGGTCCTTTTAACAGAAAGAGGGGGTATACAGCTAACAATGCCATAACATATACTTTCTTCCAGGCGTTGTTTTAAGCACTGTGTGCATATTAAGCCATAAGCTCACAAATTTAAGTTCTTTTATTTATCTTATGCTGTGAAAACTGTAATGTCCCTACCCTCTTCAAGGATGAAGGATTTTCCCTCCCTCCTAGCTTGGTGGGCTGCTGGCAGATGATCCTAGATTACCAGTCTCTGAAGGAATATCTCACTTAAAGAGAGTAAGCAACCCTCATCCAATGACTGATCAGTGTAGGGGTATAAAGGTCAGACCCCTACACTTGAACTCTGAACCATTCCAATTCCAGAGCCCCCTGTGAGGTGAGCTAAAGCCTTTGTTAAGAATCTACCATGTCCTGACTTCCCCCTCAGCGCCTCCCCCAACTTTCTTCCCTTTCCTTCCATGATCACCAATCACAGATGCATGCCCTGATAACCTTCCTGCATGCTCATCTCCACCTCAGAGTTGACTTCCTAGGGAACTGAGCCTTCAACACCCTACTTTTACAAATGAAGAAACTGAAGGTCAGAGAGGTTCCACAACTGCCCCAAAGCCACACCATTAACAGGCAATAAAACTAGGATATGAACCCAGGAAGTCTGGCTTGGGAGTTCAATTCACACTTTCAATAACATGGTCCTGCCCAATGAATAGATAACTAAATGCTAAAGCTTTCTGTGGCAGAACATGACCTAGACAAGGAGAAAATCTGGACTCTCCCCTCCTGGCCCCCTGCGAGTCTATTAGAAGTCAGCAAAAATGGTTTTCCTCAGGGGTCCACCATGGTTCTGTTTTCCTATGAGGCATCCTGAAGGACCACCCATAGAGGCTCTCCCAACACCTGCAGCCCAATTGGCTCTTTTTAGGCCAGCTGTGATGAAGATAGCCTTCCCTCCTCTGACCTGGCCCTCCCTGCTGCAGCCTAGCTCATGTAGAAACATGGCATAATTGCTCACCCTGTGGAAGTGAACTGAATCAGTGCCCCTCTGCTGACAGCGTTAGTGACAAGTGATCGCATCAGGACATTGGAATAGCAGCCAGGACCCAGGCGCCTGTGTTATTTACTGGTCCATCATGTATAATTTCAGAATTTAATTTTATCTTCACAAACTTACAGGTGCAAAATGCAGGATAAAGTTCTTTAAGGGCCCCCTGTGAGAAACCAGGCTACACTTGTCCTCCCTCCCCACCCCCACAAGAGCTCTCAGAGTGGCTCACTCAAATTAAATCATTATTGAGGAGGAATAATCCTGGTAGGTTCAGAAAATCAGTTTTAAATTCAGCCTGCTAGCAAAATTCTGAATGTATTTACTTTCTAGATTTCATTTCTTCATCCATATTAAAGCTCCATGGCATTATCAATTATGGGTTTATTGCAAAACACAATAGGATTCAATCTGGAGGAATGCCTCAGGGTATGTCTTAGGAGGACGATAAAGCTAATAGTAATGGGTCTACAACTTCTAAGGCTAATTTTCACAGTTACAAATTTCATAAATAAATAGAAGGCATGTTAGTTTCCAGTCACTCAGCTTGAGGTCTGTCATACTGATAAAACAGGACCTTCCATTGCACCCAGAGATCAGGGAGCTCCTGTTTGAGTCTAGGTGGGCTGACCTGAAGTTTCTCTGATCCCCTGAAGGAAGTGAAATGATGAGCAATTCAGATGAAGCCCTTTGGGACCCTATCTGCTGCTCCTTTAACCGGGTCATGAGCTGGTTTGGATGAAAATGGACACAAAAGCACAGTCATCCCTGGAATCTGGGAGGCAAGTCCTATATGTATCTTCAGCCCAGAATCCAGTCACACTCTAAGCCTGGATGAAACAGGCTGTCATGCATTAATGTCGTACTGCTTAAGCTAGGGCTCAGGGTTTCAGGCAGTGTGGAGCTGTGTCTGATACAGTGTAGGGTATTTCCTGCCCTTTGGAAAAGGGCAGGTAGCAAGAAGAAGCAGTGGGCTATTTCTACATCCTGGATATTCTTAGCCAGGTGCTTCTTACACAAAGGATAGGTCCTACCCACTGTCTTTGTGATGCCTACACTCCAACCTTGCCTGCCATATGGGAACAGACACTCTAGCTCCCAGAGTCGCATCCTCTGGCTAAACTTAACTAACAGCAGACAGTCTCCCATGAGCTCAGATTCACTTCCAGCTGACAGCTTTTCACCTTAGGTAATGGACCTTTAGTCTTCCCACTTTCCACTCCAGGGCTTCTCCCATGCTGCATCAGCCCTGTTGGCTGTGCAATTGCAACAGAACTACAGGCTTAACCCCTGCAGAGGAAACCTTCAACCAATATGGGACAGAAGCCGAAGATAAATGCTTCCACTTCCCTTTCTTCATGTGGATAAGTCAGTCCAGAAGCATTCTATATACTTCTCAGGGTGTCCCAGAAGGGCCAAACCCCAGCTGCCAGTTAAGGCACTTGTAACTCACACTTACATTCACTTTCCCTCTTTCTCGTCTCAATCTTCTTGCTCTCTTTTTCTTGATTCTTAGGATCATCTCTCAAATGAATGCCCTACACCCAAAGTTTAGTCTTAGGTTCTTCCTCCAGAAGGACCAAACAAAGACAGATACACAGCATTAGATTCACTCCTTAGAAGAGGGTAAAAGCAGAGCATCTTCCAATAGCTCTTATAAAAATGAACACATGTAACTTAGCACAGGGAGAAAAAGTCCTCTCCCTCATCTCTATTCACATGTAAGTTTCATCAGGGGAGTTATTTCTCACCTGGGAAGGCAGGGAGAGAGAGGAATCAAAAGATTTAAGATTTTAAATGGGGGGAGGGGTGGCAGAGAACAGGGCAAAAGAGGCCTTGGGGAGGCAGGACTCAACAGGAGTGACAACAGCAAGGGCAGGCAGTTGGGAATGTGCCTTAAGTTTTCTCTGTGTGTGTGTGAGTATGTAGAGGGAGCTAAACAGCTTCTAGGCTTCAGGAAGGGACACCTTTAAGTGAGGAAGGGCCGGAATCCTAGGACAGCATGTTGAGGTAGAGACTTTGTGACAATCATTTTGCTTTGTTTAAAACTCAATTCTGACTGGACATAGCTTCTGTCCTCAACAGTGACCTCCAGATGCCAATAATGCCCATGAGAATATATAATTACAGCTGTCTGAGATGTGGTAGATGAACAACAAAGGCAACACAAAGATCAGTTGATAGATGTCACAGGAGCTTTTGAAAATTCAACTCAGTCTTAAAACAACATTTATTGATAGTATCTTACATTTCTTAAGAGATTACTAAGTATCAGGAACTGTTTAAAGTTATTTACCATGTTTTGGCTATTTAACTTCATGACAGCCTTGTGAAGTAGGTCTATTATTATCCTTTATCTACAGATGAGGAAACTGAGGCACATAGTGGCACAGTAACTTTTCCAAAATAGTGCAATTAATAACATGGCAGACTAGGATTTGAAAGCAGATAAAAGGTGGGCAAGGCAAGGTGCTTGGTGCTTTAGAGACATAGGTATCATATGAAACACATTTCTGGCTCTTGGGGGAGACAGACATTTACACAAATAGCAAAATATGAAGGACAAGAAATGAGGCCCCATAATAGCCTCTAAGGTACCATTCTCTGTTAAATACTCTCTGATTCTATGGTTTATGTCTCATTGAAGCTTTTATAGGAGCAGGTGCTTGGAAGTTTTGGAGAGGATGTTCTTAGGGTCCCAGGAGTAGATGAGGTTAGACTGATGTGTTAATCCAAATGAAGTCAGGGCATCTCAATGTTGCTCAGTGAAGGTTGAGCTCCTCCTTTAAGGTTTCCTAGTGAATTACCTACATCCTTTCAGGTTTATCTCAGAGGTACCTTCATTCATTCAGTTATTCAGTAAACTCGTGTTGAATCTCTCCAGCTCCTACATACATAGCCCCCACTTGTTTTAGGCAGCATAAATGCTCTGGTCAGCCCCACTAGACAGGCCTCCTTGTTCATATACCCTGTTAAAACTAAAAGGGTGTGTAGATTCGGGGCAGAGGTGGCTCTGACAGATTATGCACAAAGCAAGTGAAGGAAGACCTTTGAAGGGAGAGAGAGCCTGGGTGAGGTATATAAAGGAGTCCAGGATGAAAAAGATCACATAGACCCTGATAGGGTGAGACCCTCAGTTCCTGAATTTCCATTCTTGACCCCAGTTTAAAAGACTTGCTGTTTTTCATTTCCTGTTCTTGGGATTTTGCAAGATCTGTGCATTCAGAAGTAAACCTTCTTCCTGGAGCTATCTTGAGTGTGTTTCTTTCCCTTCCACACAGAAGAAACTTTATTATTATTTATTTTTAGACTAAATAGGATAAATGTCACAGTGTGGTATACTAGCAAATAATAAAATAACATATTAAAGAAGGCAGTGGAATGTGCATAATAAATATGTGGATAAAATGTTTTCTGCTAAAATATAGAAGGGATAGATGTAAACATATGTCAATGTCCTAACTCTATGATACAGTGGGTCAAAGGGGATTTAATTTAAAAATTTTACACAAATAAATATTAATTGTAAATCAATGTTTATGAAAAGATTAACTTTGCATTTACAATATAACTTATCCATTCAGATATTTAAAATATTCATTGACTATCAATTACCTGCCAGGAACTTTGTTAGATTTGAGAAATATAGAGTTGAACCTGACATAGATAAGACCTCCAAAGTGCTTACAATAAGACCTAGAAATTTGGGGAAAATTTAATAATAAAATATTATAATAATTAGCACAAGTTGGAAATGAAACTCCCAAGGTGCTATGATCAAATAAAAAGTTAATCCAGAGAGTCTGTCAGAAAGAACATAGATTTTAGAAGCTATGGATCAGTTTGAACATGTATATGGAGTCAGAAAATATGGTTGTGGGTACTCATAAAATGGGAGGGCTTAAAGTGAGGTCTTTGTATAAAGCTGTTCCTTATGACAATGAAAAAGGCTATTGGACAACTTTGCCATCAGCTTAGGATAGTGGCAAGTATCCACTTCTCTTTCCCAGAGCTCTAGGTAGTAAATAAAAAATAAATTGTAACTGTGCATGGTGATGAATGTTAACTAGTTATTGTGGTAATCATTTCACAATAGATATAAATATCAATTTATTATGTTGCACACTTGGAACTAATATGATGTTACATGTCAGTTTCATATCAATTAAAAACCCCTCAATAACAATTCTAAGCCCTATGGAGTCTGACTTTACACTACATGTGTGGTACTGGCATTCCTTAAGTCATAATATTACATAAAATATGGACCTAGAAAGCAAAAGCAAAACTTCTGTAACTGTGCTGCCCCATTCCAGAATGAAAAAGACTCCCATCCAGAAAAACAAAACAAAGCAAAAGCAAAAACGCTATTGAAGATAACTTCATAATAAAACACTTTACAAACCAGGTGAAGATATGCCACCATTAGGGACAGTCAGCCAAGAAAGAAATGAGCAAATAAAAATATAAGCATCCCAAGACCTTGAGATAACAGAACAACTGAGTAACACTGTACACAAATTTAAAATAATTATATCAAAAGAAGTATAAGTCATAAATTGTAATGTTAAAAAATAGGAAGCATATTCAAAAAACAAATACAATCTGGAAATGAAAAAAAGGAGAGTTAAAAAATTTAGTGAATTGCCAAACTAAAGGTTGCTTGTTTGATTCCCAGCCAGGGCACATAACCAGGTTGCAAGCCAGATTTCCAGCCAGGTCTGTAGCTGGAGGCAGGTGAAAGGCAACCAACCATACATTGATGTCTCGCTCTCTCTCTACCTCTCTCCCTTCTCCTCTCTCTAAAAATAATAAATTAAAAAATCTTAAATTTATTTTTAATTTAGTGAAAGAGTTAAACAAATCAAAAAACAAAGCTGAAAAGAGAATTTGTGAACATTGAGATGGCTGAAGAAATCCTGTAAAAGGTATAATGAGATAAAGTGATAGGAAACATAAAAGAAGGGTTAGGGAACATAGAGGAATTAATCAGAATATTTGACATATATCTAATAAAGTTACTAGGAGTAAAGAATAGAGAATGTACAGATGTGCCTAAATTAGGAACACTTATAGTAGAGAACTTTACAGAATTAATGAAATCCACAAATCTTCAGATTCATAAGCACAGTGAATTCTGAGGTTAAATGAAAATAATCTACAATTAGGTGCATCATTGTCAATAACAAACATAAAGAGGAAATCTCAAAAGTAGCCCAAAAGAAAATGAAAATTATTTACTAGGATCAATAATTGAATTACAGCAGCAGATTTTGCAGCAGCATCAGGAGAGATCAGAAGAAATAATGGCTAAAGAACACAGGGAAACATAACTGTCAACTTAAAAATTCTGAGCCTTGGCTGGTGTGGCTCAGTGGATTGGCACTGGCCTATGAACCCAAGGGTCACTGGTTTGATTCCCAGTCAGGGCACATAACCAGGTTGCAAACCAGGTCTCCAGCCAGGTCTCCAGCTGGAGCCAGGTGAAAAGCAACCATACATCAAGGTTTCTCTCCCTTTCTTCCTCTCCCCCTGTCCTTCCCTCTAAAAATAATGAATAAAATCTTTTAAAATAATAAAAATTAAAAATTAAAAATCTGTACCCATCTAAACTATCATTCAACAATGAGGATGACAGTGACCAAACTTAGCATTACTAATAGTGGGTCTACATGTGCCTACTAATATGATGCAATATGAAATTTGTAATGTTGCTTATGAAATATTCTTGTCAAAAACATTTAACCTAAAAAGAAAGGGACATGGGGACTCTTCATGATTAAAAGAATTTTAAGAGACATAAAAATTAAATATACTATGTGGTGCTTGGGTTGGGTTTTGAATGGAATGAATCAGCTGTAAAAGACGATTTTTGGAACAACTGGAGAAATTTGCATATGGGCTAGATATTCAATGAGATGAGGGGAGTACTGTTAATTTTATTTAGTTGCTATGACAGTGGTATTATGGTTATGTTATAAAAGTTTCTTTTTTCTTTTTTCTTTTTTTAAGATTTTATTTCATTATTTTAGGAAGAGGGGAAGGGAGAGAGGCAGAGAGGGAGAGAAACATCCATGTATGGTTGCTTTTCACCTGCCTCCAGCCACAGACCTGACTGGAGACCTGGCTTGCAACCTGGCCATGTGCCCTGGCTGGGGAATTGAACCTGCGACCTTTGGGTTCGCAGGCTGGCGCCTTATCCACTGTGCTACCAGCCAGGGCTAAAAGTTTCTTTTTTAGAGATGCATATTTAAGTATATAGGGGTATGTATTATTCAGGGCCAAATGGTATAAAGAAACAGGAAAGTTTAATAAAGAAACTACAAAGGTATGGTCAGGATATAAGGAAACCAATAAAGTATGTTGAAGCACCCTGGAGGTATAGCAGTTGCCAATTATGGGTCTTCAAGGAAAGAGGAGGGGACAGTTACTTGGACAAGGAAAAAGAACTGTGGCTGTAGTTCTAGATCCCCTGATAGAAGTTGTGGACTTCAGTGGAGAAACACAACCGCTACTATGCCTCAGCTCACCTTCTATTCTCCTGGATCCTCTTATTGACTAAACCCAACCAAGAGCCAGAGGGCAAGAGGATATGGGAATGCAGTTTCTGAGGTTAGTTTCTCAAGAACAGAGCTGGATAGAGAAAAGAACAAAGAAACTAAAGATATTCTTCACAGAGAAAAAAATTAGGATGCTGGTAAACTAACTGAAAATACTTTAGAAAAAAATAGATGAAGCAAATACGGCATACGAGATCTGTCCTGAAAGCGTGAGCTGTGCAAACTGTTTAATTATATTGACATTGGCTTGATACTTTTGGGACAGACCTCGTATGACAATTGCTATGTGAAGAATACATGTAGGCCTGGCTGGTGTGACTCGGTTGGGCATCATCCTGCAAACTGAAAGGTCACTGGTTTGAATTCCTGGCCAGGGCACATGGTCAGAGCACATGCCTGGGTTTTAGGTTTGCTTCCCAGTCAGGGTGTGTACAGAAGGCAGTCAATCAATGTTTCTCTCTCACATTGATATTTCTCTCTTTTTCTCCCTTCCCCTCTCTCTAAAATAAAAAATAAATATAAAATTGAAAAAGAATATGTGTTTTCTATATTATTTTTCCTACTTTTTTTGTGTGTATTTGAAACTTTACTTAACAAAAAGTAAAAAGAAGTGAGGATGAAATAAATATAGACACTTTAAAAAAAGAGTATGCCCAGGCTGGTGGCTCAGTGGATAGGTGGTGGCCTGCGAACCCAAAGGTTGCTGGTTTGATTCCCAGCCAGGGTACATAACCAGGTTTCAAGCCAGGTCTCCAGCCAGGTCTGTAGCTGGAGGCAGGTGAAAGGCAACCATATGTTGATGCCTCTCTCCCTCTTTGCCTCCCTTCCTTCCCCTAACTCTAAAAATAATAAATAAAATGTTTTAAAAATTAAAATTAAAAAAAAAACAGTATGAGAGAATTTACACTTATGATCTCAACTGAAAGAATTATTAAAAGATTATTTCAGAACTGAAACTCAGACAATAAACCCAGAATAAAACAATATAGGATGTGAAAAGCAATGATGAGTGATGAACTTGGTAATTAGGTAGTAAATCTAAACAAGCATTAAACATAAAAAAAAAAAAAACAGGCAAAATGTGCAGATCAGTATGTAAGGTGATAATGTAGGTGTAGGAATAGAGAAGAAGACATATAAAGTAGACAGAAGAGGAGGCAAATTGGGGAAGTCTTCCTGAGAAAAGAAGTGAGAAATTGAGATTTAAAGGCCAAATAGGATTTACCAGAGAAGATCAGAGGAAAGGACAAATCCAGGCAGAGGAAACAGCATGAGAGAGAGCAGAGATGTTTCCAAGAGTACACCACATTTGATCAACTTGGAGGGAAGGAGGTCTTTTGGGCATGGTAGAAGAAAGTAGGTAGGGACCATGGCCCAAAATTCTGTTAAAAGTGAGACCTTAAGGGGTCTAAGCTGAAGCCTAGGAAACAATGAAAGAATTTTATGCAAAGGAATGACCTCATCAAATTTGCATTTTAGAAATGAAACTCAAACTCCCTTTGGGGGGACTGATTGGAAGAGTTCAGAGAGGAGGAAGACAGCAGTTAGGAGGTCTTGCAGCAAACAAGGTAAGGTGGGATGAAGGGCTGAATTAAGGCAGTGACAGCGGTGATGATGAGGAAACTAATTCAAGAGATAGTCAAGAGGTTAAATGAAGAGGATCAGGGATGGTGGGGAGTGGTAGAGAGGAATAGTCAGGAAACAAACATGGCCGTCAGCTTTTGCCTGGGTAACAGATGTATGCAGGTGAAATCAGGTACTGTCAACCTTTGGAAAAAGCAGACTGGGAGATGATGGCTCAGTCTTGTTTAATCCTAAATACTTAAGTCAGAAGCTACTCACTGTGGGTGGGGGAGCCACAGATGTCAAGTCTAAATTTAAGACAAGGAGAAGGTGGGTGGAGGGCCATGCAAGTCTTGCCTATTCCTTTCATCAAGAAGAAAAACTTTCTGCCCTGGCTGGTGTGGCTGAGTGGATTGAGCACCAGCCTATGAACCAAAAAGTTCCTGGTTGATTCCCAGTCAGGGCACATGCGTGGGTTGCAGACCAGGTTCTCTGTTGGGGGCGTGCCAAAGGCAATCACACCTGGATTTTTCTCTCCCTTTCTTTATCCTTCCCTTCCCTTCTCTCTACAAATAAATAATTTTTTAAAAAATGAAAAACTTTCCCAAACTATATCAGTATCCCAACCTTCCTCCCACAATTGTGTGTGTATGTTTGTGCACTCACTCTTATTGGCCAGGTGACATTACTAGCTTCCCAGGAGGCTAGGAAAATAGAGAAGAAAATTGTCATTATTAGCTTAGTTAAATCATAATTTAGTGCCTGGGGATGACTATTACTCCCATACAAAATTGAATTTCTGTTAGCAAGGAAGAAGAGGGCATGGGTGTTAATCAAATGACTAAGAGTGTTTGCCCTACACAATCATACTAACTTTGGTGGAATTTTGGGAACTCAGACAGGTGAACTGTGGGAGGAGGGGGTAAACTACCAGCAGATGTCCAATTCAAGCCTAGATATCAAGGCCAGGAGATCCCTTGCTTCCTGGTGAGCCTAAGGCATGTGGGTGATTGGCTCCAGACCAAGGCGCATCAGATAGGGGGATAGAAGCTAAGGGTCACCAAAAATTTTCTGCCTCAATAGATTGTTCTAGAACTCAGGACAGTGCTGCATGTGCAGATGTAAAGTTTGATGGGCCCCATTGTAGAGATTCAGGGAGGCAGAGAGGCTAAATGAGAGAGAGAGAAAAAAAAGGAAGTCAATGTTAGGTTTTCTATTAGATGCAGCTAAGACATCATTCCTAATGGATGTACTATGCTACAGTTTCAGGCTAGTTCTGAATTCTAATATCAATAACACAATCCTACCCCTCAATTCTTACTATCCCTTCAAAGCTTTGTGTCTTCCTTCTTTTCACTCATCTGAGACAGGAACCCTGTCCTCAACTTGAGCCAGATGCCTATAGCCCTTCTTTCTGGGAACTAGTTTCATGGATATGAGCTGCCTGCCTTGTTTGCCCAGCATTGCTGTCCCTAAGTCCTTCCTAGTGTGTACCTGACTGGTCACCATTATAGTAGAAATTGCAACTTTCATAGTGCTTCATACAAAGTCCCCCAAAGTGTTTGTTGAGGATGCATATAATTTCATGCCTGAGGGAATCACCTCTGGAGGTAGCCTTCTTGGGTTCAAATCCCAACTTTGCTACTTATTAGCTATATGATCTTGGGTAATTGGTATTATTGAAGAGATGGTAATGATGTTTATTCCCCAACACTTGTTTTGAGGACATGAAGCACTTAGAGTAATGTCTGGCACATAGAGGACATTAGGTGTATGTTCTTTTTATTAAAAGCGCAGATGGTGGTAGGTTGATGCAGTTAAAACTGATCCTGGGGAAAGCAAACCTAGTTCAGCTTTATACCCTCATAACAACCTTTCTTTTCTTCCTATCTTCTCTTTGGAAGCCTTCTTCTTCACTTTCATGTGTCCTTTAAGCAGTATCCCACCTGGTCCTGCTTTCCAGGTCAGTGACTTCTGCTCTCAAATGATTCTCCTTCTCCTGCATCTTCTAAACCTCTTGCTCCTAGCTATTTGTCACAGGGAAATATGTGAGCCACTATTGTATTCTACAGTGTTAGTGCCTAACACTAGCTTAATGCTTCAATTCCCACCCCTACGAAGATGCTTTCATATGAAAAGATCAGACTTCAAGATGAGAAAAAATACAGTGAAGAGTTATTTTGGATGTCCTAAAGTCACCACCTAGGCCACTGGCTCCATTAATTGTTAGTTGGCTATTATGCATGCTATCCACTGTGTGTGGGACAGGCTGAGGTATGGGTGACAGGGAACTATAGGCACTGCAAAGTAGGCCACTGCCCCTCACTGGAACTGAAAGTCCCAGACACTGTTCCTGTCCCTGATGAGGCCTGGGTCTCCAGAAATGTCTCCATTGGCTGGTAACTCTAGTGCCAGAGGATGAGGGGATGCTGGTGACTAAGTGTGCAGATCAGGGCACCAGGGAAAGGAGACTCTGAGATCCCTTCTAGACTGTCTTGGAGGGAGAAGGTACCTTTCTTCCCCATCCCACATTTCCTCCTGCCTCCTAAGAGGAAAGCCGGTTCAAAGAGGTAAATACAAGTACATGCATGACTTAAAATAATGCCATAGCACTATGAATTGTAAGAATAAAAACAATAGGTGTGGTTTACAGGCTGTGAGAAACTGACTTAATCTTTAACAGTACTTTACACTTTTAGAGTGTCTAGGTTTTTGTTTGTAAAATTGTATTTATTATTTTTAGAGAGAGGGGAAGGGAGAGAGGCAGAGAGGGAGAGAGACATCAATGTATGGTTGCTTTTCACCTGCCTCCAGCTAAGGACCTGACTGGAGACCTGGCTTGCAACCTGGTTGTGTGCCCTGGCTGGGAATCGAGCCAGTGACCTTTAGGTTTGCAGGTTGGCACCTTACCCACTGTGCCACCAGCCAGAGCCTATGTCTTTAGGTTTTTAAACCACTTTCACATGCATTTTCATATTTATCATTATAATTTTGTAAGGCAGGTAAAGAAGGGGAAAGTTGAATGCAGAGATAGGTTGTCTTAGGCGAGTTAACCGCTTTAACAAACAACCCCACAATTTCAGTGCCTTAACAAAATTGGATATGTTTCTCACCTATGGAGCAGTTCAATGTAAGTTTTCCTGGTCTGGAAGCCTTTCTACAAGCAGTGACTTGGAGTCCTTTTATCCTGTGGCCCTGCCACTTCTGAGGGTCTCAGAACATTTCACCTCATCCCCATAAGTGGCCAACAAACAAGCAAAGAGATAGTGTAGAGGATTTTGTGGGAGGTTTTCTTTCTTTTTTTTTTTTAATGGGATTTTAGCCTTTAATTTTTGACAAATATAAAAAACAATCCAGAAATCCTTTGTACCACTTACACAGGATTCTTCTAATGATAGTATCTCATAAAACTGTAGTAAAATATTGCAATCACAATACTGACATAAATATAATTTAGTGTCTGGTTCATATTTACTCACGTTTACTTGTGCTCATTTGTGTGTATATAGCTCTATGCATTTTTTCTTTTTTCTTTTTTTTAACTTTATTGTTGTTGTATTACATCCATCCCCTTTTTGCTCCCCTCTGTCCCCCTCCGCACCCACCCCTTCCCCCCAAAGTCAATCCCACCTGTTGTCCATGTCCATGGTTCCTTTATACTAGGTTCTTGTCTAAGCTGCTCCCCTTCTTTGCCTCTACCTCCCCCTCCCCCCAACCCCCTTCCCCCTGACCACTGAAGGCCTATTCCTTGTATTCATACACTTGGTTCTGTTTTGCTTGTTGTTAGTTTTGCTCATTATTGTCCTGTAATGGGTGAGATCATATGATACCTGTCCTTCACTGACTGGCTTATTTCACTAAGCATAATACTCTCCAGTTCCATCCATGTTGTTGCAAAGGGTACAAGTTCCTTCTTTCT
>PVIW01002345.1:145061-225458 GCA_004026585.1 Noctilio leporinus | reverse complement strand
GCTGGGCGCCAGGCAGTTCCCAAGGGGGCTTGTTCTGCAGTTTAGCTGGAATTGGGAGGGTTCCTGCAGGGCGGTGAGCCCTGCATTTCCCTCCTCTGCCATCTTGATGGAAGTTCTTCCCTGTGACAGACTTTGGGAAAAAATCAGATCCTCTGTCAGTTAGTTTTGTGGTGGAGTTTGCTGCCTGCATCCCATGGTGTCATTTACCATGTCCCCTGATCGTTGTATTTTCTATCAACTCTCAGCTATGGGAACCTTTTTTTTTTTTTTTTTTTTAATTTAATTTTTTGAAAATTTTTTAGTTTTTATTTCTTATTTTTAGAGAGAGGGGTAGGAAGAGAAGTAGAGAGGGAGAGAGACATCCATGTATGGTTGCCTTTCACCTGTCTCCAGCTACAGACCTGGCTAGAGACCTGGCTTGCAACCTGGTTACGTGCCCTGGCTGGGGAATTGAATCAGCGACCTTTGGGTTCTAAGGCCGGTGCCTTATCCACTGAGCCATCAGCCAGGCCCTATGGGAAGCTTTTAAGGTGCACGTGTCCAGACCCCACGCTAAAGTGTATTCAGCAGGGTTGGCGTGGGTGCTGGGAGTCTCACCGTTTCCTAATCTCCCAGGATGGTCTGAATGTCTTGACCTCATGCTGGGGATTTGCTAGGTTGTGTTGTGACCCTGCAGGTAGACAGATGTCACCTGGGTCACAGCAGGTATCAGACACAGCCCTGAAGGTTCTAGTCCCCAGGGTTGGGCAGTGGGGGTGGTCACTGCGGGAAGAGGCAGGAGCTGCCTGTTTGGGGAACTGAGACTCACGCTGGGAGCTTTCGGGGACTCTGGTGCCATGTGCCTCCCTCCTCTAACGCAGCTTCCAGAAATTTCTTCTGTGTTCAGGACCTTCCCTGCAAGGGGGGGGGGGGGTGTTAGGGGAGGAGTGACAACAGCATCCCTGCTATGGCTCCTGAGGGCAAGTGTGTTGGCCCTAGGCTGGGTGACTGCAGCCAGGCCCCAGGGCCACAGGCTGCTGACAGTGGAAGCTGCCCCCACCCTTCGTGAAACTGCTTCAGGCAGCGGAGCCCCTCCCCCACCCCCAGGACCAACTGTCACTTACCTGCTGCTGAGACCTCCATTGCTAACAGGCTGCACCTCTTTGACGAGCCCCCGGTTGGCAGGCGCAGTGGTGTTCATGTGTCTGCATCACATCAGGACCCAACCCTGTTCTAAGCCCACCTAGGACTCCCAGGACACTTAAGACAAGATCCACACTCCTCACCAGGGCGGACAGGGCCCAACCACGGTCTCTGCTACCTCTCCCATCCCAGCTGGTCCGGGACCAGGCTGCCAGCTGTCACCTGCCTCACAGTCTTCTTCCCATTTGCCACACTGCCCTCCAGGAAGGCTCTCCCCCTGGCTTCTCCTGTGACCCATCTCTCCTGTCTCCCTTGAACATGCACCTCCTCAGGGAAGCCTTCCCTGACCACCTCCTGCCACCTAGACCCTTCCCAAGCCTCCCTATCCTGCTCCTGAGACCCTGGACTGGGGGTTCCTGGGGTTACCACAGGCAGCTTCTTTGGTCTTTAGGAAGCTTCTTCCTTTGTGCTGGTGGCCGCTGGCAGTGACTCCAGGCAGGAGCCATCTGGTGGCCTGTGCGTGGGGACAGCTCAGAACCCTCTGCCCCCCATCTCTGCTCCTGGATCCTGCTTGGCTCCCAAAGGCAGGCTTTTCTTGCTTCTGCCTGGGCAGGAGCTCAGGAGGCCCGAGCAGAGAAGCACCAGGTTCCTGCCCCGCCAGCTTGAATCCTGGGATGTGCAGAGCAGCCTCCTGTCGGAAGCTCGGGGTCTAGGATGGAAGAGGCTCCTGGCTGCGGCTCGGACGGAATGGCTGAGGTTTCGTCACCAGTGGTGGGCCTGGCATCCCTGAAGGAAGAGGCATTGGCTGACATTTGCCACTGGAGCCATGGAGATGTTTCTGCAACTCTTGCCCAGGATGACGTCCCTTGAGTGTTCATCTCGTGACCGGCCTCTCTGCTACCAAGTTTGCTGGGGAAAATTTCTAGTGGCTTCACCTATCGTCAGCATCATCTAGTCGCTGTCGTTTGGGACTGGAGCAGCGGAGATGTTCATCTGACTCGTCCCCAGGATGACGTCTCTTGAGGGCTCGTCTGGTGACTGTCTTCTCTGCCACCACCTCTGCTGGGGTGAGCTGCTGTGGGCCCAGCCTGTTGTCACCATCATCCAGTCGCCGAATCTTGGGGCTGGAGCAACCGAGGTCTTGGTCCTGCTTCTCCCTAGAATGAGGTCTCTTCAGTGCCTGCCTGGGGGCTGGCCTCTCTGCCACCACCTTTGTTGGGGTGAGCTTCTGTGGGCCCAGCCTGTTGTCACCATCATCCAGTCGCCGAATCTTGGGGCTGGAGCAAGCGAGGTCTTGGCCCCACTTCTCCCTAGAACGAGGTCTCTTCAGTGCCTGCCTGGGGGCTCGCCTCTCTGCCACCACCTTTGCCGGGGTGAGCTTCTGTGGGCCCAGCCTGTTGTCACCATCATCCAGTCGCCGAATCTTGGGGCTGGAGCAAGCGAGGTCTTGGCCCCACTTCTCCCTAGAACGAGGTCTCTTCAGTGCCTGCCTGGGGGCTCGCCTCTCTGCCACCACCTTTGCCGGGGTGAGCTTCTGTGGGCTCAGCCTGTTGTCACCATCATCCAGTCGCCGAATCTTGGGGCTGGAGCAAGCGAGGTCTTGGTCCCACTTCTCCCTAGAACGAGGTCTCTTCAACACGCTTCTGGGGGCTGGTTTCTCTGCCACCACCCTTGCGGGGGCTGCCAAAGGAGCATCCCCATAGCAACGATAGCCTCCCACCAGGCAGTAGGTCTCTCCATGCCAGCCCACCTGGGTGTCGCCACTACTTTGGTAGGGGACGTGGTAGTGGCCAGGTGTGGAAGAATAGACGCGAGCCCCACTTGCTAAAAAGAAAATCAGAAGTGATCGGTCACCTGTGCTGTACATTTAGCTGCCAGGATGTCCCCTCTCTACTGTTTCTCCCTAGTCCTTGCTGAAGGCTTCTCATCTGTCTGGCATCCCAAGCACAGCCTTGGCCCATCCTGTGTCCACATCCCCTGGGGAGGGGGTGATGGCTGCAAACGCCATTCTGTGGGGCTCAGGGCAGCAGCAGAAGATCAGAATATCTTTCCCATTCCCAGAGCAAACAGAACCCGCAAATAATCACCATCGGGGCCCGTCACCCACATATCTCCCGCAACAGAGAAGTGATTTCTTACAGCCTCTCAGGCTTAACGGAAATGTCTTCCAAACTTTGGGGGAAAATCATTTAATACACATCAGTTTGAGAACAACTCTACCTTGGCAACTCCTCTCAGGCCAGGTTCATACTGTTTTCATTCAACCACACTGACCTCTAGTCCTCTGATACTTTTATGTAGATCAGGAAAAGGCCAAATGCTGGGGCCGAGTGACCAGGAGTTGCAGAGGCAGATTTGGTACCCCATCTGGGCGTCCATCACCCCAGCAGCATTCTGGGATACCATTTCCTTGCCCTGTACATCTCAGAATCACGTCCTCGCTGCCCTTGGCTCTTTTGTTCTCCCCATGGGCTGAGCCCACCCCTTTCCTCTAGGATCAGCAGCAGCTCAGCCTGGGATGTGTGTGCGGGGCCCCTGTGGGGGTCTCCATGTCAGCTCAGCGGAGGTGACCGGGCTTGAAAGAGATGTTCAGGAGCGATGCTAAACAATTCTTCTTCAGACTTTTCCATCTGTCATTTGCCAACCAAAATGGACTTGCCTTTTGCTAAGGGGCCAACCAGGGAAGGGTGTGAATGGAAAAACCTTGTAGCCCAAAGGGGAAGGCTATGTGGATCAAGAGAGCACCTTGTGTAACCCTTGCCCAGGAATGACATTGCACTTGTCCTCAGCAGTGAGCAGGACACGGGGTCTCTGATGGGGCCCCAGGTTTTACACAGAGTGAGGATCACTCTCAGGTGTGATCGAAAAGCCCAAAAGGGTAAGGTGTGTGCAGACCAGCGCCTCCTGTACGGATGCCCAGTCTAGGCCTACCTGCGTCACCCCTGTCCCAGGGGACTGAGGTCAAGTCACATTGAATGCTAATGATCTGGTCAATCATCGTCTCTCTCTCTCTCTCTCTCTCTCTCTCTCTCTCTCAGGCAACCAAACCAGTTGGTGTCTGTTAGAGAAATGGCAGAGAAGGTTCCGAGTTTCCGTAGTTACCCTGTTATGGAAGCCGTGACATCATCACGACCCCGTGAGGTCACTCACGGAATGCGTGACCTGAGGCTCTCAGGGTTTTGCAGAGAGCAGGCTGGGGTCCCAGAGACACCCTGCCTGGGTTTGCACCCCTGGCCACCCCCCAGCCCTAGTCATGAGCCACACCCTGTGTAGCGTAGCTGTGGCCGGTGTGGCCCTAGGGACCTAAGGATGGTGGGAGAGGAGGGTGAGAGGCAAGGCTGGCTATGACAGCGAGGTTTATGGCACTGACCGGATGTACCCAAGAGTTGGAGAGGCAGAGCTTTGTGTGGCCCAGAGCCAAGCAATGCTCCTTGGTGGTGGCCTGAAGGACCAGTGAGATTGGGACCTGGGGATAGAAGAGGGAGAACATCTCAGTTGGGAAGGAGAAAAGCAAACACAAGCTCTCCTTGACCTTGTGCGGCCTCACATGTCAATTCCTAGGACCCTCATGGTTTTAGAACCGAGGGCTCAAAACTCAGGGAGGCCCAGTGGCCTCCCAGCGGTCACACGAGTGGTGGAGAGGCACCATGCTAAATGGCTGGGGCTCCATGTCAGGGTTCAGCATCCACAGCTGATAGGAAGGTAGGGACGAGCTCCTCACATTTCGTAGTGACACGGGCAGAGGTGTCCCAGTCACTCCAAGGCCAAGTGAGGGTCTTGAACGACTTCACAGTGTGGGAATGGTGGGAAACTGGAAACAAATTTGTAATAAATGACATAACGCAGATGACAACCTAATCCACACACTCCTCTCCACCTCCTGAAGGAAAAGAGTGACAGCGCCGCCACCAAGAAAGGAAAAGACATGGGTACAGAAGTGGCCCAGGTGAATGGGGAGGCGGGGCTGACCAAGAGGCATCAAAACTAAAGAAATGACAAATTCTTCTCTTCTTCGAATATCCTCCTGTGTGTGTGTGTGTGTGTGTGTGTGTGTGTGCGCGCGCGTGTGTGTGTGTGTCATTTAAGTGACCAACAGGTCCATAAATAGGAATATGATTCTTTGTAATAATGTACTTTGTGCAAACACGTATGTAAATAAATGCATGGAAGGGGCAGGGCTGGGAGTGAGGTTCGTCGGGCAATGTGTTTAGGGAGCAAAATTGAAGGAGCTGCTCCTGGGAAATGGGCTTCACCACACTTTCTGTCCTGGGCAGCACTTCTCTTCCCAGCAGGCAGTGAGGTCATAGTTAAGGGCGCAGACTCTGGGACCCAACTGCCTAGGTTCGAATCCCGATGCTACTACTTGTTAGTTCAGTGAACTCGGGCAACTTTACTTTCGTGTCTCAGTTTCAGCCTCTAGAACTAGAGTCTTAATAATATCTATCCTGTTGGTTTGTCATAAGTATACATATGTCATTTAGAGAGAGGTAGAATATATAGCATGTGTATATCTAGAGAGAATATATGTACATGTATATGTTTGTCCATGTGTAGAGAATATGTCTACCCGTGCATGCATCTGTATCTATCTTTTTTAATTGATTTATTGTTGCTGCATTATGTTTGTCCCCCTTTTTCCCCATTGCTCTCCCCTATCCCACCCACCTCCCCTCTCCCACATTCAACCCCCATCCTGTTGTCCATGTCCATGTTAATTTATACAGGTTCCTTGACTAGGTTCTTCCCCTTCTTTCCTTCTTTCCCCCCACCCACCTCCCCTCTGGTAGCCGTCAGTCTGTTTCTTGTTTCCATGCCTCTGGCTCTATTTTGCTCACTTATTTGTTTTATTCATTGGTTTCCGGTATTAGGTGAGATCCTATGGTATTGGTCTTTCACCACCTGGCTTATTTCATTAAGCACCATCCTCTCCAGTTCCGTCCATGCCATTGCAAAAAGTAGGAATTCTTTCTTTCTGTTGTGTAGTATTGCGTTGTGTAAATGTACCACAGTGTTTTGATCCACTCATCCACTGATGGGCACTTAGGCTGTTTCCAGCCCTTGGCTATTGTAAATAGCAATGCTATGAACATAGGGGTACCTAGGTTCTCATGAATAGGTGTTGCAGGATTCTTTGGGTATCATCCTAGCAGTGGAATTGCTGGATCAAAAGGCAGTTTCGTTTTTAGTTTTCCAAGGGAATTCCAGACTGTTTTCCGTAGCGGCTGCACCAGCCTGCGTTCCCACCAGCAGTGCACCAGGGTTCCCCTTTCTCCACATCCTCACCAGCACTTGTTCTTTGTTAATTTGTTAATGATGGCCATTCTGACAGATGTCTGACGCCTAGTGAAAGCTCAGCAAGTTGCTCGTATGACTATTGCTGTTGTTAATCTGCCCACCTCACCCCTCTCTCTTCTTCCCCCCTTCCAGCTGAATGACTGACTTCTCCCTCTCCAGCCCACTAATGGTAAGTCCTGATAAGAAATTGTGAATGTCTTTTAAAACATTTTCCATATTTCTTGACTTTCCATGTTTGTCATATATGACGTGTTCAGTTGCAGTGAGAATCAATTTCGGTAACCATTTGTTTCTGCCTAACAGGTCTATTTGCTTATTCCAGTGCCAACAGAATGTTGGTTTGAGCCCAGTCACCTTCAACCCTGTTCAGATAGTTGGGAAAAGAAGCCCTCATGTTTTTCTTCCCAAGTTTCTCTCTGTCACTATCAGCTATTTATTCTTCCACATGAACTTTAAGATGAGTGGATTTATTTTCAGGGTAAAGAAAATTCTGTCAACAATTTAATGGAAATTACATTAATTTTATATAACAGTTTTGGGGGGATTAATTTTTACGATACTAAGTCTTTCCTCCAATACAAGACATTTTTTCCCCTTCACTTTGAACTCATTTTGTTTCTTTTTAATACATTTGAAAATATTTTATTTATTTTTGGAGAGAAGGGAAGGGAGGGAGGCAGAGAAGGAGACAGACATCAATGTATGGTTGCCTTTCACCTGCCTCCAGCTACAGACCTGGCTGGAGACCTGGCTTGCAACCTGGTTACGTGCCCTGGCTGGGAATCGAACCAGCAACCTTTGCGTTGGCAGGCCAGAGCCTATCCACTGAGCCACCAGCCATGGCCTTCAAATACATTTTTTTTTAATCCTCACCTAAGAACATTCCCCCCCCATTATTTTCAGAGAGAGGAAAGGGGCCAGGGGAGAAACATCGATGCGAGAGAGAAACATAAATAGGTTGTCTCTTATAGGCTCCCTGACCAGGAATCACACTGCAAACTTCCTGGTGTATGGAACCATGCTCCAGGTAACTGAGCCACACCTGTCAGGCTCAAATACATTTTAAGGTTTTCTTTGTGTAGATACGTGCTTTCACCATTATATTTATTTTCTTGACTTTTATACCGATAGTTTTTGTCACCATCATTTCTCTGTTAAAGCAGCATAGGGAAAACCTATGAACTTTTATATATCTGCCTCATATTTAGTGATGATGCTATAGTCCCTTCCTAGAGAAAACATGTCATTAGCAAGAGAAATTTTTATTTTTTTCTTAATTATTATGCCAGTTGTTTTAGGTTCTTGCCTAATTGTGTTTGCGGAAACCTTTAAGATCTTGTCAAAGAATGGCAGAGCTGTTATGCTTGTCTGGTTTCACATGGTCATCGGAGTGGTTTTAAGTGATTTGCTCTTTACGATGTTGATTGGCTAATCAAGCTATAAACAACCTGTAACATATCTAAGTTGATTCTTACACTTGTCTTGGTTCGACTGCTTGAAAATTGGCTGCTGAACTTCATTAAGTGCCTTTTCAACATCTATTGATTTCAACATGTATTGATATGACCATGTAAATGTTCTCACTTAATTTGTTATTGCAGTCAATTTTATGTATAGATTTCCTGATATTTGGATCACCCCTGAATGAAACTTATTTAGTCCTAGTGTGTTTCTTTTGATGCATTGCTGTATTTGACTTGCTGATATTATATAGAAATGAGATAGGCTATAGTTTTTCCTCTGTGTTATATCAGATTTTTGTATTATTGTATAAACTAAATTAGAGAATCTTTACCATTTTCCTATAGCTTGGAATAATGTAACTATTATTTGAATTATCTGTTCTTTAAAGGTTGGATAGAGTCAACTTCTAAAGCCATTTGTACCCAGTGACATTTTTAGTGGTAGATCTTTATTCACCTTTCTCACCTCTACAGTGGTAATTGTTCTATTCAACTCTCCCATTTCTTCTTAATTAGTTTTGCTAATATATACTTCATCAAAAAGCATTTATTTCCCCCTTTCTGCCAAATTATTATTTCATAATAATTCTTTATTTGCTCTTTCCCCTTTCCCTCTCTGCCATCCATCTTTCCATAATTAAGTTCATGAGAATTGAACATTTGTTAGTCATTTCAAAGACCAGCTTTGGGAATTATTCATCTTTCTTTTTTGAAAAAGGTTTCATTTCTTTTTGCTGTTTTGGATTATTTTGCTCTACTTTTTAAATCATTTTTATAGAGAAATACAGCATCCAGTTTTAGATTTCTTTCTTCAAAAAAGAAGGCATTTAAAGTCATAATTTGCTGTAGCTATGCACATAGGTCTAAAGAAACTATACTCCTTTACATTGCTTTTCAGACCACTTATAATTTCACTTTTGATTTCCTCTTCAAAAGTTAGGATATTTTTTGGCATCCTCCTTATTCCTTTCTCTTCTTCTAGCTTTATTAACTTATGACTGAATACAATGGCTTGCAAAAATTCCTCTGTCCTTTTAAATTTAAGTATTTTATTGTGGCCAAGTTAGAAAAACGCCCCATGGCATATCTTGTTTACTTTAGCTTCCATCGTTCCAAGATTGAGGTGTTGGTTTGATTCAGTTTTTACTTGGTTAGTGAATTCTCAGGTGCCTCATGCCCACGTGGCAGCCGGAGGTGTGAGTGATAAATACCCAAATTCTTGCCAATTCCCTCGTGTATTCCTTGCACGTTGACTGAAGCATCCTTGGCTGAGACGAGGATTCTTAGGTTGCAAGTTTTTTCTCTTCATTGTCTATAGGTGTTTAATTACCATACTCGAGTCTCAGCAAAGTGAGAAATTCTGAAACTCCGCATACATAACTTGTCTTTACAGCCTGGAATCTCATGAGATTGCTTCTCTAGCCTCCAACCTATGCTGCAGATATCTTGCTACGTTAGTCCTTCCTTTCCCCATGCTCTCCTCCTTACCCCGGAGTGCATTCCAAGGAAGAGGGCCAGGGTGAGAATATTCTGGAAGGGGTATCAGGAGAGGCTTAGAACTTCATGTCTGGTCTTAGCAGCTGCAACTCTTTGCGTGGCTGGTTGGCTAGACCGCCGTCTGACCACTGACGAGGATCATGAGAATGGGGTGAAGGGTGGTGTTTAATAAACATTTGTTGACAGGCTGACTCATCGGAAGGCCGTAGGAGCTGCGGCTGTTGCCAATGGGTGTTACTCTGGTTTAACATGTTCCAAATGGCAGTGTCCCCTTTGCTACCTCAGGTTCACTACTACTTCCTGACTGTAGCTAAATCAGGCCTTGCTTTGAAAGAGATACTCTGAGGACAAGTCTAAATATGAATTATTCACAATAAACATGCATTTAAATGCACATCCTAAGTAGCCAGCTCAATGAATTATCATAATTTGCACACAGCCATGTAACCACTGCCCTCAACAAGAAATAAACAGGCTAGTCCCCAGATACTCCCATGTCCTTTCCAATCACTGTCCCTCCCTGCCCTCCAGAAGTAATCGCCACCCTTTTCTCTCACACAATAGGTTCGTTCTGCCCATGTTTTGAACTTTATAGAAAAGGAATCATTCTGAATACACTCTCATGAGTCTAACTGCTTTTGCTCAACTTTGGGCTTGAGATCCAGCCATGGTGTTGCTGTTGCGTGTACACCATCATTTCTCACTCCTGGACAGGCCACAGCTGGCCTCCCAGTGGCCATTTGGGTTGTTTGCGGTGTTTTCTATTATGCATGATGCTGCTGTGGATATTCTAGGAATGTTCTCGTTTAACTTTGTGTTTCTACCTGAGATCCCCATGACAGAAGCAAAGGAAGTTTCTCACTCGCTTCCCATTCTACAGGTCTTTGTTATGGGCTCAGTGTTGGTACCCTCCCCCAGTCATGCATTGAAACCCTCACCCCCAGTGTAATGGTGAGGTGAGGCATTTAGGAGGTGAGGAAGTTCAGATGTGGTCGTGATAGGCTTAGTGCCTTTGTAAGATGAGACCAGAGCTCACTCACATGCTACCTACCCACTGACCCCATCATGTTGTGATCCTGCAAGAAGGCAGCGGCCCATAAACCAGGCAGAGTTCTCACCAGACCCAAATCTGCCCTCACCTTGATCTTGAACTTCTCAGCCCCCAGAACTATGCGGAATAAATGTTTGTTGTTGAAGCCCCTCCGTCTGTGAAACTGGGAAAGCAGCCCAAGTTGGCTGTTAAGGATCCTCACACTGTACTCAAAATACAAGTTGGTAACTCAGCCTCCCTTTTCATTTTAACCTAGTGCCATTTATATTTGAATTCTGTGTGTGTGCTTTGTTTAAGAAACCTTTGCCTACTGAAGTATCATGAAGATACTTCTGATTATAGCCTATAACTGCTGTCCAATACAGCAGCTGCTGGTTCCATATTGTTAGTAAGCACTTGAAACATGGCTAGTTCAAATTGACATGGATTACAGGTGTGAAATATACACTAGATTTCAAAGAAAATGTGAGTAAAATAATGCAAAATCTTTCTTTACCAATTTTTATATAGGTTATATGTTAAAATAATATTTTAGATATCTTGAGTTAAATAATTATATAATCAAAATCGATTTAACCAGTTTCTTATCTTAAAAATGTGTCTACTAGATACTTAAAGTTATTTATGTGGCTTACATTATATTTTTATTGGATAATGTTGCTCTAGAAGATTTATTGTTTTATCTTTTACAGTTATACCTGAAACCCACCTGCACTGGTTTTTGTGTCATTTAAGGTAAGGGTCAATTTTCATCTATTTCAATATGGGGAACCAATTAATCTGGTACTATTTATTGCCTTTCTATGTTGTGGTATTACCTTTGTTATACATCAAACATCAATATATATGTGGGTTTCTCTCCTATTTTCTATTCTGTTCCATTGGCCTATTGGTCTATCCTTTCATTATTAACACATGATCTTAATTACTTTACCTTCATAATAAGTCTATTTCTGGTGGTCAAGTTCTTCAACTTTGTTCTTCCCTTTAGATTGTCTTGCCTATTATTAACCCTTTGCATTTCACTATACATTTTATCATTAACTTATCAAGTCCCTCAAAAGTACTTGCTGGGATTTTAATTGGAGTATGTTGAATTGGAGTATATATTTGTGGACAATCAACATCTACCTTTGAATCCATAAACATGATTTATGTTTGTACACATGTTTTTTTTTTTTTTTTAATCTAATGTTTTATAATTATTGGGAGGTCTTCTGCAATTTTTGTTAGATTTATTCTTAGGGATTTGATTTTTTAAATGCTTTTGTAGATAATATTAATTTTAAAGTTCTTATTTGTTATTAATAGTATAAAGAAATATAAACCTGACTTTTTATTAACAGTTTACCAGAGACCTTGCTAAATTTATTTATTAATTTTAGTAGTTTACTTGTAGATTTTTTTGGATTTTCTATGAACACAGTTATTTCATTAGCAAATGATGACAGTTTAATTTCTTTCCATCTATCTTTTTTTTTTTTTTTCTTTCCTGATTTCACTGGCTAGGAACTCTGATAAATATTTAATTAAAGTGATAACAACAGGTATCCATGCCTCACCTTTCCATTTCTGCAGAAAAAATTTTAACATTTCACCATTAAATATGCTAACTTTTTAGGTGTTTTGGGTGTGGGGGGGAGTTATGTTTAGTAGATAAACACTTTTGCTTCTTCCCCTAACTAACTGAGAGGATTATTTTTTATTGTAAGCATGTGCTGAATATTATCACATGCTTTCTCTGCCTCTAACAAAATGATTACATGATATTTCTCCTTTATAGTTACATGTAACAAATGACCCGAAAACTTCACATCTTAAAATGAGAGACATTTATTACCTCGTGTACTTTCTGAGGGTCCGGAATCTGAGAGCGGCTTAGGTGGGTGCTTTGGGCTCAGAGTTCCCCCCAAGGTCAAAGTCAAGCTCTGAACCAGTCGTCTCATGACCCAGCTGGGGCCGGAATATCTGCTTCCATGGTCACACATGTTATGGCTGCTGGTCTCACTCCTGATGACACCAGGAGGCCTCAGTCCCCTGGCACAGGGGCCTCCTCACAGGGCTGTTCAAACATGGCCACCTGTTTCCCCCAGGCTGAGGGACAAGAGTGAGTTGGGGAGAGGGAGCCCCCAAGATGGAGGCCCCTGATTGCCATAACCCAATATCAGAAGTGACTTGCCATTACTTCTGGCACGTGCTATTGCTCCCACAGACTAGGAGTTTGTCCTGTATTATTTTTATAATGCAACACAAAGAGCAATGACAACTAGGAGATAACGTAAAGGTACAGGCAGATGACCCCAGCACCCTCCGCTGCTCTCTGTCCCCAGCCCTGTCTTTGGGAGAAGGGCTCTGACTGACCTGTACAAGCATTCTGGTTTGGGTGGCCAGCAAGTCTAGCCTCCTTCAGAGAAGAGCAGTGACTCATGTCACAACAGCCTGATGAAAATAACCCTTCAAGTGTTACTAGAAAGCTTGTAGATATTTAACTCTGATTTACCAGTCTTCTGGCAAGCCAATTTACAATAAAATAAAATACAAATCTAAAGTCTACATTGTAAACAACCAGAGACCTCATTTTGGAACTTGCAGCAAGGTCAAGCCTATTCTCAGGAGTGTTATGGCGCTGTGACCCTGTAAGTTTTTACTTAGCATCCTTCTCAGTCTTTCCTTCTTTGCCAGTATGTGTTGACTAGGCTAGCAATGCCATGGATGTATAATTCTGGCCAGCAAAACCCACGTATTCTCGGGGGTAGTCTGGGAAAATCACTATGTTTCTGCTAAAAGCAGATTTTTGCAGCTGATGTGGTCTCTTCATCCGGGAACACAGACATGGTTCCTGGGGGCATCACCAGCTAAGATCGTCCCAGAGAATCTGGTTCTGGAACCATTGATGACTGTGCACACAGAGACTACCTACTGCTGGGCTTGTTATTTAGAAAGATAAACCTGGATTTGCTTACGACACTGTAAGAGTGTGTGTGTGAGGTCAGAGTTCCTCAACACTGGTAAACCTGACATAAGCCAGGTAGATCTTTGGGGGAGGAATTGGAAATGTAATAGCATTTCTGGCTATACATCTCCACCCCAGTTGTGACATGCACAGATGTCTTCGGGTACCACCAAATGTCCCCTGGGGGGCACAATCACCCTGATTATTATAGGGGACAATCTGTTAGGAAGGATATTTTAGGAAGATGCCCTAAAGACTCCGTCAGTAGTCACAGGTAGTTGGGAGCTGGCTGGATAGGAGGCAGATGCAGTGGTCCAGGGTGAGGGTGGCTGGTGCCCTGGGGGAGAAAGGCAGTGGGGAGTGGGAGGTGGTACAGTGAAGGAGGGCAGAACTTGGAGGTGACAACTTGGATAACAGATGATGGCCGTCACAGATGGACACCTGTCAGTGTTTAAGAGACTCATAGCATCATTGTCAGAAATGTGCACATCAAAACATGGGAAATCTGGGGCTGAGCTTGGCCAAAAGTTTACATTTTAACACTTTTAGGAAAAGAGAGGTTGGGAACTATACCATTATTTCTAGTTTATGAATGGAAAAATTAAGTCAAAGAAAGATGAGCCAACCCCTTCCAAATGGAAACACGAGTTTGTGACAGAGTTTATACAAGAAATAAGGCCCTGGCTCGCCATCACAGCAGAAAGAGGATTGTCAACTTAGAGGCCTTCTCTTCATCTTCTTGCCAAGTATGACGACATCAAAAATAGATTTCATTGTTTTCGCCTTTCAAAAGTGCTCCAGTTACACAGAGCCTTGCCCATGGAGGAGGGAAGACTTGGTGCTTCCAGCCAGCCATGAAAACGAGCTGTTGCAGCATCTGGAAATCATTGACCAGTTGGAGGAGGGGCAACTTCCAGCACAGGAGGTGAGTTTGAACACAGCTCCCCTGCTGATCCAGAAATGTCTCACAGGATAAGACGCTCTCTTGCACCCTTCAGCCTCATGCTAGAGCTGCCCCTTTGGTGCTGATCCGGGCATTCAGTTGCATTCCTGGTGCCCATCCTCTGAAAGAGGCAGAACCCAGAAGCTGGGAAAGAAAAGGATGCGGACTGAGCTCATAAATGCTCCTGCTGTTGCTGCTGTCCCTGCATCACTCCTGCATATGACCTGCCCGGCCTTGCCGCCTCCAGGAGGCCCTCCCAGGTGCACCGTCCACTTTGCTTCGGGTGCTCAGCTTCCTGCCCCAGCACAGGCTGCCCTGCTCATATGTATGCAGGCTGGTTTCCCTCTCCGGACTCTCAGCTCCTAAGGGCGGGGGCTCTACCATATTTATGTCTGCTTAACCCATGAGACCCAAGTCAAATGACTGTAACCCGAACCCCAACATGTGTATAGAGGAAGGCATCTTCTGCAGGTCTCTTCCTCTTGCTTTGCCCACTGCTCAGAGACTGTGCCAGTGGACCTGCTGCCCTGTCCCTTGTCCCCCCACCCCCATGCCCCCCAGCCTTTGATTTCATGCAGCCCCGCTACCAATAAGCCATAGTGAATAATGACACTTTATTAAAGGTTGATGTTAATCCTGGGTTAACAACAGCCTATGAACAGAAAGCGACAGAAAACAAGCCTCTTGAGATGCGATTGTGAGGCTCCTGACATTCCCCCACCGCCCTCAGCCTCTGGGAGATTTTTTCTGTCTCAGGGAGCCTGCTTCCGGCCATCAGCCTTCTTGATGCTGGCTAGGAGCCATGCTTTTGGGACCTGCTCCAGCCCCTCAGAGCCGCCCCCACCCAGACGCTGCAGACACCAAATCTCTTCTCATTTCAGTGCTACCCTCTCCAGATGACAGTGACCTCTTGGTAGAATGTGTGAGCGGCTCTGGGCCTCTCCCACCCACCCCGCGCCGACCGTTTGCAGAAGCAGCAAGTTCATTGCCTGAATATTCCGGATGTGCGTTCCATCCTTAGTGCGCAGGGACTGACTGAAAAACTACACTTCCCATCTTTATTTTTCTTTTCTCCATCTTCTTTCTCAATTCAGAGCACTTCACAAGGGTGTTCTGGACATACTAAATGCACAATCATGTCAGTTAATGGAATTGATGGGCCTAATTTCCTTCGTTCCTTGAGTCTGGTGGGAGAGATGAAACACTTCTGTAGCTTACGTGTTGGAATATTAAGAGACGGCTGCGTGGCATAGCGGGCAAGTTTTACATTTATATCTATTGATTTGGGAATTCATTGAAGCTGGCCAATGGGTCATTTTCTTCAGTTGGCTGTAAAGATGCAGTTCATGTCTTCAAAACCAGTAAACCTGTTTGATCCAATCCAAGGAGCCAGGGCAGAGAGAGAGGGTTGGGGAAAAGACAGTGGCAGACATTTAGTTCGAATTCCTAGTCTCAATTAGAGGAAGCCAGGCCCGGCCACAGTCGGAGGGTAGGCTGGATGGCATAAGCCCAGGAGCTAGAAAAGCTAGAAAACAGCAGAGGTGAAATCCAGGAAGAAAAGAGAGTAAAACCTGAGTCAAGGCTAATGAATGAAGTGTCTGACCTAGAGACACAGCTGTAGGCATGAGGTCACAGGACAGTCACTGGTGTCCCAGAATGCAAAGACCCAGGGACTGGGCTGGGAGAAAGAACCTGGAGCTGCTGGGCAGAAACAGGGGGGGTTTTCCATGGGGAGCCGCTGGTGGCCAGGAAACCCTGAGCAAGGACCAACCAGGAGGTGGAGTTCAAGGTGGGCTCAAAACCTAGATAGGCTGCCAAAGACTGAAACAAAACCAAGCGCCTGTGGACAGGAGGAAATATGGATCAAGTGTGGTTTATACAATGTGGCAACGAAAGGACAGGCTGAAGCTGGAAAAACATGGCACAGACCCCCAAAGAAAGGAAGGAAGGAAGGAAGGAAGAAGAAATGAAAAGAAAGAGGATACAGAACTCATACATCAGTATAATTCCATTCATTCAAAAACAGGACGATACGTTTTAGGTTTTAAATAGACAGGTAGTACGACTATCAAGAAAGAACACAATGGTCAGTTACCTCAGGAGGAGGGGACGCAGGGGCGGTAATAGTCTATTTCTTCACCTGGCTGGTATCACCGGCTTTATATTTAGTTCCGAAATCGCCCGCATATGTTTGATGCCGTTTCCTTTTCCCGTGTCCTATTTGGTAACTTTCTTTCAAGTGAACAAAAGAAATCATGCAAGTTAAAATTGTACAAGCTGTTCTCTTAAAAACGGGCTCCAGACCTTGCTTTGTTTGCCAGCCGTAAGTGACAGTTTGGCAGACTCCCCGTGAGCAAAATCCTGCGGGCTCCGTGGCCCGGTTTTCCAATCAGCGCCCACACCCGGGGCAGCCCGTGCTGAGCGAGGCGCTGGGCGAGCCCCTGGCGGGTGGGTGGGCCCCCTGCTCCCACACCACCCTGCGCAACAACAAAAGCTGTGCAACAGGGGGTCCTTCCCTCTGCTAGAACTTCTGCAAGCTCAGAGCTGGTTGGCTCTTTTGGTAGCTTTCCCTGTGGTGGATTTTTGGATGTAATTATCTACCATTCCCTCCCCCACCACGCCTTACGCTTTGCTACGAAAGCCCAGTCTTCACTCCTTCCATGTTGCAGGGTCTGCCGCGTTTTCCTGGAAGCCACTGCAAATCCTTTTGCGTGGAGCCAGAGAAAATGGGTTAATGGCAGAAGTGGGAGGCTCCTCTCCTGCCCACGTCCAGCACCCCCTCACCTCTGTCCTCCCAGGACCCTGGTTGCCCTTTCTGTCCTTCTCGGTAAATCCCCATCCGGGAGGCAGTGCCCATGCTTGAGATATTTGGAGTATACTGTTCCTTTCATACTTGTCACATTTTCCAATCCCTCAGAGTCAGGGACCGGACAGGTGAGAGAGCTGTTTTTCCTTATCATCCTGGGCCAGCGACACCATCAAAGCGTCCGTGAATGTGGGCTGCGAGGCCAGAGCAAGACCTGAGCTAATCCTGACCTAGCCAACCGATTGCCTCCATCGCGTCACCCCGGTGACCGTGGCTGGAGAGGGGCCTTCCAACAGAGCTACATTTGAATGTACCATTTGAAACCCTTGATCAGCTCCCAGAACACACTTCACTTTGCCAGAGAGGGCTGCGTCCACAGTTGACGTGTCCGCTGTAAGAGAAAGAATGAGCTACTGAGGATGATAAAATCATGCCTAGTGTTGGAATAGGCAGCCAGGGCAAGTCTGGGCCATGAAACTTCAGTGTCACTAGGTTGGCACGAAAGGGACCTCCAACCAGAAGTGGTCTCCAGAGTTGTGTCTCAAGAAATCCCCAAGCAAGTGCAATGTTTCCCACCACTTCTTGGGCCACCTCAGGTCTTTTAAAAATGATTTTATTTTATTATTTTTAGACAGAGGGGAAGGGAAGGGGGCAGAGAGGGAGAGAAACATCAATGTATGGTTGCCTTTTGCATGCCTCCAGCTGGGGATCAGGCTGGAGACCTGGCTTGCAACCTGGTTATGTACCCTGACTGGGAATTGAACCAATGACCCTTTGGTTCCCAGGCTGGTGCCAATCCACTGAGCCACACCGGCCAGGGCTACCCTCAGGTCTTAATACTCCCCGGATATGACCTCCTGTGCCGTCATGAGGGGACCCACAACTTGGCTCCTCTTTGTCACAGCCCCTGTGTCCACCTGGAACCAGCACTGTACCTCAGTGCCACCCCACCCCATTTCCTCTCTCCAAATCTCTCTCTCTCTCTCTCTCTCTCTCTCTCTCTCTCTCACATAGTGTCTCAAAATTAAGGAGCTTAGATTTTATTTGTCACACAGTCAAAAACAGCAACTTGTAGGAAAAGACCCCAGAGAGAAAGTTCTGCTTTTTAAAGCCGGCCAACCCTTGTAGGGAGACTTTCAGATGCCACTGGGCATGCGCTGGGGCAAAAGTGTCTCCTCGTGTCTCACCCCCACACGCCGCTGCTCCCTACACTGTCAGTGGTGAGGTGGCCGGGCCAGGTGGCCTGGAGAAGGGGAATCTGAAAGAGAGCTTGGGAAAGGCTTTCCGGAATCATAGGAGAACCATTTCCCAAGTGTGCCCAGAAAGTGGCCCATGTGTGAAATGAGGATGAAACAGGTAACATTCCTGTGATGCCTCTCGGAATCCCTCACCTACAAATGTAGGTCAAGCATCTCTAATTGGGGGCATAGAAGATGCAGTCATCCCAAACTTGCCGGGCCCTGGGGCTTGATCTTTTCCATGGAGCCCTGGCAGAGATGAAACCCCATGGAAGGCAAATGTAGACAGTGCTCCAAGTGAATTTGGGAAAGGTTAGGATTTGAATTTGCTGACTTTGATTTTGAGTGGTGGGGTGGCCGGTGGGGGGAGTAGGCAGATTGGTAGAAGGGTGTAGGTTCTTCCAGTGATTGCTTATTATAACCTCTGCTGTGATAAGCCCCCAGGGAATGCCTAGGGAACACTGGCCATTCTTTTAGCTGCCCAGCATCGGAACAGCCTTTCTGGATTTGGGGAGCTCCCCACGTAATGACTGTGGGTGGGAAGCAGAGCTCATCCTCCCACTGATGAAACTGAACGTGCGAGTTCCTTGCTTCCTCAGCTTCCTTTGTAACTAGGGTGGGCATGGGGGGCCAGGCTTCTCCGTCAGATGCAGGCGCTTCTGTCCTCCAAGACGCATGCGGCATCATTCATGTCAGCGTGACGGTCATGACCTGGAAAAGTATCCACCAGCGGTAGAATGGAGAAATGAATCCTTTTTGTACTTATACAGTGGAGGGTGGTCAAAAGATTTAGCAATGGGTGCATGCAACAACCTGGGTGGATCTGGCAGTGAAAGTACGTTGACTCAGCACATACCGTGTTTCCACGTACTTGAAGCTCAGAAACAAGGAAAACTGATCTATGGCCATTAATGTTAGGGTAATGGTTGCATTGGGGGAATATTGACCAGGAGGGGGAATGAGGGAACTTTCAGGGATTCTGGAGCCAGGCAAAAATGTATGTAGTTACTCACTTAATATCTACACAATTTACTGTTATATGGGTTACATCTCCTCCAATATATAAGTAAATAAGTAAGAGGATGGAGGGGTGAAAACCAACATTTACTGTCTACTGACGTAATAATTAGCATTTAAAAATATTTATGTTCTAGGAATTTTCTATATCTATGAATATATATTTTTAATATATATAAAATCCCATTTATTGCTCATAATAATCCTGTGGTAAGGTTCTGAGACTTTACAAGTAGCTGAATTGATGTATAACTGAGAAAACAAACTGCTTATATTGAACTAATTGTTTAATGTTTTGATCTGTGTAAGCACCAGTGTTACAATAGTGTCAATCAAGATAATGAACACATCTGTCACCCTCAAGTGTCCTCATGTCCCTTTGCAACCCACCTGCCACTTCCACCCCATCTCCAGGCACCCACTGGTCTGCTTTCTGTCACTATCCATTAGCTTGCATTTTCTAAAATTTTACATAATTGGAATCACCCCTTTTAATTGCTAAAGAGTAGTGAGTTATTTCACTTGCCTTTCAGCTGTTAATAGACTTTTGGGCTATTATAAAAGAAGCTGTGAACTTTTTACACACATCTGTGTGTGGAAATATGCATTTCTTTTGAATGAATCCCTAAAAGGACAATGAAACGGTTGGATTATAAGTGTACGCTGAACCTTTTAAGAAGCCAAACAATTATTTTCCAAATTGGATGTTTTACATTTCCAATAGCAAGATAAGAGTTCCAGCTCCCGCCCATTTTCACCAACACTTGGGACAGTCCACCCCTAACCATTCCAGGGGGAACATCTCTAATTTCGTGTGGTTCCTTTTTTTTTCAAGATTTTATTTATTATTTTTCAGAGAGAGGGGAAGGGAGAGAGGAAGAGAGGGAGAGAAACATCAATGTATGGTTGCATTTCACCTGCCTCCAGCTGCAGACCTGGCTGGAGACCTGGCTTGCAACCTGGTTATGTTGCCCTGGCTGGGAATCGAACCAGCAACCTTTGGGTTTGCAGGCAGGCCCCTTATCCACTGTGCCACCAGCCAGGGCTTCGTGTGGTTCAAATGACTAATGATGTAGAGCAACTTCTCACCTTGCCACCTGTCTATCTACTTTAGTGAAGTCTATCAACATCTTTTGTCCATTTTTTAAGACGTAAGTCATTTGTTTTCTGATTATTGAGTTTTGAGAATTCTTAGTATATTCTGGATAGCAATCAGTCCTTTTTCATACATATGACTTGCAAATATTTTCTTCCAGATTATGACTCATTGTTCATTATCTTAACAATGTCTATTAAAGAACAGAAGCTTTTGATTTTGAGGATGTCTAATTTGTTCTTTAATGTATTGTGATTTTCGTGTCATATCTAAAATATCTTTGCCTAACCTAAGGTATCAAAAGATTTCTCCTTTATTATCTCCTACAATGTTTTATTGTAATAGGTTTTACATTTATATTTATGAAGCATTTCAGCATTTTGAATTAAATTTTTTCTATAGTATGAAATATGGGTCGAGGTTCTTTTTTTGCATATAGATATCCATTGTTCTGACACTAGTTGTTAAAAGAACGAATTGCCACTATATTTTGATCAAGAATCAGTTTACCACATGAGTGGTTCTATTTCTGGATTCTCTATTTTGTTTCATTGATTTATTTGTCTATCTATACCAATACCAGCTTTGTTCTTTTTGTCAGCATTGTTTTGGCTGTATCAGATCCTTGGCATTTCTCTATGAATTTTAGAATTAGCTTGAAATTTCTTTTAAAAAATAAAAAGGCTACTAGGATTTTGTTGGGATTAACTCTATATACCTACTTGGGGAAAACTGACATCTAATATTAATTCTTCCAACCTATGAACACAGGTATATCTATCGCTCTATTTCTTCTTTAATTTCTCTGAGCAATGTTTTATAGTTTTCTGTGCATATGTTTTGCGTTTGAGTCAGTTTTACCTCTAAGCATTGTGTATTTTTATACTACTGTTAAGTGTTATTTTTAAATGTCTATTTTCATTGTTGCTAGCATTTAGAAATACTAAATTGAGGTTTGGAACTTGACCTTCTGCCTTGTGTCCTTGCTAAACAACCTTACTGGTTCTAGTAATTTTTTTTTTGTCTTTGTTTGTTTGGTAGAGTGTATCAGATTTATATAGATGATAATGTCATCTGTGAAAAAAAAAAAAAAACAATTTAACGCCTTTCTTCCTGATCTGGATGCCTTTTATTTCTTTTTCCTGATTAGTCTCATTGTTTAGAAACCCCTACACCATGATAAAAAGTGGTGAGAGCAGAAATTCTTGTCTTGACCGTCATCTTAGTGGGAGAGCATTCAGTCTTTCACCATTACATAAGGTTAACTGTTCAGTTTTTTTGGTTGTTGATGCCCTTTTTCAGGTTCAGAATGTACTTTCCGTTCCTAGTTTGCTGAGAGCTTTTATTGGGAATGATTGTTGGATTTGGGAAAGGATTTTTATATGTCTATTGAAAGATCATATGTATTTTTTTGTATTTTGTTAGTATAGTGAATCACATTGACTGGTTTTCATATGTTAAACCGACTTTACATTCCTGGTATAATTCTTGATCATGATGAGTATTTCTAGATATTTTGGGTTCAATTAACCAAAATTTTCATCTATATTTATGAAATCTTTTTCTGTGTTTTCTTGGTCTAGTTTTGGTGTTAGAGCTTGGTATTAGAACTGGCTTCATAAAATGAATTGAGGAACAATTCATTCCCTTTCAATTTACAAAACTGGTATTGTGAAAGAGTTTGTAAAATTAGTTTTATTTCTTCCTTAAATGTTTGGTAGGGTTCACCAGTGAAGCCATGTGGTCCTGGCGGGAGTTTTTGTTCATTTGCTTTCTTTAGGGAAAGTTTTGAAATGCACCTTTAATTTCTTTAATAGACATAGGGCTGCTCAGGTTATCTATTTCTTCTCCAGTGAAATTTGGTAGTTAGTGTCTTTTAAGAAACTTTATCAATTCGTCTAAATTGTTGAATTTATTGGCATAAGATTGTTCATAGTTGTACTGGGTTGACTAACGTTCCCCCAAAATTCATGTCCACTGGAATTTCAGAATGCTATGTTACTTGGAAATGAGGTCTTCACAGAAATAATGAATAAAGATGAGGTCATGCTGAATTAGGGTTGGCCCTAAATCTAATATAACAGGTGTTCTTAGAAGAAGAGAGGAGTTTGGGCACCAAGTCATAGCTCTATGGGGAAAATGTCACATGATGACAGGGACAGAAACTGAAGAGGTAAAACTGCAAGCCAAGGAATGCCAAGAATTTCTGGCCACCACAAGGAGTTAGGAAAAGGCAAAGGAGAATTCTATCCAGTCTCAGAGAGGAAATGGCCCTGCTGGCATCTCGGTTTTGGATTTCCAGCCTCGAGAACTGGAAGGGAATGAATTTCTGTTATGTAAGCCATTCAGTTTTTGGTACTTGGTTACAGCAGCCTTAGGAAATTCATATAAATAGTAGTCCCTTATTATCCTTTTAATATCTGTGCAGTCTATTACGTTGTCACCTGCCATATTCCTTGGTAATTCGTTTTTGTTTTTTTTTTTTACTGATCAATCTGACTTGAAATTGATCAATTTTATTGATTTTTCACAATGAATCAGCTTCTGATTTTATTGATTTTTTTCTATTGCATTTCTGTTTCCTGTGTCACTGATTTTCACTCCAATGTGTATTATTTCCTTCATTCTGCTATTGTATGTCTAGTTTACCCTTTTTTTTTTTTTCCCCTCTTTTCTTAATGGAAAATCAGAGATCATTGATTTGAGAACTTTCTTCTCTTTTATTAGTTCAGATTAGTGCAACAAAATTCCTTCACAGTACTAAATTTAGCAGCATTGTACACATTTTGATGTGTTTTCATTTTTATTCAATTCAAAATACTTTCTAATTTCCTTTATGATTTCCACTTTGATCCCTGAGTTATTTAGAAGTATATTATTTAGTTTCTAAGTATTTGGAGTTTTCCCACTGACCTTTCAGTAATTGCTGTGGTCAGAGAATACTCTTTGTATGAAAGCCCTTTTACATTTATTGAGACTTGTTTAATGACCCAGAGTATGATCTGTCTTGGTAAATGTTCTGTGTAAATTTGAAAAGAATGTGGAAATATATATAATTACTTGTCTTCTCTCTACTTCTATCAATTATAATTAAGGACAGATCATCAAAGTCTTTATCATTGTGAATGTTCTGTTTCTTCTTGTAGTTCTAATGATCTTTAATTCATATATTTTGAAGCCCTTTTATTAGGTGCATATATATTTAGTATTATGTCCTCTTGAAGAATTGATTCTTCTATCATTGTTAGAATAACCTTTTCCTCTCTGATATTTCCTCTGAAAATCTAGTTTGTATGGTATTAATATAGATCAGCAATTTTCATCCTTTTTCATCTCAGGGCACACATAAACTTAAAACTAAAATTCTGCAGCAAGTTAATATATTTTTTGCCCATCTGACAAAAAAAGTAGGTATGATTTTGATTCAGTCACACTGGATGGCTATTGTTGTGTTGGCTAGAGTCATTTTTTTTTAATTTGACAAGCTAAGAAAGAGGTCAGCACCCCTGATTACATAGTGGGGCATTGCATGTTTTGGAAACTCTTGCTGTGCCCCTGTGTGCCACAGCACATAGGATGAAACTCACTGATAGAGGCCATCTAGCTTTCTTCCAATCAGTGTCAGCCCAATTATCTTCTTCCTTCCTTTTCACTTTATTGTGTATTAATGTTCAAAGTGAGTTTCTTGGAAGCAGCCTATAGTTGAAGCAGTTTGATGAGCTTTATCTTTTAACTGGGATGTTTAGACCATTTACATATATTACATGTATGTAATGATTTATATGGTTAGCTTCAAATTGATCATCTTGCTATTTGATTTCTCTTTGACCCATCTGTGTTTTTTTCCCCTCATTTTTTCTCTTTTCCTGCCTTCTTTTGAATGAGTTAAATACTTTTGTTATTCCTTTTTAACTTCTTTGTGGCATATGAATAATTACTCATTGTTTTATTTTAGTGGTGAGTTCAGAGTTCAATGTATACATCTATAACTTATAACTTCAAGCGATACCATTCACTTTACCTACAGTATAACTCTAACAGCAATATGCTCCCATTTCTCCCTCCCCATTTATTTCCATTTTTGCCTTACATTTTACCTTGTCATATGTTTTAAACTCCATGTTGCATTGCCATTGTTTTTTAAACAATCAGTTTCTTTTAGGGATATTTAAATAATGTATGGGCATTTCTGATATAATTACCCATATGATTACCATTTTGACTGCTGTTTATTCCTTTGTATGCGTATATATTTCTATCTGGTATTACTTCTCTCTGCCAGAATGATTCCTTTCATATTTTTTGTAGTGCATGTCTTCTGGTGACAAATTATTTTCAGCTTTTGTATTTCTGAAAAGGACTTTATTTTGCTTTCATTTTTGAAAGATAACTTTTTCTGGGGATAGAATTCTAGTCTGGTGATTTTTTTTTCTTTCATCACTTAAAAGACATTGCTTGCACATTTCTGATGAGAAATTTGCTCTCATCCTTACCTCGAGCCTCTGTACATAGCTTTTTGTTTTTCCTGTGAGTGTTTTTAAGGTTTTCTTTTCATTGCTGGTTTTTGGAAATCGATCATGATGAGCCTTGATGTCATTTTCCTCATTTTTCTTGTACTTGAGATTTAGCTTGTTGAAAAATACAATGAAATTTGATTTGCATTTTGAATATCTTTTTATGTCTCTATTTAACTCTTTGAACATATGGAATAGAATGATAATAAGTATTATAATGTCCTTGTCTGCCACTTACAATGTCTGTGTCACTTCTAAATTAGTTTTGATTGATCATTCTTTTCATTATGGACCATATTTTCCTGCTTCTGTGTATATATGCTAATCTTTTACTGGATGCTAGCTATTGTGAATTTTACCTCATTGGATGCTGGATAACTTGGTATTTTAGAAATACTTCTAATCTGTGTTCCAGGATATAGATTACTAACTTGAAAATAGTCTGATCCATTTAGGTCTTGCTTTTGATATTCAGGCAGGACTGGAGCAGTGCTCAGTCTAGGCCTGGCTTTTCCCTACTTCTAGGGGAAAACAGATGCACTATCAACCTTGAGGTTTTCTGGTTTGACTGGTGGGAGCAGACACTGTTCCCCATCCTGGGTGGGGGCGTGATGGGCACTTTTACTTCTAATCTTCCTTGTGTTTGCGCTCCCCTCCCCCGCCTCACATACGAGGTTGATCCTGAAAGTGTTGAGCCAATGTCAACATAATTAAAACATTGTATGGCCCGATACTTTCAAGATAGACCTTATACTTGCCTCACATGCTCAGAACTCTCTTGAATACTTGAGGGAAGCCCTCTGTAGGACCCCAGAGCTCCCCTTCCTGTGCTTTCTGCCCGCCCTAGCACTATATCCCATAACTTTGGCTGCCTTGGTTTCCCCTGCACTCAGGCTCTGCTGGGTTCCACCTCCAAGTGCCACAGCTGGGCATGAACATGTCACTTTGGTATATACGTAATGGAGAGCTTTCCATGACGATGTATATACGACAACTTTTTAAATGCTGTATCTCCATGGGCTATATTTAATCCTTTTGATGCCTATTTATGTGATTAACAGTGTTTTACTATAATTCACAATGCTACGACGGACATCCTTGTCCACTTTCCTGCTTGCACCAGATACTGTCCTCTTGCTCCTCAAACTCTAGGAGGAAAATGGCGCTGAGAAAAGTAGCTTAGCTGAAATTCTACCTACCACAGCCAATAGAGTTCATTATAGGCTGTGTCAATATGTATAATTGGATTGTCTGTACCCATAATTAACTTTGTCATAGAACCAAAAGGTCAATGCAATTAAACCAGCAATGTGCTTTTCTGTGTGGAGTCAGGCATGACTGCAGGTACACACAGGTGTTTCAACAGTGTCACTGGCATCCTGGAGTATGTCAGGGTTTACAGCCGAATTTATGTAAAATCAAAAGTATTATGAGGTAGAAGCATGGGGTGCAAAATCTCACAGCGGGGTTAGTGTTGGCCCACTGACATCTCAGGGTGGGATTTGGGGGGCCTGGCCTGAGACAGCAAAGCATCTTGTCAGTATTTCTGGTTCGAGTGTTTCTTTTCTTCCTCACTGTCCTTTGGTCTGGGTTGCCTTTGCTTCTCCCCGCAGATGAGAAGCCCCTGCTCTGCTTTGCTTTCCTGGACAGAGAGACAGAAAAGAAGAAAGAGAGAAATAATCAATTTGTTGTTCCACTTGTCTATGCATTCATTGATTGCTTCTTGTACGTACCCTGACTAGGGATCGAACCTGCAACCTTGGCGTATCAGGATGACGCTCTAACCAACTGAGCCACCGGCCCAGGGCTATTCTGTTGTTTTTAAGCATAGAGGCTCTTAGGACTCAGAAAGTCAGGGCCATTCTATTTCCTGCTCCAAGAGTCTGCTTTCTCTCCCAGCAAAAGGAAAAAAAAAAATGTTTCTGAAACTACAGTGGATACCAGAGCCATTTGGATCAACCTGCTTTGCTGTGCGCTCAGGAGAGTAACTTAATTAATCTGTCAAACAAGATCATTAATTTATCGAAAGCCATGAATTCCACTCGAGACAAGTTATTAGTCAAGAACACCATGGATGTTATTTATCCTTGATGTTCAGATATATGCAGCTTATCACGCCCTGGTAATAAATCACATTTTCCTCTTGCCAAAAGAAAATTCTATTTTACATATTGTTTAGGGCAGAAAAACTACATATTGATTTAAAAACACGTATAAATAACCCGAGTCCCCAAACTCTGCTATAATGTGACAAGAAATAAAAAGGAATAAATGGAAGTCGGCAGAGGCAAAGGAAGTGGCGCTCCAAGAGAAACCTGCTCCCGGGCTAATGACAGAACAGTGTGTCCTGGGCGGGACCGGGCAGCCTGGTGGGCTGGGCATCAGCAGGCGGGTCGGGGCACATGCCTGGGTTGCAGGTTCAATCCCCGGTCAGGGCGCATACCAGAGCCACTGATGTTTCTGCTTCTCATCAATGTTTCTCTCCCTCTCTTTCTTGCCCCTTTCCCCCCTCCCTAAAAATAAATAAAATCTGGAAAAAAAAAAAAAAAAAAAAGAAAGTGAGTCGTAGATAAAGACGTGGACAAAGCGATGCCAAGCGCTTCTGTTGCAGTAACACAGCACTTTTCTTTGGGAGTGAGAAGGAAGAAACAATTGTGACCTTCCTTTCCTCCCGGAAGAGAATTAGCACTTCACCTACACAGCGCCTGGAGCCTCGGCAGGAAAGGGAGGAACAGGAAAGATGCTGGGCGGAGGCCACGGCCAAACTGCTTGTTCTCAGGAGTCTGCCTGGGTGCCCGCCCCACTCTCGCAGTCGGGGGGCCGGGGGAGTTAAGGCCCCCTGCTCACCTTCTCCCCAGGAAGAGTTCGTGAAGGGCATGGCCTCCGGTTTCATCACTCTGCAGCGAGGACTGCGGAGACACAGAAGCATTTTCTGGATGGCTGGAGGGTGCGTGCAGCTGTGAACTCAGGAAGTCCTACAGCTGCGAGCCATAAAGGGACTCGGAAGGGCTCTGTGATTGCCAGCAACTCCCAGAGAAAAGAACATGGGTTTAGATGCCGTTGCATCTATTTCTCATCAACACTGCAAGCGCCAGCGGCGCTGGGCACATGGGAAAGTGATTTGTTGAATGAACGAATGAAGAATGAATGAATGAATGAGTAAATGATAAATCTAGTAAACCCCTGCACCTCAGAGACGGAGACAGACAGGCATAAAGCTGTATGTTCCGTGATGCCAGCCTGTGTAAATGCGCTTCCTCCTGCCCGTCTAAAGCATGTTGTTCATGGGGAGGGGGGCTTTGAGGTGAACAAGTTCTCAGACCACCAGAGCCTGAGTAGAGAAAATGCAGAAGGAAGCATTAGAGATGTGCTGCTAGTCATCATGCAATTTATCTAACTCAAGATGAATTGGAGGCTAAATTATGATGATTAAAATTACCCGCTGAGAACCAATTCCTTATATTGATGGATCTACAATATAGTTCTATATAAAGACTTTTATAAGAAAATTTTCCGCCAAACCAAAAAGAGCATATATGCATACGCATTCAACCACAATTCAAAAGAACTTTAAACTGATTTAACCCTTAAAAATAGGATAGGCAGACTAATTATTTTTGGTCCATAGTCACATACTTGAACCCGCTTCCTGGCCCTATCTGTCTTGAATCCTGCATCCTTCTTACTTTTTGAAGAATGTGTTTTTTCTCTTCAGTGTGGTCTTATTATTTAAGTTTTATTTTCTTCTTTTCCACAGCATCGTCCACCATCTTTAAACAGGGGAAGCATGCTAACCACCCTGGGGGCAGGCTCTGCTACTGTGCTCGTGGGGACAGGCTCACCCTCCCTGTTTTCTTCCAAAGGGGATAGCATTGTCCCTGGCCATCTGGACACAGGGTGGGCAGGGTGAAAACGCACCCTGCTGGTGCTGAGGGAATCAGAGTTCCCTTCTTTTGTGGCCTGACCCTGGGCATGTGACCAGGTTTTCCCGAGCCCCGGCTTCCCATCTGTAAACTGAAGCGGTTGCACGAGGCAATTTTTCAGATATGCTTTAATTCAGAAATTATAGCGATCATTTACCACGGACCTGCCATGTTCACTCACGTGTTCTCCCTCTCCAATGTGTATGTGTGTGCATACCTGTGTGCCTGCATGCACATACAAACACACCATGCATGTACTATATGCATGCATACATGTGCGCTACATACTGTGTGTACACATCCGCCAGCGTGTGTATGTGCATTTGCGTACATGTAAGTGTATATGCACACATGCTGCATTTCTGTTCCGGAGTCGAGTCGGTCTGACCCAGGCTCCCCTCTTCGCCCCCTTGCGCCAGCCACGGTCCCCCTTCCATAGCTGGGTCTCACCTGGCCTGGCCTTGGGCTCCATTGGAAAGCTCCACCCTCTGCGGGGCGCTGTCTCAGGGCTCCCAGGCTGGGCCTCCCAGACCTGGGACCCTCTTTTTTGCAGCTGACCTCAGGTTGCCTTTGTGTTCTTCCTCTTGCTCCCAAGGAGACACCTGGACTGCTCTGTGCCCAGCCGCACTGGCTAGCCTGATGTGTCATGGCCCCAAGCCCTCCTACCCCGGCTGGGGCCGCTCCCAGGACCTTCCCTACTTGCTTCTCACTGCACAGAAGGGAGAGTTGAACTCTCTCTCCAAGCCTGCTCCACAGCGGCATCCCCGAGGAGAGCCTGGCCTTTTCCATCAGAGACCACCCCCAACCCAAAGGATTCCAAGTAAACAAAAATCGGAATTCAAGCCGGACTCTTGCCAGGGAAGTGCAGGTTCAAGGCGACACCCCACACCTGATGTGCAAAGCTTAAAGAGCTTGACGACATACTGGGTGGGTGCAGATCTGGGGAACAGCCCCTCATGTACAATTAGAAGGACTGGAAATCGGTTATACTTCCAGGGAGAGCGATTTGACAGGATCTCTCAAGATGTCCAAAGTATCTACTCTGTTCCAGCTATTCACTGGTAGCTATGCAGCAGGATATTCGTTTTCTGTTGCTTCTGCAACAGATTGCCACAAATGCAGTGTTTAAAATGACACCGATTTATTATGTCACCGTTCTGTAGCTCAGAACGGCTCAGCTCGTTCCTCTGCTTCAGGTCCCCCCAAGTCTGAAATCTAGGGGTGGGCCGCCCGGGCTCTTATGCAGAGGCTCTGCGGGAAGATCTGTTTCCAGGCTCCCGCAGGTTGTTGGCAGATTTCAGTTCCATGAGATTATAGTCCCGAGGTCCCTGCTCCCTTGCTGCTGTCCTGTTCTCAGCTTCCAGAGGCCGTCCTCTTCCCCTGGCTTGTGGCTCCTTCCATCTTCAAGGCCAGCGGTGGTGGGTGGCATCATGAGCCCAGTTTCACTGACATCTCCCCATCTCTCCTGTGCTCATGTGATTAGACTGGACACCCAGAGAACCCAGGATAACCTCTTACAGTCCGTAACCTTAATTTTACCTACGAAGTCCCTTGCACCATGTAAGGTAACGTGCTCACGAATTCCAGGGACAGCTTGGGAGTGGGGAGCCTACCCAGCACAGCTTCATTGGTGCAAAGCGGTGTTACCGACAAGAGTAGTCACTGCAGTGTTATTCGCAGTGGTAAGATCATGGGAGCCACCTACCTGCGAATCAGTCGCCGGTAGTTTATGAATTACAGTTTACACAACGGGAAAAGTAACTCTCCGGTGTTAGGAAAGAGCGAGACAGCTCAAAAGGAATCGAGCTGAGAAGGTCCCGTCCTTAAGAGTTGATGCAAAAGGGAAAAGTATAAAGGCTACTATCTATCTATCTAAAGAAAGAAAGATTATGTATTTATGTTACATGCATCTATGACACACACATATAATATGCTATCTGTGTGCGTGTGGGTACGTAGAGGCCATGTAGTATTTGACTGGAAAAGGCAAGCACGGAAATGACAGTAGCAACCTCGAGAGAGAGGAGTGGGAGGGAGGGGCCGTGCTGGTAGGTCCGCAGGGTGGAGGGCGCTGAGCTGGGTGAGATTGCCTGCCTGTCACCCCAGCTTCATCCCTGGTTATCTGAGTGAGTCTCAGACGCTAATCTGTCTGGGCCTTAATCTGTTTATTTTTAAACCTTAATCTCTCTGTGCCGCACTTCCCTCTCTGTAAGTGGGACCACATATCCCTCTGGAGTGGTTGTAAAGTTTAGAGTTAGGCTTTGAGTCGAGCCCAGCACAGAGTAAAATGCCATTGAATGGTCTGCTACCATGACCTGTACGACAACAACAGATGAACGAACCACCCAGGGTTGGGGGAGGGGGACCACCTGGCTACACCCAGCATCTCCTTTGTGGAACCCCTGGGCCTCTTTGATGATGCACCAGGCAGTGACCCACCTAAGTCACCCTGGAACAGCGGGCCATGGTGGGCCAGGCCGGGCCCGGTCTCTTGGTGTCGGATGGGGTGGCCTATCCCCACCCCATCCGTGGCAGGAGCAGGCACAGAAAGGCACAGACCTCTACATTGTGTTGCTTCTTGCTTATGAGGGCTTACTTGGAGTTTTAGTAGCCAGAATAGCAATTTGTAGGAGAGGACACGTCAACCGGGGTCTCTTTGCTGCTTTTCCCTCCTGTGCTCCCCTTGAGTGAATCCAGACCTCAGGAGTGTGGGCCAGACCAACTGGAACCCCCTGCTGCTTGTTCTGCAGCTGGGAGACGGGAGAACACGTGAACCCAGAAGTTTCAGCGAACCAGGCTGAGTCACTTGGGTTGTGCACGGTTTTCTGGCGCTCTGAGAAATGGTCCCTGAGAAACACAAGAACCTTTCTACCAGGGGTTATGACTGACGGCCAAAAACAGCCTGGGCCGTGATTTTTCTAAGGGAAAAATTCAGACATTCCCATGATTAATCAAAAGGGAAATGAGGGGAAAGGAAACAGGGAATTTGTCCTAAATCGTTTACTTGGAACCGCGGCTTCAACCTTGGCAATTCTTTCTCAGCACGATTTCTGCCAAAGGGAAAACAGGAAATAATAATGGGTTGAGAATGTTCTTCTCCCCTTCTCTCTCTTTCTGCTGTGTTTTTATTTACTTTTTTCCCTAAAGGTCAAGCATATTGGCCAAGCCATCTCAAGAAATACCTGCCTCCTACTCAGAAGCTGAAATGTCCTTGCGGAAAATGAGGCCATCAAGTCCTTATGAGCAGCCTCCCCAGGACACCCACCCCATCAAGAGATGATTACAGTCTTCACAGAAGGCACGCTGCCATCCAATCCACCTGCTTCCTTTGCTCCCTCCGCCTTCTGACTGCATGTTTTATTTCAGCCCTGTGGCGAATTCTTTCCCTGGAGCGAAAGGCAGGGAAAGTGAGAATTCAGCTCCTTGGGGTAATGAGAATGCACAGAGACACAGGCCACAGCGTGTGTTGCCCGCTGAGAAACAGAGAACATGGGCCTCTTCGTTAGATCCTACTAACATGCAGGTAACGGCCGTGGATATTGGCTGGTGTGAGGCCTCTGTTGCGCCACGAATGTGGCGTGGGAACCTGCCAGGAGGTGGTGAAGCCCGCGTCCCTCAGGAGGACAGCTCTGTCTCCAGGCCTGGACGTGACTTCCTCCTGAGCGAAGCCCGGGTTTGGCAGGTCCCCTCCTTTTTCGGGACCCAGAAGTGAAACCCGGACCTTGCATCGGAACTGCCTAGCTACACAATCACCAAGATGTGGAAGCAGCCCGAGCGTGCAGCACTAGATGAGTGGATAAAACAGCTATGGTGCATGTACACAATGGAATACTTACTACTCAGCTGTAAAAATAGGAGAAAATCCTACCCTTCGCCACAGCACGGAAGGACCTGGAGAGCATCACACTAAGCAAAGTAAGCCAGTCAGGGGAAGACAAATACCATATGATTTCACTTGTGCGTGGAAGCTAACGAACAAACTGAACAAGCACTTTAGAGACAGACTCAGAGAGAGCAGGCTGACCACGAGGGGAGGGGAGAGGTTAGGGAGGGGTGGTATGGAGCCCCCCCCAAAAAAAAAGGACTCATGGACATGGACCACAGTGTGGTCATTGCAGGGGGAAGGAGGGAGGTGAGTAATAACAGGAAGAAACACAACAACAACAGAAATAAAGAAAAGGCCTCGCTTAGCCCTGGCTGGCGTGGCTCAGTGGCTGGAGTGTCGACCCATAAACAGAAAGGTCTGGGGTCAGTTTCCGGTCAGGGCACAGGCCGAGGTTGTGGGCTTGGTTTCCAGTCGGGGTGCATAGGAGAGGCGACTAACTGATCAGTGTTTCCCTCTCACATCAACGTTTCTCTCCCTCGTTCCCTCTCTCTAAAATCATGTCCTTGGTGAGGATTTATTTTAAATGCCCAGCTTGTTCTTGGCACCAGCACCATCCCACGCGCCGAGAGGTTGTGGGTTTAATTTCTGGTCAGGCACAGACCCAAGTTGCAGGTTCGATCCCCAGTCATGGCATGTACAGGAGGCAACCAGCTTCTCTCACCTCCCTCACACCGATGTCTCTCTCTCTCTCTTCCCCCTCACCCGTCCTCTCTGTCTAGAATTAATAAAAATATACTCAGATGAGGGTTTTAAAAAAATGCCCAGCTTGTCTCTAATTAAGCCAGCTTGAGCTGTCCCAGCCTCTGCACCTAAGTAAGGGACTCACCCAACATATGCCCCACTGTTAAGCCAGGTGCCCCTGCCAAGCTCCGCCAACACAAGAGTGAACGGGACTTTCAAACACACACACGAAACTGCTTCCATGTGACTAATGAGCAACGGCCTCTGCTATTCTTGGTTTCATTTCCAGCTTTCGCCTAACACGAGATAAATCACTGCTGTTCATACTGGTGTTTTGCAGCTGTTTTCTCTGGGAGCTCCGTGCGGTGTATTAGCTGGGAGGTGGCAGTGGACCGAGTCTGGGGCTCCCTGTGACAGGCAGGCAGCCGAAGTCAGGGCAGGCAGGCTGCTCCGGAGACCCCCGCCCTTCTGACTCACCGGCCGAAGTATATATATATACTTTCCATAGAGTGATAGAGTGATTCTGGTCACATTTGCTTTGGAATCAGACCACCTGCATTCAAATCCCTGCTCACACATGAGCTCACCTCGTGATCCTCAGCACTAAACGTCCACAGGCCCTTTGTACTTCACAGCAACATACACGGCAGGTACTGTGAGCAGCCCCATTGTACAGACAGAACAACTAAGGCTTGGGCAGAGAAGAGGACCTGCTCAGTACCACAGGGTTAATAAATGCATGCGCAGGCTTTGCTCCCAGGTCTGACTTCAGAATAAAAGGCAGGGGAACGGGTGCTGAGCAGTTAGTTACAGGCAGCCTGCCTCAGCCAGCCTGGGTAACACACGGGGATACTTAAATGGTAGAGATTCACTTCCCCAAAGTTCTGGAGGCTGGAAGTCCAAGATCAAGGCATTCAGAGGGCTGGTTTCTCTTGAGACCTCTCTCCTGGACATGCAGAGAGCTCCCGTCTTGACGTGTCCTCCCGTGACCTTGTCTCTGTGTGTGCACATCCCTGGTGTCTCTCTGCGTGTCCAAATTTCCTCTTAGAAGGACACCGTAAAAACAATCAATTCTCCTTCCCACCGACAGGGGGCAGGAACACACGTGTCCTCCAAGAATTGCGCTGGTTTTCATTGGTGCCAATTTGTTGGGTAAAAACGAAGACATCTCGTTGCTTCAGCTCTGCAGTAGCAAGGTTGAGCATCCTACCACAAACTAGTCACCATTTGAACATTTCAAATAAAACTGCCTTTTTCTGTATGTTCACGTTTTTTAAAAAAAATTGACTTAGAACTGGGTCAGGTGCAGGGAGGGTATTAATGAGTGTGAGGGCCCTGTCAGGTCTTCCCTGACCCTGCTCGTTCTCCGAATCCCCAGCAGAGTGTAGTAAGTACACGGTCCTGGACTCCTCCCCACAGGTCCTGATCCAGTGTGTCTGGTCGGGGCCAAATACCTCAAGGATTTTTTTTTTTTTTTTAATTTTTAAAAATTCATTTTTTAAAAAAGATTTTATTTCATTATTTTTAGAAAGAGGGGAAGGGAGAGAGGCAGAGAGGGAGAGAGACATCAATGTATGGTTGCTTTTCACCTGCCTCCAGCCACAGACCTGACTGGAGACCTGGTTTGCAACCTGGTTAAGTGCCCTGGCTGGGGAATCGAACCTGCGACCTTTGGGTTCGCAGGCTGGTGCCTTATCCACTGTGCCACCAGCCAGGGCCTCAAGGATTTTTTAAAAGCTCCTCAAGTGATGCTGATGGTCAGATTACTCAGGATCCCAGCCTAAAGGCCACAGAATTTCCTCCATTTATTTCCCTTTTGTAGCGAGCAAGTTTCCATCTCTGTAAGACTAGGGGTAAGAGCCTTGGGGTTTCTCGTTCTTAGATCTACCACTCACTGGTGGCCCTTCTCACAAAGGTACAGGGACCACCCTCGACCTAAACCCTCTGGAGGGGACCACTGCCCGAGGTCAGGATGCTGCGGGCACTCTAGCTCCCTGGCAGGCTGCTCTGGAGGGCGCTTCCAAAGGAAAAACAGCCCTTCGTTTGCTTAGAGTAGAACTGGGAACGTGGCCCCCTGTTCGGTTTGGTGAGCTGGTTCCCGAAAGGCATGAGTTGCCTGCCCCGGTCCTGCGTAGCAAAGGATTGACTCACTCTCCTTAGCTCGCCTGGCACGAGCTTCTTCCCTCCCCAAGCCAGAGCCACGGTCAGCTCTTCAAGCTCAGACTGTGTGTCGTGGGGCTGGGAGCAACACGTTTCCCTCGATGAAGCAGGAATCTTTCCTGATCTTTCCAGATACGTGTGTGTGAGTTGCGGACAGTGATTTAATTCAGCCGTTTGTAATTCCAGGTTTGTTTTCGCCAGGAGACCCTGTTTGGGTGGAAGTTATCTGCTAGCATAGTCTTTTGTCAAGCCCGTGGGTGGATGTTGGTTCCCAGGTCTCCCCTGGATGGGACAGCAGGGTCCCCCCCTCTGTCCCCTGCTGGCTCAACACAGCAGGGCCTGGACTGGGAGGGCCATTCCCAGAAGTGGCCAGGAAGTCAGAACAGAGGAGCCCCTATCCTCCAACGCTGTTCACGGACACTGTTTATAAATTAGACAGATTCGACCATGACAAGTTGGGAACCTCCGATACTGCGCAATCATTCTGCTTCACGGTCCAAGTAACACCAGGCAAGCGCAGCCTGGAACAGGGAGAAAATAGGTCAAGTTTTAAGTTCATAAATACAACTGATTTATACATTGTAAAATCCACTCTTTGAACACTGGCATGAAAACAAATTTACGACTAGCCACAACCCACAAAATCTGCTGCTTACTTTCCCTCACAAGGGCCTGATTTAAACACTCCTTTTCCCCAAACCTTTCCAAATGCTAAATTCTAATATCACTCCAGCTCACCAGCCCCCTCTCAGACCCCCGGGTCTCCGACAAATTAGATTGTTACATTTTCTCTAAACCTGGAAATACTAGGTTGATGGCAACCCACCTTCCATCCTCCACTTGCCCTGGGGTGACTTTCTCACACTAATCTTCACGAATTGTCCTGTTCAGGAGGATGTCATGGATGGTCACGTGTAGCATCCTTATTCTTTTTTATTTTTTTTAGTCACTTCAGATGAAGAAATAAAAAGTCCTGCCTATAAGATAGAGATGGAAATAAAGTTCTTACACACAATCTCTGGCAGTTCCAGGCAGCTACGGTGCACGGCAATCCATTCAGTTGACTAGCCTCAACTGTAGGGACAAAGTTTTATTTATCCTGCCCTCCTTTCTGACATTCCTTACCTCCCAGCCCTGCCCTGCTAAAATTACTCTTCATTGCAGTTATCATCCTGCTACATTTTTTAATATTTTCCTTATTTATTTATAACCTTCAAGAGGGCAGGCATTCAGATCTGTTTTATTCACAGCCATCTTCCCAGAACCTAAAACGATTACTGTCACATCTGACATGCTCAATAAATATTCGCTGGGTGAACGAATGCTGCGAATGTTGCTCAAGCTCTGTGTGTGGTTTGCACTGATGTCTCTGTCGATTGACTCCTTTGTTGACAGGTTTCCTACTTCATCATCCTTTCTTGCTGCTCACTCCTTTCTCTGGGTTCAGTGTCCTTAGTCCTGAAACATTCACTAATTAATTCTTGCAGTGAGGTCTGACAGCAGAAAATTATTATAATTCTTGTTTATCTGAAACAACCTTTGATTTCCCTCTGAGTCTTGAATAATGTGTATTATTGGCATAGATTTCTAGCATATCCGTTATTTTTCTCTTAGTACTTTGAAGTGAAATTTCAACTTATTCTGCCTTGTTGCATTTGAAAATTGTACTCAGTTTAATAGCATTTACTTTTTATGCCATCTGTCTTTTATTTCCTGAGTATCCTGTAGGTTTGCTATGAGTCAACACTTGGATTTACTTTTCTTGATCTTTCTTCGGACTCATTGCACTTTATGAATCTGAAGATGTGTGTTTAAATCAGTTCTGGAAGATTTTCTTTCCAGTATTAATCTTCCTCATTCTCTCTTGGGACTGCTATCAGGTACTATTGATTCTCATTATTTGCAATAGTTATGTTGTATAAAGTCACTGCCAATGCTGACCTAGCAAATGCTGAACCATTGCTCCTAGTGGAAGTGCAAGGTTAGAATCTTCAAACCTCCGGTCACAACATTTTCATCAACTGATTAACCTATAACTTTGTTCCACGTGTGTGTATTTCAGGACACTTATTAAATAGTATTATTGATTCATTAACATTGAAATCACAACCAGCAGTCCTCTACCCTATGTCTGAATGAAGCTTATCCAACACATGTATTTTTTCCTGCAAAGCAGATGACTACTTTCTCAGGCTTAGGAGCACTAGGCAGCACTTCAGCACTACATTCGAAGACCATTTTATTATATTTTATTTTATTTATTTATTTTTATCCTCACCCAAGGACTTGTTCACTGATTTTAAAGAGAGGGGAAGGGAGGGAGAGGGAGAGAGGGAGAGAAACATCATGTGAAAGAGACATACTCCCAACTGGGACAGAACCCACAACCCAGGTATGTGCCCCGACCGGGAATCAAACCCAGGTACTTTGGTTTATTGGGACAAAGCTCCAACCACCTGAGCCACACCGGCCAGGGCTGGGCGCCATTTTAAACAGTGAAATCAACAACACAAAGAATTTAAATGTGAAAAATTTGCAGTTGCAAATACAGTTTGCAAGTAGGTGTATTAGCAAATTTGGAATCCACTAGTCAGGAGGATCAACTGTAGGTATTTGGCTTTGTCTCTGGAGCGTCTCCTTACTACCTTGAAAGCTTAATTATACGTTTCAAAAAACCAATTGTACTGTTTTGATCATTATTTCCAGGGGTTCTATAACCAGGAAAATGAGCAGGTTATCCAATCCAGCATCTGGCCAAAAAAAAGAAAGTTCTTGCTAATGAAGGGGAGCAAAATTCACCACCCAAGATGTGTCTTTCTGGCATAAGGATTATTTTAAGCTATTTTCAGGAAATAAAATGTCCAAGAATAATCTCTGACCATCCCCCTAACTGCCTAAAAGAGTTTAGAGAGAGGAACTGCTGCAGAAGTAGCTGTCACCATAGATAACTACAGTCCAATACGAACCAGGTAGACAGGCAATAGACAGGGAGGAAGTTAGCAAGGCCCATTTGATCAAGTCCTGGCTGTGTCTCAGCATTTCTGAATGGCCTGGCAAATATTTGTTTTCCAAACACTAATTTCCTGTGAATGGCCTCATTTCCTCTTGAAGTTTCAGACCTTTACCTCCTTCTCCATAGTCTGGAGTGACCTCTGTACCTCATTTTGCCTGTCTTTGAAATCTCTCATCTTTATGGGGATTCTCCATATGTATTAATATTTTCTCCTGTTAATCTGTCGTATGTCATTTTAACGACTCAGCCAGCCAAAAGAACCAAAGGCAGGAAGGGAAAATTTTTTCCTCCCCTATGCTATTACAACTAAGTAATGAACAAAATGAAACAATGGTTTCCAGGTAGGAGCAGCTTGGTTTTCCTATATAATACTTCTGAACACGCAGCTTGAAAAAAATGTCTTGCAAGGAGGTGCACCAGTAAAATAATTCCAGAAGGTCTAGCCAACCACCTATAGAGACTACATCCATTCACTTAACCAGGTATGAATGTCAACAGATGCAGCCTCTCCGGCATGTCAGGCACATGTAGGACAAAAAGGGTAAAAGGGGTCCTAACAGCGCAGCTATGAAGACACAAGTGAGCAAAGTCGTCCACAGAGCACAGGGCATCACCAGCCCACTCGGGAAAGGAGCAGGGGAGCTCTGTAGCCTTTGAACTTGGGATTGCGCGCCTGGTGTTGAGCACGACTTCTTGTGCCGGGCGCTCCAGTGGGCCTGGAGATGAGATGTTAAATCAGGCAGGCGTGGTCTCTGCCTGGAAGATGCTGTGGTCTAGCAAGGGACCAGCAGGCGTGACACACTTGTGACATTCTGGGTCAGACAGATCTTCTGATCTCTTGGGTCCAATACCTCCTGGGCCCTGTGGGGACTGAGCAGTCCCTTGTGCTGGGAATGCCAGCACTCTCCTTTGGCTGCCGCTCAGTCCTGTGCCCTGAGTTAACGCCTCCTCCTGTGACTTCCAGACTTGAGTTACAAGGCCACCACATGGCTTTAATGTCGGGCTTCCAAGAGGAGAGTCAGTGTAGCCCAGAATGTGAAGCAGCTCTGGCCGGTGGAGGGACAAGAGCTGGTGGGATCCAGGCTCTCCCCTTCCCCGGAAATGCTCTCAGACAGCTGTTCGGTGCTGAGCGTGGGCCTCGCTGGGGGCATCTTCCTGGGCAACCAGCTGCCTCTCTCTCCCTGCCTCACTTCCGTGCTCCCCAAGGAAAACCTTCACAAGAAACCTTTGTCTCATTCTCGTTTCTAGGGAACCACAGTTAAGACAGTAATTCAGGCCTGTACTGGATTCTTTAAAAGATTTCAAAGGAAAGACCTTCCGTGACCACTGCCTTGTCTGAGGAGGTGATACTTAGGCTGAGCCTGGAGGCAGGAGAAAGGTGGAGCTAAGAGCAGCAAGAGCGCATTAATAATACGGGTCTGTCCCCAAAGGTTTTAATTATATTGGCATTGGCTCAATACTTTTGGGACAGACCTCGTTGTTTATTATTATTATTATTATTATTATTATTATTGTATGATGTGATATTTGGACATCTGGGGTCCTGCTGAACCTGGAGGGACTGTCCCTCCCTGGGTCCCTGGGCCCCTCCCTAACCACCCAGGGCAGGGAGTGGACAACCAGGGACATCCCTGCAGCCAAGCACGTGAAAAGGGGAAACTGGAATCAAAGCCAAAGAGGAAGCCTGAACAGAAAACCACCCCTCGGACTCTCATGCCTACTGCACGCCTATGCGATGTAGCTGCCCAAGATTTTCAGTTTAGTGTCAGGCAGCCGACGTCCTCACGTCAGTTACAACGTGGCGGTGCCATCCTGAAATCCGGGGGTTCATAAGACCGTAGACTCAGCTGTTCCCGGCATGATGCCTCCACTTTCTTGATTTCCTCTTTGGAGACAGGAAGATCAATCCTGCTTCGCTGGCCTTCCGGGTAATAACGATCAGATGTGACGTGGCCTGAGATAAACTCAACTTGGGTGTGGGATGCGGGGTACTGGGGTGAGGTGACAGACTCCATGGAGCCCTCACATCCTCATCTTCCCCCAGTCAACAAGCATTCCTAACAATGCCCACACTGTTGGGGGGCAGGGTTGGAGACTCTGGGTGAGGGTTCTGGGGATGGGACCAGCCAGCGCTGTCAAAACTCCGGAGTGGGATGGTAATCGGCACATGCCCCCATCTAAGAGCCTGATTCTATTTGTCCTTCTGTTGCCCGCCTGCCAGGCGGGGACCACAGCGCCACTCCCAGCACCTTCCATTTACGAGTGAGTCCTCTCTGAGACCCAGGAACACGAGGTGACTTCCCAAAGTCAGAGACCAGCCAATAGGAAAGCAATAGTGGAGTTCAGGGCTCCTGGCTTCCTGCCATCCTGTGGTCACCCCCACAGCCAGACCTGTTCAACCAGCGGGGATACTCTTCCTTGCTTCTCCTCCCTAATCTACGCAGGGGATGAGGAAATAGCCAGCAGTTGATCGTACCCGTCCTATTTCCAACCTGAGGATGCCCCGGAACTGAGCGTGTGGAAGTCTCTCAGGCTCTGTCCCTGACTTCGGGGCTGGTGTGGACTCACCAGCCCAGCTGGGCTGATGGAAGCTATTCATCAGGGGCCTGAAGTTTTACTTTGACGACAAAACAGACCCCTTGTGGTTCTCTCCCCAGGCAGATGCATTTGGTTCCCTGGAATCCTCTCCATCACGAGAAGCTTTGAGTAGTCCCTGGCTTCAGGGAGCTGGGACCAGGACCTCCACCCCGTAAAGGACCTGGGGTTACAGAACCAGGCTCCAGCCGTGAGCCAGCCATGTGCTTTTGTGATTTGCCTCCTGGGACTTGAAGAAGGGCCTCTGATCTGGGGTCCCTTCTGCTCCAACGCCTCTCAACCTGCTCTCCAAGTACAGCTCTGGTCACGAGGGCAGCTGATTCACTGAAACAGAGGGAAGACTTATCCATTCTCCTTGCATCTGTCTTTAAGGGCAGTGAGCCGGTCCAGCAGCATCAAAGCTGTACGTTCATTAACGCCCCCTTGATCTGCCACCATCTCCCTGGAGTCTCCATCTCTCCGTCTCTGTCTCTCTCAGAGGCTTCAAGTTCGAGCTGCACGTTCTTGCCTTGAGGCATTTGATCTTCTGTCCGGCACAGATCAAATACACGTAGACATGTGTGGAACAAGTCATTTTTTGAAATGAATGAGTGAATCCTGGGATTCTGTCTGCCTTGGAGAACTCCTTCCTGGTCCTCAGGACTCATCTGACCACCCACTGCCCAAACGTATCCTTTGACTTCTTTCCAGTGCAGCTCTGCACACTGCCACCAGGTGTGACCTTGAGTTTCCACACTTCCAGTGCAAGTTGTTTAATGAGTCAGACTGTGGTAGACGAGAGCAGAGCAAGGACAATGGCCAGATACAGAATAGCACCAGGGCAAAAAGCCCCAGAAAAGAAGAAAACCAGAAAAGTGAGCCATGGCTGACCTCAGGGCCAGCCGCACTGACTGATGACCCGCTGCCCCAGTGCTGACCAATCAGTGGAGACCACGCGCCTGAAAGGACACACTTGGAAAGCTGATGACTACTCCCCTTGGGACCTCCCCTAAACTCCCTGCCATTAAAAGCCCTCCGGGTGGCCCTGGCTGGTGGCTCAGCACTATGGAGTGCTTTAGAGCTTACCGTCTGCTAGGCTGTGTGTTACCTGAGATGGTGCCTATGGCAACCATGATGGGTAGCGATTGTGTCCCCATTCGCCAGATGAGAAAATTGAGGTTCCTACAGGTGTCACAGATAATGAAATAGGCCTTCCACATATAAAATTGTTTTTAAGGCTTTTTTTTTTTTAATTTATCCTTTCCAAAGAGGGGAAGGGAGGGAGGCATAGAGGGAGAGAAACATCCATATGTGGTTGCTTTTCACCTGCCTCCAGCTGGGGACCTGGCTGGAAACCTGGCTTGCAACCTGGTTATGTGTCCTGGCTAGGAATCAAACCAGCGACCTTTGGGTCCGCAGGCCGGCAACTATCCACTGCGTCACCAGCCAGGGCTAGATGTAAAATTTGCTGCCTCTTCTCCTGGACCGGGACTGACAGTCAGATTAAGCCTGTCAGGAACAGATGGTCACCCTGGGCTGTTCTCAATGCCCTTGCCAGGGTTCCACTGGCTTTCCTGGCCCACTTGAGCCAAGGGTTCCAGTCAGTGGACACCTCATTGTTACCCCCAAACCAGATTATCTTCAGCACATTCTTGATCTGCTTTTCCAAGGCTCTGCTCCCAGCAGGGAGAAATCATTAAACCCTTTGAAACTTCATCATTCTGGTAAATACATGTATATATATTTTTACTTGTACATTATGCAAAGGGTGAAAATTCTGGATTTCCAGATTGTGTTGGTTGCTTCACCTGATTAAGTTTTAAATTAGATTAATTTTGCACTAGTCAGATGGAAGGCAGAAATAAATTGACGGGGTGATGCATGGATGTGCTTGATAACAGCTGGGTGAAGGGAAAGTGAAATAAAAGGGTGTGAAAATAGTGTTCCTTTGAGCTTTAGGGTGCTCTCAACTGTGTATTTGTCTAGACCCACCCTGGCTCACAGGGAAGTTGGATCAGCGAGCTGAAGAAGCCTGGTGACCCCCAGGGTCTGGGTGCCCAGGTGAGAACCTCTCTCTCAGACAAGTCCTTCCATTTGATGGTTTAGGACATTCAAATGCCAATGACCTAGGGTGGGTAACACCTTCAGGTATAACCAGTCATCTATGTTTTTCCCTGAAAGCACCACATGTGTATTCAGGGGAGTGGGAGTAGGCAGGGATAGTTCCCAAAGAAAAACCTGATCTTTGCATATCCATCCAGTTAGGCACACGCCAGTTCTTGGTGGTACCCAGCTTGCACCCTGAAAAGTTTAAGGACTAGTCCCCAGTGTAGTTTAATGTGTTTTCAGGTCTAGCTTTTCCTTCAGTGTTTTCATTTTATGGTGGGGTGGGGGGGAAGGGTGAGGTGTCAGCTTGTGATTATTTTCCTTCCAAAAGTAATTTCAAGAACTTGGCTTTCTGGATTGGTATCGGCCAGGTGTCTTCCTGGACCCTCATGTGCAAGTCTCAGCATGGAGAAAGCCTGCATCCCAAGAAGGTTTCAGGGTTATCCACCCCGTTCTGCTTAAGTGTCTGTAGTTTTAAAGTCCCCCCAAGACTGGGGTGGGGAACAGGGGAGAAGGTCTGGTTCCTTCCTCTCCAGGCTGTCTCCCTCACAGGGGCTGATCATGCTGTTGGACTAAAAAGGAAGGACAGTTTACACAACACCGTTTGGTTAACTACAGTCATCGAGTCATCGTGCTGTAAAATTATATCCTCAAAGTGTATTTCTCTCCTAACTTGGTAGGTTTTACTTTTTAACTACCTTCCTCTATACCCACCATCCCCCACCACGCACATGCATACGCACACTGGCAACCATCAAACTGTTCTGTGCATCTGAGTTCTGTGTTTTAACATTTCGTATGCAAGTGAGATCATATGGTATTTGTCTGTCTCTGTCTGACTTACCACCTATGATATCCTCAAGGTCCATCAAGGTTATTGCAAATGAGAAGATTTCCTTCTTTCTTTTCTTTGCTTTGCTTTTTTTTTTTTTTTTAAGATTGTATTTATTATTTTTAGAGAGAAGGGCAGGGAGGAAGGAAGAAAGGGAGAGAAACATCAGTGTATGGTTGTCTTTCACCTGCCTCCAGCTGGGGACCTGGCTGGAGACCTGGCTTGCAACCTGGTTATGTGCCCTGACTGGGAATCGAACCAGTGACCTTGCAGGCATATATATGTGTGTGTGTGTGTGTGTGTGTGTGTGTGTGTGTATATATATATATATATATATATATATATTCATTAATATATTCAATATATTCATTCATCTATAGATGAGCACTTAAGTCTTGGCTAATACAAATAATTATGCAATAAACATAAGATATCTTCTCAAGATAATTATTTTGTTTTCTTCCCACAAGATGAATCTCTGGAGCTGTCATATAATAATAGCTCTATTCTTAATTTTCTGAGGAACCTCCATACTGTTGTACTTTTCACAGCGGCTTGTATCGATTTAAATTCCCACCAAGAGAGCACTAGGGTTCCCTTTTTCTCCACATGTTCACCAATACTTGTTATTACTTGTCTTTTCTGATAACAGCCATTCTAACAGGTGTTAGGTGGTATCCCAGTGTGGTTTTGATGTGCATTTCCTGATGCTTAGTGATGCTGAGCACTTTTTCATGTACCTGTTGGTTATTGGTATGTCTTCTTTGGAAGACATGATGCCTAAATACCCAGAGTGGAATATTAAAAGAAGTAGGTCATAGGACAGTGTTGTAGTATGATCTCATAAACACACGTGAATCTGTATACATGTCTATAAAAAACTGAAAAGCTGTAAAGCAATGTTAATAATAATTCTTCCCCTATGGAATTATGGGTCATGTTAGTTTTCTTCTTTTATAGTCCCTGTTTTCCAAATTTTCAGAGGGAATATTTATTACTTTTTAAATTTAAAAGTGTATACTTTTAATATGTTTTAAAACCTTGGATATATGTAGTTTAATTGGGACATTTTTAATAACAATAATAAACCCACAAGAGGGAAAGCAATTCTGAAGCATGTATCAGATTAATACAGCAGGTCATCAGATGCCTTGTTCTGCTTTTATATTGTTGTTATGTCACTTGCTTAGTCTTTAGAATAAAGATTCAGAACTTGAAATAAGTTAGGTCAAATGCAAAACTACAATCATTCTCTTTGCGAAACTTTTTGAGAACTGGACCTTCATCCTGGTCAGCCGGGGAGGAAATGAACATCACAAATCAGTGACAGGGTGAGGAGACTTTCCACAGAAAGGCATCGCCAGAGGTGGCAAAAAGTGGGAGAAGTTGCCGGCTTCATCTTACTGCTGGCTTTCTCCATGTCAAGAAACCCTAGCACCACAGCAGGAAAAACATTAAATTATTAAAGTCTGTGCTTAAGAAGTTGAGGAGAGGTGTTTTATGAACACCACGGTGACTATTAATCCATTTTACTGTGGGCTGAAATGTTCTTTTCTTAAATTCATGGTGGCATGCTCCTTGGACTCGTGTAGGGTCACCGGCACATTGCTTTATGAGGTCGTTTCCTGCTTTCAAAAGCACCCTGGAACTGAAAGGAGAAAGAACAGCAAAAAAGAGGCTTGCCTGTCTGGAAAACAGTCCCAGCGGGTGGGTTGCCTCACAGTTAGCCTTGCTCATGTGCTCATATTTAGCCTAAGAAGAGATGGAGTTGTCATGGTGATTTATAGCATTGTGTGTTAGGTGGTAGGAAGGTCTGAGGTGGGGAGGTAGTTCAAGGGAAGTAAATGCTATCATATAATGGATGGTGGAGATCTCACCTGGCATCTGTGAAATTCAGACTTAGGGTTTAGATTGGAGGGCAGTGATCAAAAGCTTTCATTGGTGTGGAAACGCTAACGTTCACCAGATTTTTACTACACTCACTTCTTTCTCACGCATCCCTGCCAGTTATGTGGTGTATATTGGGTTTTATAAGTGAGAGCAAATTTAAATTTATTTCTGTTAAGGTTTTCTTTATGTCCCTTGACATGATTTACCCACCTTGGGATGCCAAGACTGGATCGTGTCTGGGTTGAAGTGTTTGGAAGTTAGTGGGTCAGATGGTGAGAAAATGAGCTCATTCATACCCAGCATTTAGTGAGAGAGGTGACAACTGAAACAGGGAAGGCCCACCTCTAAGGGGAAGACAAAGGAGAAAAAGTGGGAAGTAACCTGGACCCTGAGAAAGAAGACACTTCCCAAGAAGGGCTCCTTGTGGTTAGTAACTGAGCTCAAACTTAAAAGCAGAGCCTGGCAGCCATTTCTAAAACAAGGGCCTCCTATGAATACTGCACTTTAGGGAGAAGCCTGCACTGATCTGCCTTCCAGCCATCTGAGCCAGCCTTATAGAGAAGGTCCTAGAATCCTATCTCAACCAATTGGATGCAGATTTTACCTATTCTGTCACAGGGATGCATCAGCATCCTCATGGAGCAGTCAGAGCTGCCCTATTCTGACCAATCAGGACAGTGCTTTTTAGACCAATCAGATTGTGGATATTTGAAGTCCTCATTTGCATGAGGATGAACCAATCAGGAACCAGGAGCAGGGACTTCTGTCTATATAAGTCAGGTCCCTGCTGGCTCAGGGGGTGCACTTTTGTTTTCTGTGGGAGAGTTAGTTATGTGTTTCCTGGATGTGCCTTTAATACTGAAGCCATTTTCCCAGAGAAGACTAGGTAGAGCAGATCAGGGCCAAGTGGAGCACTGGAGTGGAGAGCAGAGCTATCTAGCCAGAGATGTCTCACCCCAGGGCAGCCTCACAGTTGCGCTGTTTCCACAGCTGTCACTAATTGAGCTGTAACACCACTGAGCTCCTGTCACAGCCTTTCTGTATCGCAGTTGAGCTCTTGGCACTGAATGAAGTTTTCTTTTTCATTGCACCCCAACTGGGGAATTCCTATGGCTCTGAAGTGGCGCTGAGCAACCACTGGTTGACAATAGGAAGGTGAGGACGTAAGTAAGTGGCTGTGTGCGCTGAACTGTGGTTGGGAGGCGAAAGTGAAACGAGTGTGACCCGCTCTGTGTGCTTGTAAATTAGCTTTATCCAGGTATAATTTTATAACCGATAAGATGCAGCAACTTTAAGAGTACATTTTGATGATTTTTAACAAAAATGTATGCATGTGTAACTGCCACCGTAATCATGTTGCAGAACAATTTTATTATCCCAAAAAGTTTCCCTGTGTTCTTTTTCTCCCCATGCACCTAGCAACACTGATCTACTACTAAACTATGGTTTTTGCCTTTTCTGGAATTTCATATAAATGGAATCGTGCATTATGTAGTGTTTTGTTTCTGGTTTTCTTTATTCAGCATGATGCTGTTGAGATACATTTATGTTGTGTCTCTTAGCAGTCTGCTCCTTTTCCTCACTGACTAGTATTCCCTAGTATAAATATATGAAAAGATGAGGACCTATTCACCAGTTGGTGGACACTTGATTGGTACCAGTTGGGAGCTATTATGAATAATTAAAACTGCTAGAAGCAAGCCCTGGCCGTGTGGCACAGTGAGTAAGGTGCTGGCCTGCAAACCCAAAGGTTGCTGGTTCGATTCCCTGCCAGGGCACATGACCAGGTTGCAAGCCGGGTCTCCAGCCAGATCCGTAGCTGGAGGCAGGTGAAAGGCAACCATGCATGGATGTCTCTCTCCCTTTCTGCCTCTTGCTCCCTACCCTTCTCTCTAAAAATAATAAATAAAATCTTTTTTAAAAACCTGCTAGAAACACAAGAACATGTCAACATATATTTATTTCTCTTAGGCAAACACCTAGTAAAAAGATTGTGGGATACAAGATTAGTTTACATTTAACTTTTTAATAAGAAATTGCCAAACTATTCATCAAAGTGGTTGGAGCATTTTACATCCCCACTAGGAATGGGTGAGAATTCTGCCAAAATGTAGCGCATCCCTGCCAAAACTTGGTATTGACAATATTTTTAAAATTAACTATTCTAATGGGTGTGTAGTAGAATATCATTGGGACTTTAATTTGCATTTTGTTAATGATGAATAATGTTGAACATCTTTTCATAAGAATATTTATATATCTAATTTGGTTAAGTGTCTATTCAAAATTTTACTCAGTTTAATTGGGTTGTTGGTATTATTATGGAATTGTAAAGGCTGTTTATATATTCTAATTTCAAATTATGTATCTGATATATGTTTTACAAATATTTTTACCAGGCTGTGGCTTGCCTTTTAGTTTTCTTATCAGTATTTTTGGACTAGCAAAATGTTTATCATTTTTTCATGGTTCATTTATCATTTTTTCATGATTCATGATGTTTGTGTCTTATCAAGAAAGTTTGCTTACCATATACTGTAAGTTATTCCTATTTTGTCCTAGAACTTTTCTCTATAATTTTATATCTTAAGTTTAGGTCTACTATCCAACTTGAATTAATTTTGAATATGGTCTAAGTTTCATTTTATATGATGTTCTAGTATTTTTTAAACAGTCTACTCCCCATTAAATTACTTTGCCAAAAATGAATTGAACATATGTAAATGTGGCTTTTTCTGGTCTTTACTTTGCCTTTTGATCTAATTATTGTTGTTTTTCTTTTCCTTCAGTTGTATGTTAAATCAGTTAATAGGAAAACACAGTTAGAAATAAAAACATTTACATTGTCTTTTACATTTATCTTTGTAGCTACTTATCTGGAGCATTTTATTTCTTCATGCAGATTAGAATTATTGTCTAGTGTCCTATTGTTACAGCCTGAAATACTTCCTTTGGTATTTCTTATAGGGCAGGTTGGCTGGAAACAAATTTTCTGAGTCTATATTTGCACAGAATGGCCTTAATTTCTCCTTCCTTTATTGTTTTTGCTGGATATAGATAAAAAGAGATAACAATCTTTTTCTTTCAGCACTTTGAATATATCATCCCACTGTCTTCCAGCCTTCGTGGTTTCTGATAAGTCCATTGTTGATCTTCTGGAAGTTTCACTGTACTATTTCTTGCTGCTTTTTTGGTTCGCTCTCTGTCCTTGACTTTCAACAGTGTGATTAGGATATGTCTGGGTTTGGATCTCCTTGAATAGATAGATCTATTTGGAATTTCTTAAGCTTCTTGAGTGTGTAGATTAATGTTCTCCATTAAATTTGGAAATATTTTAGCCGTTATTTCTTCAAATATTCTTTCTGCCCATTTACCTCTCCCCTATCTAGAACTCTCCTTATGCCTATGCTGGTACGCTTGTTAGGATCCCACAGTTCACTGAGGCTCTGATTATCCTTCTTCATTTATTTTTCTTTCTTTTCCTCAGCTTAAATAATCTCAGTGGACCAATGGTCAAGTTGGCTGATTTTTTTTCGTATGTTCAGATTTGATGTTGAGCTCCTCTAGGTACTCATTTCAGGTATCTTTGATTTCAGAATTTCTCATTTCTATTTATGTATATATAGATATCTAATATACAATTAGATATCTAATATACAATTAGATATCTATATATACATATACACACATATAATTTTTATTTCTTTATTGAGATGCTTTAGTCATATATTTCCTTAAGTTATTTAGATATTTCTTTCTTTTTTTTTTTTAATTTTATTGTTGTTGTATTACATCCATCCCCTTTTTGCTCCCCTCTGTCCCCCTCCCCACCCACCCATTCCCCCCAAAGTCAATCCCCCCTGTTGTCCATGTCCATGGTTCCTTTATACTAGGTTCTTGTCTAAGCTGCTCCCCTTTAGATATGATTTCTTTTAGTTATTTAAACATATTCAAAATACCTTACTTGAATCTTATCTAGTAAATCCAATGTCTGGTTCTGTCAGAGACAGACTGATTTTTTTTTTCTGTAAATGGGCCATATTTGTTTCTTTCCATCTTTTATGTTTTTTTGTTAAAATAATATAATGCGGCAACCTTGGAAGTCAGAATCTCCCCCTCTCAAGAGTTTATGGTTATTGTTTGTTGCTATTGCTGTTTATTTAATGACTTTTCTGAACTAATTGTATTGATTCTGCGTTTTTTGTGTGAGGTGTGGTCTTTGAAGTCTCTTCTTGGTTTAGTGGTGTAACTCATCAAAAATTTCCTTAAGTGCCTGAAATCAGTAAGCCTCCTGCTATTGACTATTCAGAAGGAAGCCTAGTTCATTGATATTTGGAGCTGTAGACATAAACCACTATAATATTTTCTCTAATCACTGCTTTAGCTGAAATCAACAAATTTTGACATGTAATTTTCTATTTTTTAATTCAAATATTTTCTAATTTCCTTTATGATTTCTTCTTTGACCAGCGTTATTTAGAAGAATGTTGCTTATTTTCCAAATATTTCTGTGCTCTTCATTCCTTTGTATTGATCCACATTTCCATCTGGTATCATTTTCTTCTCCCTGAAGAATTAACTTCCTATAATATTTCTTATGGTGCAGATTTGCTGATAATAAGTAGCTCAGCTTTTGTTTACCTGAAAAGTTTTCGTTTCTATTTTAGTTTTGAAAGCCACTTTTTTTAGTATAAAATTCTAGATTGACAGTTTCTGCTTTCAATACTTAAAATATGCCACTTCATTGTCATCTGGTTTACATAGCTTCTGAGAAGCACATTTTTAACATTCTTATCTTTGTTTATGTCTTTCTGTCCTGGCTGCTTGCAAATTTTCCCCTGTATCTCTGGTTTTCAGCAATTTGATCTGATACGTCTTTGTGTTATTTTCTTCTGTTTGGGTTTTGTTGAGATTGTTGAATTTGTGGTTTATCGATTTCATCAAATTTGGAAAATTTTTGGCCATTATTTTTCAATTGTTTTTTTCTCCACTTTTCTGGGATTCCAGTCACATGTTTATCAGACTGCTGGATATAGTCTTACAAATCACTGATACTCTGTTTCTTTTTTCCAACATTTTTTCTCTGTGTACTCAATTTTGAGAAGTTTCCATTGCTACATCTTTACCTTCACCAATTTTTCCTCCTGTTTTATCTAATTCTGTTCATTTTAATGTATTTTTGTATCAAATATTATGCTCTCCATGTTTAGAAATTCTACTCAGGTACTTTTAGATTTTCCTTTTTTCGCCTCATCATATTTTTCTCTTTCTGTACTTTCCTGAACAATGAAGCATATGTCTATATCTATACACATACACACACACACACACACACACCATACACACACACACACACATACATTTTGTTTAAGGTACAAGTATATTTAGTCCTTATACTCCATCATGGGAAGAAGCAGAAGTCTACGGTATTCTTTGAAGAAGGATCTTTTTTGGGGGTGGGGAGATGGAGTGAGAGATACTTAAAAGTTAGATCAAATCTGGGACTGTTTTTATTTAGATCAGAAAGGATATTTCCTTCTGCAGGCATAATAAACTGAGCAAAGGATAAATACCATTATAGCTAACATTTGCAACTAAAAGAAAACCCAACTGTTTTTTTTGTTTGTTTGTTTGTTTTGTTTTGTTTTTGTATACTCTTACAACTCTCTGACACCAAATGTATTGGTTTTTTCCCCCTTGCTTAGACAGTTCTTACACTATCAACCTGGAGTGAGAACAGACCACCCCACAGGTTAGGGACATCTCTCTCCTTGGGCTCAATAATATGCTAGAATGGCACACAGAACCCAGAGGAACACTTACGTATATTTTAAACCTTGGGAAAGATACAGCCCAGGAACATACACAGGACAGAGAGGCACAGGGCAAGGTCTAGAAGTAGGGTGCATGGAATTTCCTCATCACCACCAGGTGCGACACCCTCCTGACACTTCAGTATGGTCAGGAACCTGGAAGCTCCCTGAAACCCTTCAGTTAGGATTTTTATGGAGGTTTCGTTACATAACAGGATTGATTAAAACATTGGCTACCAGGCATTAGCTCCACCTCTGGCCCTTTTCTCCTTTCTCTGGTCACATGGCTGTTCTGGCAAATAGTCCCCCATTTGAGGCTTTCCAAAGGTGACCTCCTTAACAAACTTTGTGTGGCTGAAGGGTTTATTTGAACACCAAAGACATACCTTTCTTTCACTTCAATGGCTCCACTCCTGAGCTGTGATAAAACCCGAAGATATTGACAAAAGGTGCACCTGTACCTGTTATCATGTATGAAGTTACAAGGGTTTTAGATTTCCAGCCAGGAGCAAGGGACAGTGGCCAAAATAGACATCCATTATAATATCACATTGTCACAGCAATACAGAGTAGAGGGTTCCAAGAAGTTCATTTCTGGGGTCATTTCTTTTCTCTGTGGTGTGGGAGGTATTGTTAATACAGTAAAATTAGCGTAAGACTTAAGAAAATGGTAAAGTTTTAAAGCGTAGCTGGTGGGGGCAACAGGTATAAAGGAGGTGACCTGATGAGAGGACCTATATAGGGGGCCATACATTTGTCATGATGACAGTGAAGGAGAAAGGTAGCTCGAATTTTAAGAGTAAACCCTGTCTGAAACAATGCCTTTGACCATGAGACCCCTGCTCAATCAACACAAGGTTCATATACAAGGACCACTACTGAAAGTCACTCTTCTGGGCAGCCTCAGTCACTGGACTTCTAAGCAATACTGACACCCCCGGGCCTTAGCGCTGTAGTGCAAGGTTCCACATTGCCAGGCCCATTTCTAGGTCTGGCTGTAAAGACTTCCTGAGATCCTTGGTTTTGTTTCTCTATCAACAATAGAGAAGAGTTTATACATGGTCAGATGCTCAGAGGTCAGAGCCACGCCTTCAACTTCTGTGAAGTTGTACCCATCATCTGGAGACTTAAGAGCTATGGAAGAGGCACTGGCTGTTGGCTTCTCGGGCTGATCACACACAAGGCCTTTTCTCTGTGTCTGGTTTGCCTGGCTTTCCTTGTCAGCTACAGATTTTGGATCTGCCTACGATTTGTTTATTACCCAAGTTTCGCCCAAATTGTCTATGACAAGTGTGCTGAATGATCCCAATTTTCTTTTTTCACAAACTAAGGTTCAGCATTTTTCCCATCTGTGCCTCTTTCAGACTTTGTTTCAATTAGTAAAAGGTATCCCTTTCTTTTTCTTTTCTTTCATTTTTTTTTTTAAGATTGTATTATTCATTATTTTCAGAGAGAAGGGCAGGGAGGGAGGAAGAAAGGGAGGGAAGCATCAATGTATGGTTGCCTTTCACCTGCCTCCAGCTATGGACCTGGCTGGAGACCTGGCTTGCAACCTGGTTACGTGCCCTGGCTGGGAATCGAACCAGCAACCTTTGGGTTTGCAGGCCGGCACCAATCCACTGAGCCACACCAGCCAGGGCCGGTATCCCTTTCTTGAACGCGCCTAGTCCTGGGTGAGGGCTCCAAGCTTTGCAAGTGGAGTGTAGGGTAGATTTCCACCTTTGCTGTGTCCTTGACCAGTCGCCCGGGTACAATGTATGACTCACACAACCGTCTGCAGTTGGCATGGTGCCCTTGATCTGCTTGCCTTGATTTCCTCAATTCTCTGTTGGCATTATCAATTACGGTTTTACCTGTCATGCAGGGTCTTGGCCTCTCCATCTGTTTTCTTTCTTTCTTTCTTTCTTTTTTTTTTTACATGTTAGTACAGTTGTTCAGTTATCCTTCCCCCTCGGGGCCCAGTCCCACCCACGTGTCTAAGGACACATACTGACTATCTGCTCTGTACTGCTAATCCCTATGGGGACATATAATCTAGTGCCAGTGTCTGCCACCCAGGTTGCCTGAGGTGACCTGAGTTCCTGGGGCCCCTTGTGGAAACAGAGCTGAGGCCTCTCTACCCACACCATCGGTGCATGGGTACATGGGTGGGTCAGTGGACGTGACCAGCCAGGCCTCCCCTCCTCCTGTATTCCTGCCAGCCGCTCCCATTTCCAAAAGATCCTGGGCCAGGTCCTTTGCACCCCACACTGATTAGCAGAGGCCCGTTCTGACCCCTCCATGTGGATGTTGCCAATTTCCCTCCCAACCGCACCCCTGACTCTGGGCCTAACCTGCGGGGTCTTTATCAGAAGGATTTCATTGCAAGTTGGGTCAGCAATCATCCTGACCCCAGCCTTCAAGCTCCCCCACTGCTCCCCAGCGTGGCTTCCGAAGTGTCGGTAACATGAACACGAAAACATGAACGTATTCACTCTTCAGAGCGTTTCTCTGAGACAGCTTTGGTAGGAAGAAAGTCCGAAGCTGTTGGCCAAAGTGAGACCTGGACATGGGCCAGGTTCCCAAGTTGTATGCTGTGAAGCGATAGTTCGACGGGCATTTTGTGGGTGAAAAAAAAAAAATTTGGTCCAGTGTACCTGAGAAATTATAGGATTAGAGGCAGTTAAACGGATTCCTTTGCTGCAGGATTTCGCAGGGTTTTTAATGCCCTGTCTGTAAAGTACCTACAAGGGGATTTAGAGTGGGGACACTTCCTGGACCCACTGGATGACAGACATTGTCTCCACAGAACCCTTTTTGGGGAGCTGGGGTGTGGGTCTTTCTCTTCCCTCTTTCCTGCTGTTGCTTCCCCAAGGGTTGTCCAGCTGCGCACAGAGAATTCTGGGAAATGCCCACTGATTCTGCCTCTGAATCCAGCCCCTTTGGTCCGGGGACCTGACTCATTAATCCTTGTTTCATGGGCAATTTGTCCCCCTTGCTGGCATTCTCAAACCTGCCCTCACAACTGTACATCTCAAAATATGCTAATCGTCGCCTTTGAAGTCACCGGCCTGCTCATTGCAAAATGACAGGTTTTCTCTTTCCACTCTTGTACCGAAGCTCTCTTTGATTAAACATGTCTTCAGAAAACAAGTTCTCCCTCCCTTGGTTCTCATCCCCAGTGCACAGTGTAGGTAGGGATGCAGGGAAAGGAGAAATTATGAGTCACCAGCCCTGGCTGGTGAGACTCAGTGGATTGAGTCCTGGCCTGCGAGTCAAAGGGTTGCTAGTTTGATTCCCAGTCAGGGCACATGCCTGGGTTGCTGGCCAGGTCTCCAGTTGGCAGCATGTGAGAGGCAACCACCCATGGATGTTTCTCTCCCTCTCTTTAAAAGAAAAAAAAATTAATAATGAGTTACCACTTCTATGTCAAACTGCTTACTTAGTTGATCCAAGAGCATAGCCCACTTGCCCCGTCAAAACTGGGTCTCAGCCCTGGCTGGTGGCACAGTGGATAAGACACCAGCCTGCGAACCCAAAGGTCACTGGTTCGATTCCCAGCCAGGGCACATAACCAGGTTGCAAGCCAGGTCTCCAGCCAGGTCAGTAGCTGGAGGCAGGTGAAAAGCAACCATACATTGTTGTTTCTCTCTCTCTTCCTCTCTCTCTTCCCTTCTCTGAAAAATAATAAATAAAATCTGAAAAACAAACAAGAAAACCCAAAACTGGGTCTCAGCTACTCCCCTGCCCACCATCACCTCGTCCTTAATGGTCAGGTCTGGGCGCTGCCTCTCAGGATGAAGATGCCCCCGGTGAATGATCTCTAAGGACAGAAGACGGGGCAGACGCTGTGAACAGCATTTGGAGAAAGCCGGATGCCGCAGGCCTCCGCACCCAGCAACTGATTGGAAATGAAAAAAGAGATGTTCATGATTTCGCAGTGCAATTGTCACAGAACGGAGTGCTCAGTTGGCCAGACTCAGGCACCTGGAGAGGATGGCACCGGGGCAAGTCACTCAGTGCCCACTCTCCGCAGTGTCCATGTGGCTGGCGCGGGCAACGGGAGGCCAGTCTACCCGAGGAGAACTCCGAGAGGTGTGAGGTGGGACCCTGACCACTTCAGGACTTCAGGGGCCGCGAGAAGGTATGATGGCTACGAGAATAATTACCCTGTGATGAGACATGCGAGACACACGAGCATGCAGAGTCAGGGAGCAGAACAGAGTGCAGAGGGGAAAGCAGACCCTGTGGGCTGGGTCGGCCGCAGGCTTTACGTACAAGGCCGCCTCTGAGCTGAGCTGCAGGTGTCACAGGCAGCAAAGGCGAGAGCCACGTGTGTTAATGTATTTTCCTCACTTTTCCTCTTCCTCACGGAAACCCCATTTATGTTTTCAATCATCACCTGAGGATATATTTATTCATTTTAGAGAGAGAGGAAGGGAGAGAGAGAGAGAAGCATCTGTGTGGCACAGAAACTTTGATCGGTTGCCTCCCATACACATCCCGGCTGGGGATCGAACCTGCAACTGAGATATGGGCCCTGGCTGGGAATCGAACCCACAGCCTTTTGGTGCATGGGACACTCCTACCAACTGAGCCACCCCACCAGGGCCAGAAACCCGATTTTAATGCTGGTATCTACCTCTTGCCAGCATAGTCCATGTGCTTTGGTAAACATTTAATTCCCCTAGGCCAACGGGCACGGTCCACTCCCCAGGCCATAGCAATGTTTTGGGGGGAGTCTGCCCTAAGCGGGTCTAACCAGGGTGAATTTCTGGAGCTTGGCTTGGGATTCTGGAACAGAAGTATTCTCTGTCCCTGGATACCAGTGAGAGACATTTGTACCCTGTTGCAGTCAAGGGCAGCAACTCCTCGGATTAGGTGTCATGAGACCTTGAGCAAACCCTCAGCAACCAGCCTTGTGCCCAAGTGCTGCCTAAGGAGGATTACATGTTCCATTGATGCCCGCCCACAGGGACTTGTCCCTGTCCCAAGATCACTGAGCACTGGCATCTCTGCTAGCTTGGGACAGAAATCATCCCAACAGGTCCCAGGCCAAGCCTGGGGCCTGAGGGAAACACTTCAATTGAAAGGGGTTCCCCACCCCACCCCAATATCATTAGTCTAACTAAACAACGAGAACTTACCTTTCAAGAGACAAGCAGCCCTCATTGCAAATGACAACTGTCTCACAGCCACAAAGGAGACACCTAAGCTGGAAGACTGATTGGAGAGAGGGAAATAGAGTCTTTGATGCCATCGCTGAGTCTCTGATGAGTTCAAGCTGAACTTGTCGGTCACCAGAGCTTCTGTGTTAGAGTAAAGGAAGTGATGGCCTGAGCCATCACAAGCCCCCGGATGGTTGGAAACCGGCCCTGGGCTCTGCTTTGCACAACTGGTGCCAACCTGCTGCCGCCATCAGCCCGGTGGGGCGCCTCTGCGTGGCCAGCAAAGCAGATAGTCTATTCCCAGCCTGTTCCCTCGTACAGATGGGCTCAGACAGTTTCCAACTCAGCTGGGGTTGCCGGAGACTTAGCTAATTTGAGCTCTGAAAGTTCCCCACAATCTCAGCGTGGCAAACCGGGTCAGCTGGTCACTCTCGTTGCTGGTCGGAGCTTCAGGAGAGCACTCACTGGTGGTTGGTGGAAGGCAGCATGCCACCCAGCAGCAAAGGGGCCGGGCCACTGCATGGAAAAGGTGACAGTTACAATGTGACCAAAGCCCCAAAGACAGGAAGGCTGTTTTAATGATTTGCAGCAACCAAGAATAGCAAACCTGCAACAAACCACCATCACCAGACTTTCCAACCCGTGAGTAATAGGAGGCCTGTCCCGAAAGTATCAAGCCAATGTCAATATAATTAAAACCGTTTGCACGGCCAGTACTTTTGGGGCAGACCTCATATTATTAGCTACGTCTAATTGGGTTTGCCACCCGAGCTTCCAACCTGGTCCGGGGTACTTTTTAGCAGCTTTTCACTGGCTCCTTTCCATAGAATTGCAGATCTAATACATTTTACTTTGGGGTGCTGGGGCCAAAGGAGTGAAAAACAGTTGAATCGATAAAAAGGGAGAATTATACAATTCGTTTCACTTGTTCAAGAAAAAAGTGGATTTAATTTTGTAGCCCTGGATAAGAAGGAGCTGTACCTCCCGAGTTCTGTCCTGAAAGTATCAGCCACACAAACTTTTAATTATATTCACATTGGCTTGATACTTTTGGGACGGGCCTCTTATTACCTAGGTGAACTAATGAATGAATGAATGAATGCCATAGGAGATGGTAGTTTCCCTAATTGCTTATAAAACTGTCTGTAGCATTCAGCATGTGGAGCCGTTCTGTCCATGTCACTTAGAGGTGCTGCTGAAATACATGTGACAAGTCGCCGGCAGGTCTGGGCAGGCAGCCAGCCAGCCTATACCTCAGTGATGCCTCCTGGGAAGCCCTTCTTGAGGGGCTGGTCCAGAAGGACTCCTACACCCCTGCTCACCACAGAGAAAGTCACATACCTATCCTCAGGGCAGATGGCCTGACAAATGGATTAGCTGTGGCCTTTGCAAAATCCTTCCATCCTGTGTCGTCGGGTGAGCCCCAAATGAGTCGCACACAGGTAGCCTGGAGACGCAGGCAGGACAAGTGTTAAGATAGCCAAGTTAAGGCCCTGGCTGGTAGCACAGTGGATAAGGTGCCGGCCTGCGAACCCAAAGGTCGCAGGTTCGATTCCCCAGCCAGGGCACATAACCAGGTTGCAAACCAGGTCTCCAGTCAGGTCTGTGGCTGGAGGCAGGTGAAAAGCAACCATACATAGATGTCTCTCTCCCTCTCTGCCTCTCTCTCTTCCCCTCTTTCTGAAAATAATTAAAATAAAATCTTTAAAAAAAAAAAAAAAAAGATAGCCAAGTTAGAGATGAATAAAGTAAGATTCCAAGGGAATAACCCACTCACAGGTCACCTACAGGTGACAAAAGATTTGTCACCCATGGCTCTTGGTCTTTGATGGGTTAGAGAGGCAAAGAAAGGCAGCAGGGCTCATTTATTGGTTAAATTTCAATCATCAAAAACAAAGTCAATGATTTTTAAATGCTTTAATATTTCCAAACATTTCCCATGCTGGGCAGCTTCAGTGTATCCAATAGAAGACTGTTTTTTGCATTGGGGTTGAACTACTCAATAGACACATGCTCCGAGGCACTTCTTTCTTTTACTCCATGCAGAAAAAAACAATTAGGCTGCCCAAGTTGCCTGATGTTTTTTTAAGCACATGAAAGGAACAAAACCCAAACAGGCTGTTACTGTCTCAGCCCCTCGAAAGTGCCTGAGGCCTCACTCATTTTCCTATTTTCTGCCTCCTTCCCAGCAACCACAAGCCTGAGAACATCACCTGGCCTAAACTGTCCCGTCAGCAGAAATTTCAGTTCCTTTTCTGTGTTTCTGATTCTCACACTCCCGTAGCCTTTCAGACCCAGGCTGGGCCTTCCTCTTGCCTCCTGAGCTTTCATCCGAGATGCCTAGCTCTTCAAACTCCCCTCACTCTCCTTCTGAGCCAGCCACGCTGCCTGCCTTCCGTTCACCCTGCAGCAGGGCATGGTCCCACCAGGAGGCCCCAGCTTGGAACGCCTTCTCCAGGCTTAGTTCATTCTCTCACCTCCCTGCGGTCCAGCTCCAGCCTCATCTCCCGGTGGCTGCCTGACCTCCCCTTAATGCTGCAGCCTGACCACCCTTCTGCGCTCCTTTGCCGCCCCTTCACGCTCTGCTTGTCTCTGTCCAGTGCACTTTCTACCCCCCACTGTCCTGTTAACACACTGTTGACCGGCCATTTGATACGAAAGCTGATGCAGGTGCACACAGGAGTTAATTCCTGTAGCAACCTGCATCCATCTGTTCATTAACGTGCCACATTGTTGATGAGCGATTTTATAGCAACAGCTGACACAAGTGCAACCACGAGTCAACAGTGTTTGGGTTTGATTTGAAAGCGCGAGTTTTTTCCTGGTGGGTCAACACTGTTCACTCTCCTTATTTATTCTGTGTAATCTTACCATGAGGCCCTCCCTTCCTTATCTAATGGCTGTGCTGGAATATAAATACCCCGAGGGTAGGAGCCTGAGTCTGCTTTATCCCCCAACACAACCCCAGTTCCCAGAACCAAGCCCAAAGCTGCAGGCGCAGAACTGCTCATGTAAGTCCACCCACTGTCTTCCAGTCTCTGAAATCTGACTTTGGAGGCCTTTCACCTCTAGCCGCCTTCTCTTCCTATCGTCCTGTTGTCCAGCTGCCGCTCTTCACAGCTGGCTCCTGTCCCCTGCTCTCCCGAGACCCACCCACCCCGCCCTCAGACGGCTGGGACGCCATGCAGATGGTCCTCGTAATCGCAGTGCATCCTGAAATCATCGGTGAAAGTCACCTTTTTAAGGGGCTGCTTTTAGTAAGTGTATCAACACCCCCATGCCCGTTGCCAGCAGGGCCAAGTTCAGCTGTGGCAGTCTGAGAGCCAGGTCCACACACGGACACTGTATCCAGGGCTGTCCTGACTACAGCTTCCACGGTTGCTGCCCCACCTGTCACCCACCCTCTTTGGCCCCCTCCCACCCACCCCTCCACTGGCATGTCACACGTAGGTGTACGCTCTACCCGCTGCTCAAAGCCCAGGTTAAACCCTCCCCACTCTTCCTTGGGCCCACATGGTCCTTTCTCTGAATTCTCATAACCACCCCTGAGGGCGATTTCTGATTTAAAGCCTGATCAATGCAGGCGGGAATGCAGGATAGTAAACAACCTTTTTCATTTTGGAAATCCCCAAAGAGACTTGGGTAGAAACGTGATTTGCTGCCGTAGGCCACATTTTAAATATTCAGGTGACCCATTCGTGGTCCACATCCAGCATTTTGCTCCTTGATTTACTGCCTTTCTGTCTTTTCCACGTGTGTGTGCTCTCTGTCTTTCAGCCAAGGCAGTAAGTTCCTTGAGGGTAACAGGCATTTCATACAGTGAAACCTTGATTAGAAATTCTTCAGGAACATGGCTCATTTACTCCAAGTCAGCTATGTTCAAAAATAAAAACAAAACATCTTCATAAATCACTCCAAGCAGGGCTGCCTGCTTACAGCTGCATGTCAAATACTTCAATGCAGTTTCTGTTTGTCTCTCCCTACACCGGAGTCAGCACCGCAATGGGGAAGGTTGGCCCAGGGGCCTCCCTGCTTCCTCGCCGGCATCTTCAGCCGCAGCAGCGCCACCTTCAGGCCTGTCGGCTCATCTTCGGCACAAATCCCGATTCCCATTTCCCACTCGCCCCTGGAGGGGCGCATCCAGAAGGGCGCCCTTTGTGTTGACTGAGGAGGTGAACCCTCATTCCCCCTGCACTGTACACACGACATTAGCAAAACAAAACATTCCACGGAGCTGGAGTTAATGGTAGCAGCTTATAGTCAGGGACCTCATAGTGTACACGTTTGTTTCCCTTCCGCCGGTTAGAGAAGCTCTAGGCCCACCACGGCCTGTAATAAACACCTGTTGAATAATTGATGGACCAACAGCTCATCAAGCAGGCTGGATGTGTCTGTCTGGCACCGCGTCTGGGATTTTTGTTTTAGGGAAAAATGTGATTTTTTTTTTTTCCTGCAGTTACTCAGCAGATTTCTCTGGTTTGTTCTTCATTCTGTCTTTTTCACCCAACTTTTGTTTTGAAAAAGGTAAAATTAAAGACAAAGTTGAAAGGATGGTACAATAACCCCATTATGCGCTCCACCTGTAGTCAACGATGAATATAATTCCACATTTTTTCCTATATCTATGTATACTTTATATATGCTGTCTGTCCTGAAAGTATCAGCCATGTAAACTTTTAATTATATTGACACTGGCTTGATACTTTCGGGACAGACCTAGTGCACGTCTGCTTATGTATTTATAGCTCTATAAATATAAATACTCTTTTGCTAAGTCATTTGAAAGTAAGTTGCAGGTATCATGACACTTTACCTTCTAAGTCCCTGCCCATCCAAATCTCCTATGAAGACATTTTTCTACATAACTACAACAGCATTTTCACAGCTAAAAATTAATAATCATTTCAAGATATAATCTAATACTCTTTAATTTATCACTAATTGGAGGGGTTTGCCTTTTGATATGCAATGACTTTGCTTTCCAAATTGAATTCTAGTCCATGTTCCCTACAAATTCACCACGTTTTATACATGTGGGGAAGCTCCATCACTCACAGAAGGCAGTTGCATTCTCTGGTTCTGGGGTGGCCAAGGGTTCTTCAGTCCCCAAAGATGGGTCATTTCAAGAACAGACCATTCTCTGCCCTTCAATTCTAAATGATAGCTTTGCTGAAAAAGAAGATGAAAATGATGAACATTAAAATGACAATAACTTCACAGCTATCAGTAATTGAATCCAAATAACAAACTAAGCAGATAAGCAGAACAAGAACAGAATCATAGATACGGAGATCATTGGGAGGGTTATCAGTGGGGAAGGGAAAGGGGAAGAATTGGGGAAAAGTGCAGGGATTAAGAAGCATGAATTGGTAGGTAAAAAATAAGGAAGTTAAGAACAGTATGGGTAACAGTATTGCAGCCTAAGAGATTATATGCATGACCCACAGACATGACCTAAGGGGAAGGAGGGGCATTGCTGGAGGGAATGGGGGTCCCAGGTGGAGGGGGCAAAGGGAAAAAATTGGGACAACTGTAATAGCATAATCAGTAACATCTATTAAAAAAAAAAAGAATAGAGCATTCTCAAGCAGGAGCAGGGGGCTGTTATTCTGAGATGCTGAGAGCTATGGGTGGGCCTACACAGCTATAGCTATAATAATTATATGATTCTCCCTCTGACTCTTCCCTCTCCCCTCCCCACCTCTTATCTGCTCTAACCTCCTTTGCATACTTGCATTGCTGAATGAAAACACTATGCATGAGTCAGCTCTGCTTTTGGCAATTCTGAGTAGGTCTGGGATGAGACGCCCAGGAAATTACAAAGCTCTCCAGGTTTAGAAATCTGGCAGGGCAGGGGAATGGAAACCCCCCATTACATGGTCTGCCTGCACGACATTTCTCTGCACATCTCCTATGGATGCGTCTGTGGGATTTGTAAAATGATTCCAATTACCTCTGAATGTGAGTGAACTATCAACTATAAATCAATGAGAGACTTCCTCAGAAGATCCATGCAAACTTGAACCAGTACCGGGACTGTGCAGCCGAAGTGGGGGTGAGGAGTGGGAGAGACTCATCAGGACTCAGAGGTGGTGCAGTGCAGTGAGGGTCTGGTTGAGTTGCAGGTACCTGCACCCTGGCAGTCAGCTGTAACTGGCAGGCCGAAGGGCAGGGGCATCGGGATGAAGGGAGAGGCCTCCTGGGAAGAAACTTATCTGAAAGGAGGGCAGCCACCCCCGGCTAGAGAGGGAAACAGGCACTTCTCAGGTTAGGGAAGCACCAGGCAGGTTCTCTTCCCCCTGCCAGGCATCAGGGAGAGAAGGGGTACAATCCAGAAGCTAGACAAACTGGATCTTCCATCGTGCACTGTGGGTGGGACTGCAAATTGGTGCAGCCACGATGGACAACAGTATGGAGGGTCCTCAAAAATTAAAGTATCATATGACCCAGCAGTCCCACTTCTGGGAAAGATCTCTGCAACTCCATGTTCGTTGCAGCATTATTATTATTATTTTTTAAGATTTTGTTTCATTATTTTTAGAAAGAGGGGAAGGGAGAGAGGCAGAGAGGGAGGGAGACATCAATGTATGGTTGCGTTTCACCTGCCTCCAGCCACAGACCTGGCTGGAGACCTGGTTTGCAACCTGGTTATGTGCCCTGGCTGGGGAATCGAACCTGCGACCTTTGGGTTCGCAGGTCGGCACCTTATCCACTGTGCTACCAGCTCAGGCCGTTGCAGCATTATTTACAATAGCCAAGCAATGGAAGCGACCTAAGAAAATGTGGCACCTATATACATGGGGATATTACTTAGTTATTAAAAAAGAATGACATTTACCATTTGCAGCGACATGGATGGCACCTACAGGATATTATGCTAAGTGACATAAGTCAGGCAGAGAAAGACAAATATCATATGATTCCACCGATATACGGAATTTAAAAAACAAAGTAAATGAGCAGAAAGCCAGATACTCATAGGTACAGAGAACCAACTGATGGTTGCCTCATGGGAGGGAAGTTGTGGGTATGGGTGAAAAAGGGGAAGGGATTAAGAAATACAAATGGGCGGTGCTAAAAATAGCTTCAGGAATGTAAAGTGTAGCATGGGAAATAGTATTATTGTAATAATTGTGTATGGTGCCAGGCAGGTACCAGATTTACCTGGGTGATCTCTCTGTAAGGTATATAAATGTCTAATCACTATATTGTACACCTGAAACACATATAATATTGTATGTCAACTATAATTAAAGGTTAAAAAAATAATTAAAATAAAGTAAAAATACCTGGGCCCCGGACCCTACCTCCTTGGCCATGACCAAGAGTGTTACTGCTGGGAGCCCTGGTGGCACTTCCTGGGAGCCTTGGGTGGGAGGATTTACATGAGTGGGGAAGGAGACCAGAAGAACACCTCTCAGCGGACACATAACATAGCCTGAGAAGGACAGGAATTAGTGGGAGGACTTGGGGCGGCCGGGAGTCACCTCAAAGCAATCCACAAGGAGACTTCCCTCTTAGAGATGTTGTGATGATATGATTCTTATCCGCAGACGCAGGTGGCCTGTGGCCCAGGGGTTTCAGTGGGGAAAAAGCCACACAGAATGACAGGGACTGTTGTGCTGGACCAGGAGAGGCTGGGGTGAGGCCCCAGGCGAATGATCCAAGAAAGAAAAGTGGGAATCAGGGGTGGCAGCAGCTCCGGTGACCTGTTCATCATCCTTAATGGCTTGACTTTGCCCCCGACATGAGGTGATCAGCTCCGTGTCCACAAATCTGGAAGCCTTAGGGACATTCCTGCCGATGACCTTACTTTCCATGGGGTGGGTCTGGAGGGCAGGTGAGGAAGGGAGGTAGCTGTGCTGAGATGGTTTCCAGGGGCTGATGAGTGGGGCCCAGTTCCACAGAGCCTGTAGGAACCTCGAAGGAGCTCAGTCACTGCACCCTCTCCAGTTTACTGCACTGCGGTGCAGCTGGTTCAATCTGTTGAACCTTCCAGATGCCCACACATCATGTAGTCAGCACCCAGAACAAGAGCCAGGGGTCCCCAGCCTCCCTGAAGTCCCTGTCGTGTTCTTTAGCCAGTCCCTGACCCTATTCCTCCAGGTGACCACTGTTTGGCCTGCCCTGTGGACAAATGGATACCTGTCATTCACTGTCACGGGCTCTGCTGCTCCAGAAGCTGCCCTTGGCAAGAATTGTAACTGTGCTGTGCCTCGCTCTGAAACTGGAATAATAGCATTTCCTTCATTAGGCTTTTGTGAAGATGCATAATAATTGTGTAAAAAATAATGTGAACCGCCTTTGGAACAGTGGCTGGCACATGGTATGCACACTATGAATGTTTATACTATTAGGGCAATTGAGTTCTTTCTTTTTAATTTTCAATTGTAATTTTAACATTTTAATTAAGTGTATTGGTGTGATGTTGCTTAGTAAAATTAACCTGAATAACATTGATGACTTAACTGTCAGTGACAAAGTCAGGAATATCTGGGAAGATTGTGGCAGATGGTCAGTCAGCACATGGACCCCCTGGGCATGGGAGTTTTGAGGTTCTACCACCAACAAGGGCACTTCTGAGGTTCAGGAGGGGTGACTCACTATGGATGGAACTGTTATTACATGTCAAAGCGTCCCCTCCCATGAAAACCAGCCCACAGCAGGACCTGGAAGCACCCTTTACTGTCTTTTTTTTTTTACCACAGCCTATGACTGTCCTTCAGTTATTTGGAGGAGGAAAAAAAAAAGGAGGTCTAATGACCCAATTTGTGTTTCATATTTTGGTTCTATTTAAGCCATTATTATTTTGTTTTTCTTCTCTCTCCTAATTGGGTATTTTTTACCTCCCCTTAAAAGAGTTTAACAAAAAGGAATGTTGGGCAATTAGGTCATGAAAAAGGTTCTGTTGTTTAAAGACCCCATGTGTCACCAACCGTGTATGTGACAACAGTGACAGGTATAGTGGCCTGGTGACAGGAACACCTAAGCCATATTCCGTGTGTGCTGCTGCAAATACGTGGGTGTTCATGCTGTACCATATAGTCAAGGAAAAAGCCCTAAGGGCATCTGTCATGAAAACATCGCATCGGTGAAAGACAGCCGCGGTGCTGCCCAGAAACAGGGCGGAGGACCGGCTTGCCACACAGCCCGTTCCAATAGAAATACAGACCCATGCGCATGCGCAGGCAGCTGCACCGCGTGCGGAGGTGGCGTAGGGAAGTCGATGCAGGCAGAAGCAGCAGAAAGCAAGTTACATCTGCGCCAGCTGCCTAGGGAAATGAGGTGGTGCACTACAGGGGCAGGGGTTGGGTAGCGTTAGCCGCATGAGTTCAGGTTTCTATATCCTTCCTAAAATGAAATGCACAATCTGAGTCAACCACACTGCAAGTTAAACCACATGAAAAACAGAACAGGTCAAATTTTGCAAAATGTTGCAAAAATAATTCCCGTATTCCTTACCCAGACCAATCTTTTGCCGCATTTGGGTTATTATCCTCGGCCGATTTTTTCCCCAAACGTTTGAGTAGTTTGTGTGTCTCATGTCCCTTTAACCTTTGGACTTCAGTTCCTATTTCCCAAGAACAAGAATCTCCTTGGTAAGCATAGTATAGTGACCCAAATCAGAACACCTGACACTATACTATATGGTGCGAAACCAGAACAGCTAACATTGTAACCAGATCTACAGCCACCATCCAGTGTGTTGTTCATCGCCCCACTCATGTCCTCAACAGCATCTTTGCCTCTAGCACAAGATCGCTGAGTTGTCATGTCTCCTCAGGTCCACTAACCTGGAATGCGTCCTCAGCCTTTCCTGGTCTTTCCCAGTGGTGGCATTTCTGAAGAATACAAAGTGGTTGTTTTACAGCATGGTCTTCATTCTGTTTGCCACCCAGTGTTTATTCCTGATTAGAGTCAAGATATGTGCCCTTGGCCAGAATACTGAAACAGTGATATTGGGTCCTTCCCAGAGCATCTCTGCAGATACGGGCTAGCCATCTGTCCCCCATGAATGGCACTACTTTTGAGCACTGTTTAATATTGATTGATGAGCTTTACATACGTACCATATGCCCTTAAGCTAACTGCATTCAATAAAAGACCTTGGAGAAAGGCAACTGAGGCATTTGTCTATCAGACACTTGCCGGCCTTCTCTTCTCTAGCACAAGCTGCCTGGGAAGCATTCAATTCATCTGTAGCATCCAGGGATCTCTATGGGTTGGGTCCCCCCTGACTCCACCATTTATTTACTTATTTTCCACCATTTATTTATCTATGTATTATCAGCATGTACTCATAAGTTCCTATGAGTACTCATAGGTACATATGTGAGTGTGTGTGGTTTACCTGAATAAACAGATATTGTACGTTTTCTTATTTCCCCTTCTTTCTTACACAAAATTAGCATTAGCATCTACTCTATTGAAGTTAGGTTTTTTTTTTGTTTGTTTGTTTAATAGCATATCCTCAAAATCACTCCATTATTTGTTTACAGAAGTCTTCATTCTTCTTTGTAGTCTTGCCAAAGGAGTGTTCTGCCAGGCTTTTGAAATTGTGCCAATTTGTTGGGGTGGCGAGGTGAGGCAGGGGAAATAGTTACCTCTGTAGTTTTAACTTGCAACTCTGTTATGAGTGAAGTTGAATGCTTTTTCATATTTTATGTACTCTTACAATCTTTACTGTGAATCGTCTGTTTATATGTTTGCCCATATCAATGTTTAAGTTCTTTACGCATTAGGGATATTATCCGTTTTATACATGGTGCCTGTGGAAATAACTTCTTCCTATTTATTCATGCCTTCTTAAAATATACATAACATAAAAGCTACCCTTTGAACCATTTTAAGTGTATAGTTGAGTGATATTAAGTAACATCCACATCATTCTGTGACCATCGCCACCACCCATCTCCAGAACTTTCCATCATTTCACTTAACATCATGCCCTCAAGGCTCATCTGTGTTGTAGCACTGGTCAGAATTTCTTTTTAAGGCTGAGTAATATTCTACATTGAATGAATATATCTCAGTTTATTCACCCATTGACAGCTACTGTATAGCTTCTGTCTTTTGACTACTGTGACTAATGGTGCCAGGGACATGAGTGTACTGTGACACAGTTCTTAAGTGGTGATTTTCAACTTCACACTTCCTTCCGTATTTGCTAGTTGGCATTCTACTAAAAGAAAGAACCCGCTTCCACCATTTATTTACCTATGTGTTATCAGCATGTACTCATAAGTTCCTACCTTCCCAACCCTTACAGGTAACCAATTTCATTGTTGTCTGGTTTATCACTATTGTGCATGTGCTGTGTGAGTCTTTCAGTTCTTTTAGGTACATACCCAGATATGGAATTACTGGGCCATATAGCAAATCTGTGTTTAATTTTCTGAGAAACAGCTATATCCTGTTTGCTACATGGCTGCACCATTTAACATTCCCATCAGTGCACAAGGATTCTAATTTCTCAGCCTCCTCTTCAATATTTGTCATACTCTTAAAAAAAAAAATAACAGCCATACTAATGGGTGTGAAGTGATGGCTCATTATTTTTTTATTAATCAGTGTTGGAGGTAAATTCTAGTTTGCTTTTGTAGATTTTAATTGCTCTCATGAGGCGTATTTGGTATCCTTGCAGTTTTTGCCCTTGTATTTACTGGTGTCATATCCTCCTCTACCACGTCTACAAACTACAGTGACTTCAGACCTGCTGCCAAGCACAATGGAAACAGACTTCTACCCGCTGTTTTTCTACCTCCCACATTGTACAAAAAGTAAACCCATCAGACCTCCCTTGTTCCATATTATTCACAAGGTTTTACTCCTCAGACTAATCTTGATACACAAGTGATGTACCTTCACCAGGAGCTGAAGATTTGGCAAAAAATGTCCTTCTTCATCTCATTTAGTGCTGTGGCCTGTTCTACTTTGTTTGATATCAAGGGTCACAGCTCCTGCTTTTTAGAGTTGGGTTTTCTTTCCTGACAAAGTTTGAAAACCTTTTAATAAGCAAATTAAGCCCGTTTGTAAATTGATATGCTGATTGGTTTGGTTTTAACTCTGTTCTATTATTTTCTGTTATAATTAATGCATGTACTATGCTCTAGTTATTGTGTTTCTATCACTATATTTTACTATTTAAAATAGGTTTACTTTAGGGTTTTGAAATAGAGTTTCCAATACTTTAGAAATTTATATTTTGCTTTAATGTAGTTTTTATATTTTTGTATTATTCTTTAATCTCTTCTTTATTTCTTAATTTTTAATTTCTGGTCTGTCCATTTTCTACAGTCTTCTTTGACTCCCACATATTACCTATTTAACAATACTGTTTGCCTTTTTCTCTCCCACCTCCTTCCATTGTTTGTAGTAGTCACCTGTTCTAAATGCTCAGGAAGTATAATGTGTAGGTACTGTTCTTCCACCAATAAAATGCATGGATTCTCTCACTCATTTTGCTGGTTTCTTCACAAACCTCTTGGTTGGGGAAGCTCATTCTCCAGGAAAGAAATGTGACTTTCTCTGAATTTTTTCCCTCTGTTCACATCTGTTTGTCTATAGCATTGACCCTTGCAGTTTGGGCGCAAAAATCCTTGGTGAGTCATTTCTTTAAGTTTCTTGTAAATGCTGCTCTACTGTTATCTTGCTTTGTATGTTGTTACGTGGCCTGATGCCAGACTAAATTACCTCCATAAGCAACTTAATATTTTTATCTTTAACATCTAATATTTTTACTAAAATATATTTTAGAGTTGATTATTCCAGACCAGCTTCCCAAGATATGTGGAAGTTACTTTAGATGTGTCATTTAAATTTTCTTGGCTGGGGGAGGGAGCCACTTACTTTTTCAGTATCTTTGATTTTCCTTTCCTACTTCCTTCTTTCACTTCTCTGCCAGGCCTCCAATGGGCGTTACCCTTTCTCTGTTTCTCTCATTTTTCCCAGAATCAAGGCATCTTAAAGGCTGCCACCTCCTGTCCTGTTCTCTTTCAAACCTCTTTTTTCTGAATCAAATACCAGACCTGGGTTCAGTTTTTAGTTCTTGTTGTTGGGATTTAAGCCTGGGCTTCATTTAAGTCCTTGGCAGCAGTGGGAGGGAGCGCTGTTGGAATCCGGTGTCTTTTCTTCTACTTAAGAAGTAATTTGAAGTTCCGTTCCTGGCATTCCTTCTCCCAGTAGCGCTGAAGGCTTGTTTGCTTGTGTTTGTGTTTTGTTGAGGATACGAGGAGATTCAGATTCAGGCATCTGTTATTATCCTCTAGACCCTGGAGCTCCTGAAACCACTTCTAACATATCAAGTGCTCAGTAACATTTTCTTATTCCTGTTCTAGGAACACTGGAAACTTTGCGGTTAGAAGGGCACCATCAGGGTAACATAGATTCTGCTACAAGATACATCTGTCTTCTTGCATCTTTAAAGAAGTTGCGTGTGCTAACTCTTTCTTCTTTTAAAATTAAAAAGATTTAAAAATGTATATTGTTTCTCTTTCCCTCATTCTATGTTTACCTGAAACAAAACGAAACCGTGCTATTAAGCACTGCGTTCACCCCCGGAAAATGTTCCCTTGAAGACGACCTCTCAGCCTCTATCTGTAGGCACCCCATCTGTCTAAATGAATAAATAAAACTGACACCTGGGGATCAGGGACGTTTAGCTACAAGATTAGTCAGAAAACTGCAGCGAGCTTCAGCGAGGTCGGGTCCAGGAAGGGGGGTTTGCAGCAAAAGACTCAGCTTGGTGCGCTAATAAAAGGGACCCTTCTGAGGGTCTCCGGAGTTTGCAAGGCAGCACCGGGAAGCAGTGACCGAATGTCCCCTCGTGCCTGTGCACGCGCGCGCGTACGAGCTCGGTGCGCGCGCTCCTCCGAGGTCCATGCAGCCACCTGTCACTCATGGGGGGCGGACGGGTGCGCGGGAGGACGCAGAGGAGGCGGGGCGGCTGGCGTGCTGCAGCCTTGGAGACGCGCTAATCCACCTCTTCTCCGCCTTGGGCCGCTGCCGCCCGCTGATTGGCCGCCCTTTGCTCCCTGACCCTCTGGCCGCCTCCCAGCGCCGGCTTCCTGCTCCCGCCGCGGGCCGATCTGGCCGGGGTGGAGCTCTGTGCCCAGCGCGCGCGCAGCCCTCCCCACCTCGGCGGGCGCGCGCAGGAGGAGGGGCCGCACCGCGCCCTTCCCCTTCCTCCGTTCCGCCCCGCGAGCCCCGCCCGCCCGCGCACCCGCCTGCCCGCCCGCCTGCCTGCCCGCCGGCCCCAGGCTGCACTCGCTAGCAGTAGCGGCGCCGCGGCCGGCAGGCGAGAGGGAGAATGCGGCGGCGCTCGCGGATGCTGCTCTGCTTCGCCTTCCTGTGGGTGCTGGGCATCGCCTACTACATGTACTCCGGGGGCGGCTCCGCGCTGGCCGCGGGCGCGGGCGGCAGCGGGACCGGCAGGAAGGTGAGTGGGCGCCCGCCCGCGGCCCGGCCCCCGAACCCCAACTCCCTGCCACCCCCGCACCCGGTCCTCCCGAGGTCGCGCTGCCCCGAGCCCCCCGCTCGGAGGTGGCCGCCGGGCACCGAGGGGGGCCTCCCCGCTCCTGCTGCGCGCTCTCCCCGACCACGGCGGCCCCACGCTCTGGGCCTCCCGCGGGAGCCCCCGGGGCAGCGGGAGCTCCGGTCCCTCCGCGCTCGCCGGGCTTGGAAGGGGGCCACCCGGCTCAGCCCCGCCGGGCTGGGGACCGCGGATGCCTTTCTCGCCGCCCCCCTTCCTCCTCCTAGACATCCTCCTGCTCCGCGTAATTGAAGTTGAGTCTTGCCCGGCCACCGAAACCCCGTCCCCTGCGGTGCGAAGTTTAGGGGTGCGGGTGTTAGGAAGCACAAAAGGGGGTGGGGAGGAGGGCAGGGAGAGGCGGCTGCCTTTCCAGCGTGTCGTGTACAGTAGGAGAGAGCGGTCCAAGTTTCTTTTCAGCCCTTTGATACAAAGCCGCCACAAATCCTGCCCCCTTCCCTGTGTCACCCCGCGTGGGGAGGGGGCACAGTTCTGGGCTACGTCCCTTTCTCTGCCCATTCTTCTGGGAGCGGGGACTGAGCCAGCCCGGTGTCGGGTAAAACGGACTCCTCGGGGCGGGAGTAAGCCGAGGCCACCTCGCCTTTGCGCCGGGGTGAGGCCGGGTACCGCCATGCCCGGACCTTCCCCTCTCCGCCCCGGGCTACACTCTGTCCTGCTCGGCCCAGGCCCTGGCGCGCGGCATGCACCAGCCCCGCTCCCCACTCATGGGGGGGATAGTCCCTATTTTAGTAGTGTGTTTTCAACAAGGCCCCAAGGATAGAGTGGTTAGGCCGTGGGGACCATGTAAGGCGCTCGGGATAGCCCGGCGCTTTTAAAATTTTTTTGTGGGGGGTGAGGTGGGCTGAGCACCCAAAGAAGCCTGGACCGCAAGGTTCTGGGGCCGGGCGCCTGCAGGGGCCAGGAGGGCTCTGGGCTGTGCACGTGCTTCCCGGTGATGTTTGTGGTGTTGGGTGGTTAACAGGTTTTGAAAGCAGGGTTATCTTCTCCGGAATCCTGTAACCCCCATTACTGTGACGTTTGGTGTCATCGCCAGACCAGGAGATTATGCATTGATGGAGGTGGGCTATGGATTGGGCTGGAACCAGGGGATGGTGTCCTGAACGCGCTGAAGGACCTCACTGCAGATGAACAGAGTAGCCTGCAAGTCCAGCCTGTAAATGTCAGCCTCGGGGTTGGCTGCTTCAGAGGTTTGCGTCCTCGCTTCCTTCATTCATTCACGTATTTGTTCCTTCGTTTGTTGATTCCTAGCTGAAGGTATTAGATGGAAGCAGCTTCCTTGAGTCTTGGTAAATGTCATAGGTTTGCTTTATCTAGCGAGGCAGAAATGAAAATAGTTTGTCCATGTGCTGAATTGGCCTGGCTGGGTTCTGAGCTGACAGTGTACTCTTTGCCCTATTTTCTCTGTTCTCTCTGTCTGTCTCTCTCATGGGAGGTGGTGGGGGGCAGGGAGAAAGAGAGGGAAACATCAGGAGAGGAACATCCCCTGGCCTGGACCAAGCCCACAACCCAGGCATGTGCTCTGACCAGGAATTGAATTGGTAACCTTTTACTTTGTGGGACGGCACCCAACCCACTGAGCCACGCTGGTCCCGTCTGTTTATCTGTCTGTCTCATTCTTTGTCTCTCTCTTTTAGTGCAGAAAGCTCCTATATATGTACACACACAGTCTCCATTTACTCCAGTGGTAAAGAGCCAGTGAGTGCACCCCATAGGAACAGTGCAGCTGCTGCCACAGTGCAAAGTATGGTCACATTAAACCGGAATTATTTCAAAACTGCCTCTCAGTAAACTGAGAGGTTTACTGGTAGGGCCCCATAGCCTGGTGTGCTGGTAAGACCTGGCAAACCTTTCTGCCTTTCCTGCAAAAGAAAACCAAACAAATAAGCCAGACTTGGCATTTCTCTTCCCTTAGTTTGCCACTTCCGTTAGCACCCATGGTCAGAAACAGTAACAGAGGCTGGATTACCCCTGTGGGTGGGCTTCCGGTGGGTGGGCTTCCACTATGGGTGGTGTTTGAGGGGGTCTTCCCCATTGACCTCTGAAGTGTGAGTCTTGGTTTGAAAAAAAAAAAAAATCATCTGCCCTGGCTGATGGCACAGTGGATAAGGCACCAGCCTGTGAACCCAAAGGTCACTGGTTCGATTCCCAGCCAGGGCAACATAACCAGGTTGCAAGCCAGGTCTCCAGCCAGATCTGAGGCTGGAGGCAGGTGAAAGGCAGCCATACATTGATTCTCTCCCTCTCTGCTTCTCTCCCTTCCCCTCACTCTGAAAAATAATAAATAAAATCTTAAAAAAAATAATCTGCCCTGGCTGGTGGCACAGTGGATAAGGTGCCAGCCTGCAAACCCAAAGGTCGCTGGTTCGATTTCCAGTCAGGGCACATAACCAGGTTGCAAACCAGGTCTCTGGCCAAGTCTGTAGCTGGGGGCAGGTGAAAAGCAACCACACATTGATGTCTCTCTCCCTCTCTGCCTCTCTCCCTTTCCCTGTCTCTAAAAATAATAAATAAAAATCTTAAAAAAAAAAAAAAATCCAAGGACTTCCTGTGGACTGGCAATACAAAGGTGCAAAGACCCTGTAGGAAAAAGTGGGAGAAATGAACGACTATACCTGCATTGGTGATTTGGGATTTTATTCTTTATGTCAACCAACCATAAAATCTAATTCAGGCCCTAGAATGGTTTAGTGATTTGTGGGTTGAGGAAGAGGTGTGTAAATGCAGTAGCTTTTGAAATTGCGGGAAGAAGACTCATGAACTGAGTGTGGCGGATGCTGCTATAAAAGTGGAGGTCCTGAGGCTTTCTGGAAGAGGTGAATATAACCCTGCCGGCCTGCTGTCAATAATCTAGAGTCAAAACTGTGCAGCGTTCCTTCTGAGTGATTTCCACGGATTTAGAGATGGAAAAGCCTCTTCAAATTTAGTTCATCCCCATGATGAAAGGAAATACGTAGTATTTTTAGCTTGCAGAGTGTGGCCATAAAAAGATAATGTGGTATGCATTGTACAGGCAGAATTTAAATACTAACCATAGTGTTTTAGATGTAAGTGGACTTATATTTCTTCCCTTGTTTCCTGCTGTTCGAGTTAAGGGCTCTGATTAGCTGGTTTTTCACAGGGCACCAGCCTTCAGTCTTAGGCTTTGGGGGATTGTCTAGTATTTCTGCTGCTTCAGCACCCAGTCCAGGCTCCTCAGTGTCCTGCCTCTTAATAACTCATCTGCATGTGGTAAAACCCAGAAAGCCAACTCAGATTGCAGATGGAATAAACTACACAGGAGCTGGTGCTGAAAACCAGCCCAGGTTTTGCTGCCCTTCCTGGGACTCAAAGGCTACACAGTGGGTGTGTGCTGTCAATTCATGCCCTTCCCATTGTTTAAAATTCCATTGATCCGCATAGGTATAGATCCCTCCACTCCGCACATGTTGCTTTTTCCCTGTAAATTGATGATTTGCACTTCAAGGGTCCCTTTCCTTTGAGCATCTAAATGCTTTAAAATTTTAATCATGGTAAGTCTCCTCCCCTGGGCCTTGCTTGGGATGTTGGCCCTGGTTGGAAGTGCGGACAGGAGAGGGGTTTCTGGTGAAATAAGCGAGCTGCTGGGTAAAGTGTGGCTGTTTGGGGTGGAAAGGGGAGGGTTTTGCAGCCTTCGAAGAATGATCTCTCCTGAAAGCGGGTGTGTCAGGTCTTACACCCCTGGTCTGTGCTCCCACAGCTTCGAGAGGTGAGGGAAAGTGAAAGCGGGGATCCAGAAGGCCCCTTCTCTTTCCAGCAGCCTTGCTGAATGGGACCGAGATGCCGCAGCCCTTCCGGTGGGCCCCAGAGGGGAGGACTGTGGCCATGAACTTGTAGGAGGCTTTGGGGATAGGGAGCCCTATTCTTGGACAGGTGAGGGGCCTCGCTTGACTGGAGTATAATACATGTACGTATAGGGGAGCATGAGGGTGTAAAACTGGGGAAGGAGGTTGGGCCTAAATTGTGGAGTGCTTCCAACGCCAAGCTGACTTTTTGGTGTTTAATTGGGTTTCCCGTAGGGAACCAGTCATGGTTTTTGAACTGCATGGTGGACGTTCAGATGAAGGGGAATAGCACACGTTTATGGGCATTGAGTGAGAGTGATCTTCTACTCCTTTCTGTTTGGCGACCTTTATTCATTTGCTGATTCCCCTCTGATCCTCAGTTTGCTGTTCGTTTCTACCTTGTGGCAGAGCACTAAAGGCCATCAGTGTGTCCTGGCAAATAATAGATGCTGGATAAACGGTCTGGGGGTCAGGGAAGAAATAGAAAAAGGAAAAGCCTAAATCTTTCCTGGCAATGCAATGAACCAGGAATTGTGTGAACCATCTGACTTCTGAAAACTCATTGATGCGCATTTCTTTTCAAGCCCCCATCCCTTCCCCCAAGATTTCGTTGGTGCACCGGAGCTTGGCCCACGAACCTGAATGGTACCAGGAACGCCCGCTTGAGAATTGGCCCAGGTACCATGTCAGGTCTTGTGCCTGCTGTGGTGTCGAGAATGGACTCCTGTTGGTGACCAGCTATCAGGACAGCGGCCTGGGGACCCACCTCTCTGCGGTGGGTGTGTGCGCTCTTGAGTGTCACTGTGGAGCATCCCTAAGGGGCGGTCTTCTGTGCTGATGAGACTGCCTGCTCCCCACCCAGGCGCTGGACTCTCCTCCTGTCCCTGCGGCTGTGCTTCTCCTGGCAAGGGGAGGTGGCTGCCATCACGCGAGTGTGCATGGTTTGAGGTTGAACACGAGGCTGCCACGTACTTTAATAGGCGTCAGCAGATCTGTGAGCATGCCTGTGGGTGGATGCAAAGACGGGGGTGGAGGGGGGGATCCGTACCACATGCCACCAACCACCAGTTTGGAGTTTAGAGAAATTCCATCTGAGATGAGAGTTGGAGGTTGAGGTGAGGAGGGTGGTAGCGAGGGGAAGACATGGGGTAGCCAGAGACTCTGACAAACAGGCATCGGAATATAAACTTTTCTCTAAAAAAAACCCCGTTTCCGCATTCTGGCGGTAGGCTGCGGCCTCCTCCGGGTACTCAACTATAATGGAACAGATTGTGACCGATAAACAGGGCAAAAATAACGAGCTCTCCCCTTAAACCTCCCGCAGGAGTGGGGAGGGCAGCCGCTGTGCCAGCACGCGGTGGGGTCAGCTCGCCCGGCCCCCGGTGGGTCTCGGGGTGGGTGGGAGAGACGGAGGGAGATGCCGAAGGCTGTGCGGGGGCTTCAGGCCCTCTGCAAATGTCTCTGCTCCCCGAGAGTGGCGGGTGTCCAGTCTGGATCAGAGGGAGTGGGCAGGACGACACTGGGCTGGTGAGACATAACACTTGTGTGTGTACAGAGCTTCTCATCGCTGCCATTCGAGATTCTCAGATCTGGTGGGAGAAGGAAGTCAGTCTGAGAAGACATCTGCTGTGCTGCCTAACTTGTAGCTGATCCAGGGCAGTTGGCTTAGTGGAAGGAGGGGGGCACACTGTCGGGCCAGAGACACCAGACACACGCAGGCGCTGACCCCGAGGGTCCTGGCGGAGGTCCAGGGAGGAAGGCAAGGTGTTCCCAGGGAAAAACCTGACACCGAGCTGGCCCAGCGGAGTTCATGGGATGAGAAACCAGCTGAGCCTGGTTGAGTGCACCCCCCTCCTTGTTTTCTCCTGTGAACCCTCTTCTGGAAGGTGCTGAGACATATAGGTGATGGATGCTCAGAGGAGACACTCCTACAGCCACACAGATTAAAACAGGGAGGCACTTCCATCTTGGTTGTTAAATAAATGGCACTCCCTGCAGACACCCCAGCCCAGCGCCCTGCACCCCCAGCTGCGCAGGTCTTCCCTTGGAATTCCTGCTCTGTGATCAGCAACTAGAGTTGGAACTTGTCACCTCTGGGGCCTCTTGAATCCTGCCTGGTGCCCATACTCATGGAGGATCAGTGACTGCCAGGGGATCCCAGGAGGGTGTCATCCAGGTCTCCTTTCCATGACCTGAAGGGTCACCTTTCCCCTTGAGGAGTCTTTGATTCTGTGCTGCTCCTGGTGATGGTCCCTGGTTCACCACTGTGGTCCTGGAGTCTCTCAAGGTTTCTTAGGGGGAAAGTCAGGGCGCTTCCACAGGGAGCCCTCCTGGGTGGGTGCCAGCCCAGGCCGGGCCGGTGAGGACCCTCCCTCAGTGAGAATTATAGGGAGTATAATAAAGAGCTGGTCTTTGCTCTGCAGCTGACTGGCATGCCCTCAGCAAAGAACTTGACTTTGCTCTCTTAGCTGATCTTCGATCATGTGTTTGATCTGAACGATGATTAACCCCGGGTTGGAGGTACCAGGAAGTGCTTCTCCGGCTCACCTGGCCAGTCAAGGGAGCTTGTGCCACCTTGATCCTTTTGCCCATGTGCCCATTTCTGGGAAATAAGAGCCTGCTCTAGGAGCTAAGAAGTCCCCTCCTGTCCCGCGGCACCTTGCCACAGGCAGATGGCTCTCTGTCCCCTGGTCTCCCGTAGCTCCCCAGGATAGGTGAGGCACTTGGCATTTTTGAGCTTAGTCATAGCCAGTGTTGTGGGCCTGGGAGGTGGGTTGTCTTACATGGGTTTCTCAGCATTCAGGATGTAAGTGGCGGTGATTCACCAGGGTTGGTTTGACAGAAACCCTAAACGGTCCCATCGTCTCGCTCCTGGGCTCACACTGAGAGAGCTTTCCTTGGCTTTGGGAATTATATGCCCTGTGTCCATGTCATGAAGCCACTGCAGAGGGGAGGCTGCCCAGAGGTAACCTGGTCTGGTCACTTCAGGCTCAGCCTGCCTCGTTGGGCCACCTGCCCCGGTGACTGTCCCTTCACCTCTGCCCTCCTGTGGGCCTGTGGCAGTTCCCTCCTGCTGGTCGCCTGTCCTGCTGGTGCTTTAGTTTCTTGCTGGGGGACCGACCCTTCCGGAGGTGGATAGGCCAGGATGGCTGGGGATAGAGTGGCTGAATTTTCAGAACCCAAATCAGGACACACGTTTTGGCAGGGACTGGAGTACTTGGGGGCAGTGTTCAGGGTTCTGCACCTCGACCCAGTTGACAATTTGAGCTGGGTGATTGCAGGGTGGGGCTGCCCTGTGTTGTAGGCTGTTAGTGGCTTCCCTGGCCTTCCACTGGATGCCGGAGTACCCCCCACCTCAGCTGTGACAACCAACAGTGTCCACAGCATCGCCAAGTGTCCCCTGGGAGGCACACGCACCCCTGATGAAGAACCACTGCTGTGGTTGGTCCGCGGGTTAACCCAGATTCCCTTCTTTCCCCCTGCCGCCTTTAGAGTTGGTCCTTCTTGGAGCAGGCCGGCCTCTGGCATCTGGGGTGGACGCCTGGGAAAGAGTTTTAACTGAGCAAGTGTTCGGTTCGCCCCACCGTGTGGCCAGGCACAGTCCTGATGCTTCACGGATATGCATCCACTCACCTTTCCCTGGTGAAGACTGAAGCACAGAGAGGCTAAGCAACTTCCCCAAGTTGCTTCTGGTTCTTCGGAGGCAGCGGCCTTGTTTGCAGCTTGTGGGTTCGGCCGGCCAGCGGCACGGACACGGCCTGCCCTCGTGGCCAGGCTGCCGTGCTGCTCCTTCCGCGGCGACCACACCCTGCACACCATGCTGGCACCTTCCAGGGAGGCACTGGGGGCAGACGACACAGGCCGTGCGCCGATGGTGGCGTCGGTCCATTTTTCCCTTCTGCTTTTTACCTCCTGTGTGAGCTGTGTCCTGTGCTCTGATCCTTCAGGCCTCTGCACGCCCTGAAGATGGCAGGAAGGAAGCGGGATCTGGTCCCCTTTGTTCCTTGAGCTGCCCTTTGTGGGAGGCACTGTTTGGGCACAGTATTAGGGATACGGTAGTGAGAGATAGGGCAGTGAAAGGAACAAGCCCCCTGCACTCCTGGAGCCCTCCTTCTTGAGGGTGGAGGGCAGTGTGATCAACCATTGAATTATAACCAGTTAGCCCCTGGCGAATGGGTGGGTGACAGGTAGGATTACTGGTCCTCTAAGCTTCCTGGGGTGCGGAGCCAGCAGCAGGGGAGCAGGTCCCAGCCAGACTTGGGCAGGTGAACTGGCTTTGCCCCAGGACAACCCCTGGCGACAGCCCTGTGCTATCTTTTCCTTGATCTCTACCTGCCTCAGGTTCTTTTGTAAACACAGGAACTAGTTTTCTTTCTTTTTTTTTTCGCTTATTCTTTTTTTTTTTATTTTTATTGTTGTTGTATCACATCCATCCTCTTTTTGCTCCCCTCTGTCCCCCTCCCCACCCACCCATTCCCCCCAAAGTCAATCCCACCTATTGTCCATGTCCATGGTTCCTTTATACTAGGTTCTTGTCTAAGCTGCTCCCTTCCTTGCCTCTGCCTCCCCCCTCCCCCAAACCCCCTTCCCCCTGACCACTGAAGGCCTATTCACTGTATTCATATATTTGGTTCTGTTTTGCTTATTTGTTTGTTTTGTTCATTATTGTCCTATAATGGGTGAGATCATATGGTATTTGTCCTTCACTGACTGGCTTATTTCACTAAGCATAATACTCTCCAGTTCCATCCATGTTGTTGCAAAGGGTAGGAGTTCCTTCTTTCTTTCTGCTATGTAGTATTACATTGTGTAAATGTACCAGTTTTTTGTTCCAATCATCCACTGATGGGCACTTAGGCTGTTTCCAGCACTTGGCTATTGTAAATAGTGCCGCTATGAACATAGGTGTACATAGGTTCTTATGAATTGGTGTTTCAGGATTCTTTGGGTATAGTCCAAGTAGTGGAATTGCTGGATCAAAAGGCAGTTCCATTTTTAGTTTTTTAAGGAAACCCCATACTGTTTTCCA
>PVIW01002345.1:0-136797 GCA_004026585.1 Noctilio leporinus | reverse complement strand
AGCGATGACCTAAAAAGGTGGCAGCTTGCTGAAATGTTTCAAGATTTAGGATTCCCATTTTAAGGCATTAGTCTTTCCTTTCAGAAGGTTATCTGACTGGTAAATGGTGCTCAGAGAGTATAGAAGGAGATGGTTAGCTTTTGGTGTTCAGTTTCTTCAGGGTGATAACAATGGGGATACAACAAATTTATTTGGTGGCCCTGAATAGAGAGGGGGTGGTGACTGTCCTCTGGTCTGCATGTGGACTGACAGTAGTGTCTGGGACAAACCAGGAGAGGAACGTGGCGGTGGGCAGGCTGCGGGCAGTGGGGGCAGGATGGGTGAGGGGTGGCATTCTGCATCCCTGGGACCCTGCTGGTCCTGATGAGGGTGGGGCTTACAGTCCCCTGTGGTTCCCAGGCCTCACCATGTGCCTCTGTCAACGCCTCATACTTTCCTCACCCACTAAGCATCTCAGTTCAGTTTGTATTTGATTGCCTTTATTCTGCTAGACGAGCAGCAACCCCCCTTTCTGCCCTCCTTCCTTCTCAGATTTATTAGCACCCATGCTGTTCTGGGTCCAAGGGAGGCCATGGAGAGCAGGCAGAGGTGGGCCTGGGGATGTGCATTCACATTCTGGGAGGGGTGTGAGGTGATGGCTGTCAAGCCAATATCTGAAAGTGCTAATGGACCTCCAAGGGGGCTCAGGTAGTCATCAGAAATGGTGGAGGGAGGGACTCTGCGGGGAAACTGATGATTGGAAGGATCGTGACATGCTGGTGCGGTGGAGGACTGACTGTCCAGGCATGTGCAGAGGTCCTGGAGCCAGCATGAAGTGGGTGTGCTCAGGCAGCCAAAAGCAGGTCGGCAAATGGAAGCATGCGTGGTCATTGACGAAGACACACGTCAGCGGGTGGTCAGGGCATGGTAAGCATTTAGGAATCTGTGTGTGTCATTGGATGTGGTTCGGCCCCCAGCACGTAGCTGGTGCTCTTTTCATGCTGGTGAGTGACAGGAGGCTCATGCCGGTGGGGTCACTGTGGTGAGAATGGCTGAGAGCCTGGGCTCAGCGCAGGGTCCACTCCTGCCTGCTGCTGTCCCTGTCCTCTGGGCTGCTCTGCTGGGTGACCTAGGCTCGGACCAGCAAGTCACATTGCCCCTGTCCTTTTTCACACGGAGTCTGCGATCTGTAACAGCCGTGTTCAGCCGCCATCATTTCCAGGTGCAGCTCTGGCTGGCCCCGCACGCCGTGTGCATGTGGGCTGGGAGGAGGCTGGAGCGCCCACCTTTCCCTACGGGAGGTGCGGGGTTGCTGCTGCAGCCGCGTGGGCCCCAGCTGTCCGCGAGCGGAGCTATTAAATCACGGCACCCTCATTGGTGGAGGTGCCACTCGCCTCACCAGAGAAGCGCAGGGAGGCTGTAGGGACGCTGAGGTACAGGGTAGAGAGGATGAGCATTAGAATTAGACGTCTTTTTTTTTTTTTTTTCTTTTCTCGAATTAGACGTCATTTTTAAGCAGCCTGGTCCCATCCGGCAGCATTTAGAAAAAGGAGTTTTTATTATTACCCCTCCGTCCGCCAATTCCGCATCCCCAGATGGCCCTGCACATGGAGAGTCATTCTAGACAGTCGCCTAGGTGGGAGAGGCTCCTGGGCAGCCTGCCTGGATTAAGCACCCATGTCCTTTGACTCGTTAATGTTCCGCAGTTCGGGGAGCACCCACCCTAATGCGTTATTTTAATGCTCTGTGCCTTCAAGGAGTCGCCTACCAGATTAAAGCGTGTCACTGCGTAGCCCGTACAGTGGGGTCAAGTTGCCTGTCACTTTCCAGGGACAGGGATTGAGTCTTTAAGGGCGCTTAATTCAGATGGTTGGCAATCTGGGAAGATGGCGGGTTTGCTCCCTAACAGAAGGAAAGTGTAAGTAAGGGGTCTAGAATTCAGGGGAAAAGTGAACCAGGCCAAAGCTGCAGCACCCCTCCTTCCATCTGTCATCTCACCCTGGAGCACAATGGCTCAGACACCAAACTGATCGGCCACCGTCCTCCTGAGACACGAAGGTGGAACCGCGTCGTATCTCCTGGCGTCAAGACGAGTCATTCCTCCAGCTCCTGAAGCAACAGTTTCTGTTTCTATTTCCATTTTATTTACATCCATCGATTACTAAGCTTAGTAGCTGTTACCTGCGACTGAAGTTGTTCCTTCACTTGAGCCCCCCATCAAAGGGAGGAACGCAGGTGCCACGAGAAGTACACAGAGCCCCGGGCCAGATCTGCCCCCTCCGTGGAACGTAGAGAAGCACCGACATGTTGTACCCCAGGACTTGGTATTCTTAGGGTGCAAGAGAAGGCACTAAGGCAATTGCATCCTCAGTTTCTTGCCGAGTTTGGAGGTACAGAATAATATGAGACCCCAGGGGACGGCAGGTAGGGCCATTTGAGAATGGTGACAGTGGTTAGTGACCTGTGCGTCACCCTGCCCTGGGCTGGGAAGTGGCTAGCCAGCCTCAGGGACCAGCAGAGCGACTCCCCCTAAAGCCAGCAGCCCAACAGGGGCAGGGTGGTAGGAGGGCAGGGGTTGGGGGTGCCTAACGAAGGGAAGGGAGGCAGTAGAGGATACAGGGAGCCTCCTGGGACATTTCTTGCAGCAGGACTTGCCCTCTGGAGAGTGGAGCTTTCTCTCTTCGTACATTTTTTTCCCCTCTGGAAGCGTTCTTATTGGCCAGGGAGGAAAAACAGCCTCGAAATGAACAGTTTTTTCTTTGCACGCGGAAGGCTTTATTTTCCTTTTCACTCCTTGTTCCTCCTCCTCTGTTTCGCCCAACACAGGACATACATTTTGCAGAAATGAGGGTTCGGTGGCGGACTGAATTTCCTGGCTCGGCTCTCCTGCTTGGAGCCGTGAATAACTCGATATTCAGGCGTGTGTTGCGGGTACAATGCGTCCTCCTCAGCCAGGCGCGTGTCTGCCGTGCGGCGAGGAGCGCCTTGGGGACACGCTGTGCAGAGGTGGCGCCGGTGGCCCCAGGCCCAGCTCTGCTCTCTACTGCATGTCCTTGGACAAGTACCTTTCTAAATCTCTGTCACCTTGTCTGTAGGCGGAGATCATGACAGGCCTGCGCCCTGGAGCTCTTGGTATGAGGATTCAATGAGATGGTGCCTGTCAAACACTTTTCACGCTGTACGCAGTAAAGTGTGTGTGTGTGTGTGTGTGTGTGTGTGTGTGTGTACGTGTGTCTCCTGAACTCACTTTCTGTCTACACTCATGCCCATGTGCGAACACACCTTTTTTCCTGGCCAAAAAGGTGCGTACAGGACATTTCATTAGAACTGCACACAAACCTGTTTGGTGGAGGTCAGCGCCCTTTTTATCCTTCCCGGACAGAAATGTCTGCCACCTGGGGAAGTGCCTGGAGAGGCGGTGTCCCCCTTGGGGCAGCGACCCACGGAGCAGTGGCTGACGCAGTGCCTTCCAGCCTGCCAGCGAGAGAGAAGGCCCGGCCTGCCGGAGCGAGCTTGGTCTGCATACTTGCGGAGCTGCCTCATCGGGTGAATTGTGCTTATTACCGAATTCCACAAGTGAAAACAGATAGGCAGGGTGAAGGGATTCGCCTGCCGATGCCCTCGAATTACTAGCAGGAGAGTGACATTCCGAAGACTGCAGCAGGCACAGACATCCCGTTATTCTCTGTCCTCTTTCCTTCTGCACGGCGCGTCAGGGTTTTCCTCACAGCCTGCCTCTTTTCTGCTCTTCACTCCTCGGGCCACCCACCCCCACCCCATCCACATGGCAGTCCGCTCTTCAGGCCCCTGTGGGGAGTTTTTAAAAAGGCAGATGCCCAGGACCTATCCCAGCCCCGTTAAATCAGAACATGTGCTTTAGAAAAGGCTCCCAGGTCAGAAGGCACTATGGAGAGGGGTCCTCTTTTCACCCTCACTGCTAAAAATCGTCGCGGAGTTGGCACAGACACGCGTGGTCTGCGGCTGTGAGCCTGGCTTTCCTTCTCTTTTGGAAGACCTGGTGCCTGCCTTTACCTTCGGAGGTGAACGTGGTGGGTGTGTAACGGAGTGCCGTTGACTTGCTAAATGATGCTCTCTGTCGCGAGTAGTTATTCAGGAAGCTCCAAGATGCTTGCGATTAATCATAAGACTAATGAAGAACAGGTTCAGAAATGACAGTTTCGAGCGTAAGTAACAAGCAACTTTTCTTACAGGCCCTGGAGTGAGTGAGTAGAGGGTGTGGGCTGGGGTATTCAGCAGTTGAGCCATCACGTGCTTTATTTTTCTCCATTATTTCAATCCAGCATTGGTTTGCTGTTGTTGTGACCGCAGATGTGAGGATCAGGGACCGTGAGAATGTCATTCTCCAGGAAAAATCATTCTTTGCGTGACCTCTTCTGGGTCATGCACCAGCTGATGGGACGTGTTTTTCACAATTAGAGGACGCTGACATTTGCTGTCCCACCGCCTGTGAGCCACTTGTCTTCTGGCGAGAAATAAATGATGCTGTCTCCTGCAGCCTGACCTGGAGCCGGTGGTGAGGCTGAACGGTCCACACAGCCTGTGTGCACAGCAGGGAGCGGACCCCCCGCCAGGTTTGCTCCCCTTCTCTGCAGGTGCGGGCTTTAGGGAGGATCAGGAGTGCCCCTGGAGAGGCAGAGTCGGGTAGGGAGCAATGGACAGTGCTTCTGAGGGTCCTGGACTATGCGTGTGGGTACCACATTGGTGGAAGCAGTTAAGGCTAAAACAATGACTTCCTTTAAAAGACCTGATTTACACATTTTCCGGCGTGTAGGTCTCATGCAGGCACACTGGGCAGTTGAAACGAGTGACCACCAAGCTGCCGCAGACTGAGCTCTTGAGAGCGAGCATGGCTACGGGTCTGGGGTTTCCCTTGGGTTTTAGGGGTTTGGAAACTCAAATGTATTCATTTTCCCAGGAAGTCAGAGTCATAGGCCGGAAGCACGTGACTTGGAATGGTAAGCTGTTGGTTCGGTGGCAGTGAGCAGGTGCCCAGGCATGGGAGACCCTGGCTCCCTGTTTTGGAAGCTGATGACCTGGCCTCCACCCTCATTCTGGGGATATTTCTATGTAGAAAAATCGATACCCTCTTCCGAGGGTAGTGATGGAGATTTATTTTTCAAAAAAAACCCAGCATGCAATTTATTGAACTGTTGCCTCAGTGCCAGCCTTCCAGACTCCGCTGTGTGATGCCCAGGCTGGGGATCTGCTCAGCCCCCCTTTCTGCTCTGCCCCTGGCTCCCTGGCCGGCCAGCTTGGGGAGCAGGGATAGGACCAGCAGAAGGGGGACCCAGGAAGGACTTGGCCCTTGCTCCCGGTTTCCTGTCCCTGGGATCGGTCAACATGCACACTTCTCCACGTCAGCTGCAGCGGAGAAATCTAGCTTGTCACGGGCAGAAGCAGCCTCTGGGCCCAACCCCGGCTGGGCAGCACCCACTCCCTCGAGGTTTGGGCCTGGGGCCGGTCCTCGGAGTTTTAAGGTTCAGAAACCCTAAGCATCTTCCTCGCGTCCCCCTATCCTGGGGAAGGTGGCTGCTGCCTGCCATGGCTCCCCTTGAGTCCTTAGAGTTTTCTCTGTGCCCATTTGACAGTTTCACACCCTATGAACAGATATATTAAAACCCCTGAATTCAAAAGCTGTAGCGCCTGATTTCTAAAAATTGGATCCTGACTGGTGCACCTGACTTTCTTTTCGACATTCCTTAGGACTCATCCAGCAAAACAGTTTCCTGAGGCACCTTATGCTTAATTAGATCACAGTTGACCTGCATCCCTTAGTTTTTTTTTTTTTTTTGCTTAGGTACCTCTGAGATGGGAGACAGGCCCTCTTCTAGATCCTCATCAGCCTGAGCATATAGTTCCTGGAAAGATTGCCACAGATGCCTGATGTCACTCTTTCTGCTGGTTTTTTGGGGCTTTATTTTTGGAGGATGACATTTTCCAAACCTTACTTTCAAATTCTGGATTCATTATGCAGCAACTTTGAAATTTCCTTCCCATTCTAGGTGGTGGCTGGGGTGTATTTCAGCTACGTATAGCTCTGAAAAGATTGGAAGCCTCATTAAAACAAGAGTTTAAGGCCCTGGCTGGTGGCACAGTGGATAAGGCACCAACCTACCAACCAAAAGGTCACCGGTTCAATTCCCAGCCAGGGCACATAACCAGGTTGCAAGCCAGGTCTCCAGCCAGGTCCGTAGCTGGAGGCAGGTGAAAGGCAACCATACATGGATGTGTCTCTCCCTCTCTGCCTCTCTCCAAAAATAATCAAATCTTTAAAAACAAACAAACAAACAAAAAAACAAGAGTTTAAAAATCTAGGGCCGAGTATTATTTTGAGGGGTGGGGGAGAATGTAGAAATTAAAAGGAGGAGTGTAAAGAAGAAAAAGAAGTGGGTGGCCAACAAAAGGATAAAGGGAGCAAACGCCAAGTACCTTCTTGAGCCAGATGCTGGGTAGGTGTTGCCCACTTGGGTTTGGGTGACTCTTCCACATAGTCCTGCACAGTGGGCAGGACTGGTTCCTAGTTCCTAGTCCGCTGGTGGACTGGGAGCCTGAGACCCAGAGAGTGGCCGGTGGGCTCCAGGGCCCATGTACATCTCAGCAGGTGGTGCTGGCCCCAGGAGCACCTGCACTTGGACATGAAATTGCGTCCCGGGAATTGAAGCAAACAAGAGGACGAGGTGGGTCACTGAGTTCTCATCTGCTAGTAAAATGAAGCATTTCCGTATGGAGGACATGTTTTCTTACCTCGCACTTGATAAAAATTGGGAGGGTTTTAATTTAAAGGCCATTGAACGTCATAATGATTAGGGTCAGTTGGAGGGGAAAAGTGTCAGGAACTGCATGCAGAGATGGCCATGTGGTCATTGATTTAGATCCATACCTGAGGCTGCAGCAGGGGCACCGGGTCCTCCTGGGGAAAGGAGGGTCCGTGAGACGGTGCAACCTGCCGGAGATCAGACCCTCAGCTCTGACCTGGTCAGGGCGACACTGCAGAGGCCGTGGCCGCATCCCTCATGTCTGTGTCACTGCGCTCCGCAGCGACAGCATAAGGTGGTTGCTAAGAGATGAGGCTTTGGCTAAGTAGGTTGGAATTCCCCCTCTACCATTTATGACCACGTAAACCCGGGGTAGCCCGTGTTCTCTGCGCCTTGGCTCCATCACTTAGGCAAAAACAGCGGCAACTGTTCTTTCGATTTAAATTCACCCACGTTCCCCCATACATCTGAGGAGCTTATGGTAAAAGGAGTGTACGTGAAGTAGAACTAAAAATGATCAAAAGGGAAGTAAACAGAGCCAGACAGTTTGGGAGCGAGGTGGGTGGGGACTCATGGGGGGTGATTTCCCCCTCAGTGACAAACCAGGCTGAAATAAAGGGACATAGGTGGAGCCCTCAGCACAGGTCCTGAGCCAGTGAAGTTCATGGTCCCTGGGTTTTCCTGGGGGTTACAAACCGGTCCTTCTCCTGGATGTGTCTTGGTTCCCTGATTGTTCGCCCCCACCGTTGCACAAGCCGAGATAGAGGAACTGGAATACACAGGCTCAGCGGACCCTTGGGCCCTGGACAGCCCCTTCTTTTATCCCCAGGATAAAAGTCACAGCCCGAGGAATGACCCTGCACCGAGCACTCTTTCAAGCACCTTGTGTGTATTAACCTGTTTAATCCTTATAAAAGCCCCGGGATGCAGTGTGATCATCCTGTCGGGTACAGAGATGAGATGGGTTGCCCGGTGACAGACGTGGACGGGGCAGAGCCCGCGTTGGCCACTCCTACTGGCTCCGTGGCCCGGCCTGCCCTTAACCATCCCACTCTCTCCACATGACAAGTTCCAGTGTGGGCTCCCCAGGCCAGGGCTCAAGAGTTCTAGAGTGAAATGGCTTCAGGGTAGACGGGGACTCCATTGTCCTGTGGTGATAGAGGGTCTCCCGCGACAACCCTAGCAGTGTCTCCTTCCCGTATGCTCTGCTCAACACTTCCCATCAAACGCTGGAGTGTCTGAATCGGGGCGGGTCCGGTGGCCTCCTTGACCGGTGGACAGCCGTGGTGTGGCACTGGGCTAGTGTGGGCCCAGTGGCCACACTGTGGGACGTCCAGGCTGCTCAGCTAGAGAAGCAGGTGTGTGGAGCCACCATGGAGGCCAGAGAGGCCATGTACAGGGAGCCCAGGTCGAGGTCTGAGACCAGAGAGGGTCCTGCCCCCTGGCAGGTGCTTGCAGCCTTACCCCACGGACACCACCTAGAGTACAAGGACTGACCCCTGCAGGCCCGCCCCACGGTCCTGAGACACAGCAGCCGTCATTGAAGCTGCTGCTGCGTCTGTGCAGGACTGTGCCCGGCGCAGCCGTGCCGAAGAGCCGCCTGCTCCACTGTGCATTGGAAGGTGTTCCTCGTAGTCATTCTCACGGAGCCACGCCAGCTGCTGCCGCTGGATTGGCTTTCAATTGCAAGAAGCACTAGGAACCAACCTGCATTTTGTGGCGTCTTCCCATCCCCGGACCTGCCAATTTAGGTTGAGCCACGCTGGAAAATCTCCCCCTTGGAAAACATTTTAATTACCGAACCGAACGTATTAAATAAGTACTTACCTGTGATAATTACGAGTAAAGATTTCCTTATGCAAATGAAGCGTTGTCCTTTGCTTCGGTGATGGTCAATGTGGTGTTGGCCACAGTGCGTATTTTATCACCGATTCGGGAGGGAATTAAGAGAAATGCTGCCTGCTTGTTGCTGAGGGTGAGAGCATGCCTGTGGGTCCCGGGGCAGCCCGTTTCCACTTCCCCTCCTCTCCCTCTTCTTCCCTCTTTCCTTCCTCCTCTGCCTCCCTCCCTCCCTCCCCCTCCCTGTTGGAGCAGGCTGCAGATTGCTGGCCATGTCAAATCGTCTTAATATTCCTTCAGTTCTTTCTTCTCAAGGAGCAGGTCAGTTTGTCCAAATTATATAGGATCAAAGAGACTGGAAACCTAGAAGGCATATATTTTTTGACTTCATTCACTCAGAGGTCCTCCCAAGTCAGTCTCTCATTTCACGAAGACTTGCCCTCCCTTCGGCAGCAGATGGTAAATCAATTCTGCAGAATGAGTCATTTCGGCATTGCTTCTGTCTGAACGGTTTGTTTAGAAGCAAACAAAAATGATTCCCTCTTCCTATTGAATCTGCGGTGAGAACATTAGGATTATCCTAAGTTCTGTCTCCAGCAGTGGCTGGGAAGAGCGGACGGACAGTAAGAGAAAGGACTTCAAAATTCAGGCCCAGGATCACGGGAGACCTCAGTTACATTACATGTCAAACTCTGAGCTTAATGAACTATGAACTCAGATTGTTAAAACGCTAGGTGCTTGTATCACATCAAGATGACCAACTTTCAGGGAACTATGTGTTATATATCTTTTTATCCTGGTTTCTCTCCAAATTTTATGTATTGATTTTAGAGAGAGAGGAAGGGAGAGAGAGAAACATCAATTTACTGTTCCACTTACTCATGAATTCATTAGTTTCTTGTATGTGCCCTGACCAGGAATCGAACCCACAACCTTGGCGTATGGGGATAATGATCTAACCAACTAAGCTACCTGGCCACGGCCCTAATTTTACCTTGTTTTAATTTTCTGATCTAAAATTCTTTTTAAAGTTTTTTTAAAAAATGTGGTAAAAACCACAATTATAACAAATTTTACCTTTCTAACCACATTGAAGCGTCTAGTTCAGTGGTGTTAAGTACATTTACATTGTTGTGTGACCATCACCACATCCACCTACAGAACTCTTCCATCTTGCAAAACTAGAACCGTGTTCCCATTAAAGACTAATTCCTCATCTCCCCCACCCGCCACTGACCTTGGAAACTACCATCTACTTTCTGTCTTTAGGAATTTGACTAATCTAGGGACCTCACTTAAGGGAATCGAAGAATATTTGCCCTTTTGTAACTGGCGTAGTTCACTTAATAATGTCTTCAAGACCATCTGTGTTGTAGCATGTGTCAGAATTTCCTTTTTAAGACTGTATCGTATTCTATTGTGTGCATATACTACATTTTTGTTTATACATTCACCTGTCTGTAGACACTGGCTTGCTTTAACATTTTTAAACGATTTTGTTTATTATGTTTTAGAGAGAGGGGAAGAGAGAGAGGCAGAGAGAGAGAGAAACATCAATGTATGGTTGCCTTTCACCTGCCTCCAGCCACAGATCTGGCTGGAGACCTGGCTTGCAACCTGGTTATGTGCCCTGGCTGGAGAATCGAACCAGCAAACTTTGGGTTTGCAGGCTGACACCTAGCCACTGAGCCACCAGCCAGGGCCTGCTTTAACATTTTAACTATTGTGAATAATACTGTTTCTTACATTAAAATGAAACAATTTAATCTATATTTGGTATGCCAGGAAATTTTAAAACCTTTCTAATAGTAGAGAATTATGTTAGCATATGGTAACATATCAAATATACATTGTATCATTAATACTTAACTCGTTGGTAATTTAGTGCAACATATGTTTCTAAATCTTTAGGTTTGACGGTCTGTAAAATAGATAATACACTGTGTATGAGTGTACTTTGTGAAAAGGTGTGTGTTAGTACTTAATAACCAGAACAGATTTTGAGTTTTCTTGTCTATACTCTGGGTAAAGGGGCATTTACAGTGGAGATTTGGCATAACAGTTCTTCTAGAAACTGTAGACTCTTCACACTTACTCTTTGGGGCACAACCTTGAACTGTATGGGGTTCTCAGAGGGAGTATGAGAACATCCCCATGTCTGGAGCATCGCTGGCCTCTTGTCTGTCCTTAACAGCAGTGAGGGCCGTGCTAGGAGGTAGCATTCTTTTTAGATGGCATGCACATGACTTTATATTTTTAAGGTTCAGCGTACACAGTCTTCATCAGCAGGTGTTAAGAGTACGAAAGAGTAACAGATCCAGGGGATGGGGAAAGGAGGGGGGCAGGCTCCCTCCCCCAGGGGACAGCCCTGCAGCCAGGCCAGTGGAGCAGGGCCCCTGGGTTGACTATGGCCACTTTGGACCCAGCACACTCAGGAGGACAAACTCCCAGGCAGGAGGGCTCCTCACAACATGGGGTGGGGTGGTACCCCAGAAGGGACATGGCTGTGTCCCACCCCAGGCCATGTGCCATTTGCCCACCTTGACAGCTCAAGGTAGGGGCATTAGGGGACTGGGCTAAAGCTGTTCTTCTCCAAACCTGAGCAGCTGCCTCATGCCTCAGTTTCCCTTCCCTGGTGACTAGCCAGGTTGGACCTCCAGGCCCTGTGAGTGACCCAGCTGGACTGAAAAGTGACGAGTTTCCGTATGGTACCATGTTAGTGTGGGCTGCTGGGATCCCCGTGGGCTGGCGCTCGCCAAAGCACCCTTTTTAAAAAAGACCACCACCATCAGCCCGGAGTGATGCCCGTTGAGATGGCCACCCCAGGCAGCTGGTGGGTTTGCTCACCCTTTTCCAGATGCGCTTGTTGACTGTAATCAGGGGTGCCCACGGTGTGGCACGAGGCCTGAGATTTCAGTCCCGGATGGGCCCGGAGATCGGCTGGAAATCCCAGGGGTAAAGCCTGTGGACAGTTCACTGAGCCAGCCGGCCATTTGCCCGGGTGTGGGTGCTCCCCACGCGGGGTGAGACTCTGGGCTCAGGCAGCAGCATCGCACCGTGGACCCTGGACTTCTTTCCAGGGCAGTGGGCCTGCCTTAGCCTCCCATATCATACCGTTTCTGCGGGCGAGTACCAGGACCACCATGGGTGCTGGGCCTGCTGTGAACTTAAGCGTCTTAGTGCCCCTGCGGCCCCGGTTTGTTTCTTTCAAGACGTGCTTTGTCCGTTTGGCTAACTGCCATGATGTGTCCAGGCCAGGCCACACTGATCTGCAGTGGCGAGTCTGGGTTCCCGAGCCCCGGGGCAGGGTGTGCGGCTGGAGCAAGTCGGGGCGCACGTCTCCGGGGCCGCCAGCAGTTGAATGCAGTCTCAGCGCCAAGTGACTCATGGACCTCCAGCAAGTGCTTACAGCGTGGGAGTTCTGCATGTCCCAGGCCGGGAAGCCGAGAGATGCCAGGGGGAAACCGGGGTGGGAGAAGCATGGGCTACGTTGCTAGGGCCTCACTGAGCGTAGCAACTGGCTCTGCCCTTGGGGGTCACCGTGGACACTTTGGCCTTTTTTTTTTTTTTTTTACATAACTTAACCCATTTATTTTAGGCTAGCAAAGTTTCAAATTGTAGAGCTTCTACTGATCTTTCAATTCCTTCAGTCTTCTGATGGCAGACTTTACTGTGACAGCAGAAGTGGTGTTGTAGGTCCAGGCACCCCCAGCTACCGTCTTCATGCAGGAACCACAGTGCCAGATCCCCACAGCGCGCCTCTTCATCTTGGTTTTGCCACAAAAGGAGCAAGTGTACTTGGCGTGCTGGCTGATCTCAATCTTCTTCACCATCTTCCTGAGAGAGGCACCATAACGGGTGCCGTACTTGCCTACGATTCCGACTTTCTTGGTGCGTTTAGCAACTGAGCGCCCCGACACTCCCACTTTGGCCTTTATTCCTGGAAGGAGAGAGGGCTCGGTCCCACCTTTGGGCCCACTGCACCTGTGGCTCTGACTTCCCTCCCATCCTGGGCTAGGAGATGCCTGGCTATAAGGAACTGCTGGACCAGGGCCTGGTGTTTCGGACACTACACACATGCACCTGTTTAGGTCATGGCATTTAGTGCCTCTCCCCCAGGACCTGGACCCTTGAGGCTGGTGTGTCCCAGCTTCCCTCACAGTCTGTGGCAGAGAGTAAGAGGTCTAGATGTATACGTGGAATGATCAAAACATGAAGGGTCAAGTCCCGGCAGTAGCTTTAATTTTATACAATTCCAGGTAGCACCACCACTTTGTGCTTCAGTTTTTGCTGCTGTGCAGGGTGGGGCCATCCGAGGTTTCTGAAAATTAGTAACCATCCTGCAAGGCGGAGGAGGTATTTTGGACATGATTCTGCAAGGCAGCAGGCACTGAGAGCTGAGTGACATTCTCAAGGTCACAAAGCTCGAAGTTAGAGAAGTGTAATTAGCATCCAGGAGTGTCTTGCTCCAGAATCGCTGTGTGTGTGTGTGTGTACATATATGTATACATGAGTATATGTACACATTTATAAAGGAAGAGTAGTATACCTATGTATACCTATATATGCATATACATGCATGTACACAAGAACACAAGAACTCCTGGTGTAGGACACGTTTAGGAAGTGTGTGTAGGAAACATACACGTATGTGTCTATGTGTATGTATGTATATTTCCCTCCCCTTATGCTTCCTAAATGTGTCCTATGCCAGGGTGCCTCATTGCAATTTTGGCTTTTACAATAAAGGTTACACAAGTGTTTATGTCCAGCCCTGTCCCTTGGAGTGGCCGGGACCCTTTGGACCTGGGTCAGCTCCTGTCAGGTGCTCCCCGGGTCCTGGTCACTTGTGTGCCCATCTTCTCCCTCATGTCTCCCCACTCTTCAGTGTATTAGATGCCAGCGTGTATTTGCTGAACGGGTGTTTTTACCCTGCAGAGTGTATTTCCATTTGACAAGACATAAAACAGATGCCTTCCTCAGACTACTTTAAAAATGCTTGACATGCTCCTGATGGTGCTTCAACAAGTTCCCAGGTCCTGGTCAGCCGCACTCCGGGCCAGGAGAAAATGTTTCATCAACAACATAAGGGTGGTGGAGGGGGGAAATGTCTCTTGACTGGGGCTGTGGGTTCTGCGGTGCCCTTCCCCGTGGCTTATTTTGTGTCCACAAGCCATCTGGTTTATTTTGTGTCCGTGAGCCGTCGTGCCGCTTTTGTGTCACGATCGTGATCATTTTTTCACAAGAATCGGCAAAAGAGCTGAGCATTGAGATGCTTTCCCCAGCCGCCAGCACTTGCGGATGAAGCCGGGGCAGCAAACGGAGCCGCAAGGCGCAGCTTCAGGCTCAGGGTGGGAAGAAGTGCGGGCCAGCGGTTCCCCTGCTGGTCCAGGGCAGGTGTTGAGCTGCAGGGCCGTTGGCACCAGAGAGGCACCAGGAGGATGCCCAGCTGCTTCCAGGAAAGAGCGTCTTGCTGGATTTTCTGTGTGGCTCAAAGGGGAGGGGCAGGTGGTGGGGACATCTGTAATAGAGTCAACAATAAAACCCAACAGAGAAAATAAAAGAGACCGTGAAAAAAGAACCTCCCTTTTGAAGTATACGTAACGTACAGGTTTGCGTCCTAGCTCAGATAATGACTAGCTGAGCCAGGAAACTCTGAGACTATGCTTTCTCATTTTCAGTTTGGCGGGGATAATGGTTCCTGCAACCGAAGTTGTAATAACGATAATTTCCGTGTACTGGGCTCCCAGTGAAACTTCATAGTGATGGTGGAAAACCAGAAACGCGAAGCCAGGTAGCTGTCCAGTGGGCACTGCAGCAGTTAACCCTGGTTCTGGCCTTGATCTTGGAGCGCTGGCTGGTTTAGACAAACCCCTTATTAGGTAATGGTTTGGGATTTGTTCCTCCCTCCCCCTGGTCCTTCACTCAGGGAGAGTTCTCCTACCAGACCTTCTGCCCATGTTTGCTCAGTGCCTCCCAGAGTGCCGGTCTCCTTGCTCCCTGTCACGAGTCCCTATCACAGGGTTGGGAGCCTACCCCAAGGAGTCCTGTATGGAGTTTTAATTAACTGACCGATTCGGCCAGTGCTTGGGCCGTGCTGGCCATGCTGGGCGGGCCTCGGGCCCTGGCTCCCCTGGGCTCTGGCTGTATTTGGCGCTTCCTCTCCTGCTTTCCCCAAAGCTTCTGGGAACTCACTGTCTGAAAAACTGGAATCCTGTCTTCTGGGGGATCAGGGTGTAGATGGCTGGGAATCCCCTTTCTCTGGCTGCGGAGCAGGTGATCAGAACCAGCTGGTGGGCCTCAGACGGCGGGGGCTGTCATTCCAGCCCGATGATCTTTCCTCGGGCCGCTGCCTCCAGCATCAGCAATGAGGAGCTTCAAAGCCCCTGCCTTGAGTCATGAAAGAAATGGGATGTGCTGACTGGGGCAGCAGGGGCAGGCGGTGTGAGCTGCTTCGTGCTCACCACCCACTCAGGGCCTCCCCTCTGCACCGGCTTCAGAAATCCTGGAATGCCTAATTCTGCAGCCAAGGAGTTCCACCCATGCCCCCTGTCGCTTCACAGTGTAATTGAAATGTGCAGAGCTGGGCGGAAGGGCCGCATTCCTGCTCTTTCCCTGGGTCCCAGGAGGGGCTGGCAGGTGCCCCCCTGGGCAGCCATTGGCCAGTTGTTGCTGGTCCTCACTGCTCGCAGAGCTGATGAAGGGTCAGAAGGAGGCCACTGCAGCACTTGGGCCTTGGCCAGGCCGAGTCACGGCTGACTTGGGGAAATGCCACCAGGAACGCTTTCAGTTCCCCCTTGTTCTAGCCGGAGGTTGGCAACGGCACACTCAGAACACAGTTCAGAGTCCAGGAATGTGAGCAAGAGAAACTGGATGGAAACGGAAGTGTGGGGGAGCCCTGATGGGCACCCTGTGTTTTGAGCCACACATTGGGGTTTGCTCGGCTCAGTTGTTCCTCACCAAAGCTGATCCCTGACACCAGAGGTTAGGGGGCAAGGGGGAGGAGGCCGCTGTGTGGGCAGATCTGTCTGCTAGCTCACCCCGATTTTCCCCAGTTAGACAGGGCGTGGACACATTCTTCGCTTCCTCAGCCCAAGGCATGGCTGGGGGGTGGGGCATGGGAGGGTCAACGCGAGGCATAAACCCTCTGGGCTCTGTCCCTTTCAGAGGAGAGAGCCTGCGGGACATGTCACACACGTCACCCCAGGAATTTAGAAAGGGGAAAGGGGAGAGAAGGAAGGGGCCTAGATTTGTCGATGGACTTACGTATGCATTTGTTGGTTGGTTCCTGCATGGGCCCCGACTGGATATCAAACCTGCAAACTTGGTGTATAGGGATGATGCTCTAACTAACTGAGCTAGCCGGCCAGGCCCATGCCTGAAATTCTTGCAGCACAGCTGGGGCCCCTGGGGTATTTTGATAGAGTGCTCTGCAGGCAGTCGAGCTGGGGAGCCCGTCTAACTGGATCTGACCACCTTGCGGCTGGGGGCCCGCTGGACCCGCCCTCTCACAGCCTGCCTTCCTGGGGCGGCGGCTGTCCTGCTTGTGAGCGGGTTGGAGGCTGGTGTGCTGTGCGAAAGGCCAGCGTGGCTGCCTCTCCAGTGGGTGCCCTGTCTTAGTGTCCCTACTTCTGGAGGGAGGAAAATACAAATGCCCGCCGCGCACGATGCCTGCAGCGCCGTGCTACCTCGCCTACCATGCTGGCACTGATCAGACACAAAGTCCAGACCCCAAATAAAGCCCAAGGAGAGGTAGGAGGACTCTGGCTATTCCACCTCTTAATCCACTTCTGGTTTTTCTGTCTGAAGACCCGTTTCTTCCCCGGTTCACCCCAGCCCACCTGTCTGCAGGGTGGGAGGAACTCTGCGGCAGTGCCAGGCTCTGGGGGCCCTGTTGTCCCCCACTGAGCTCACATGCCCAGCAAGTGGATCTGCCCCCTTTGGGGGCCCCCATTCCGTGTGCCCAGCGCAATGCATTTGGCTGCAGCAGTTTCCTCGCACCTATTTTTTTGGCTGGCACAACACGCTAGAGAATTTTAGTGCCTCATCGATGTGAAGTTGGGGGTCTGTGAAACAGTCACCCACACCCATGATAGATAGGGAGCCTGTGGGTGCCTCCGCACCAGCTGTGGCAAGAGTTGGTGGCTGGAAGAGGGAGACGGCCCCGGGGTCAGCAGGAGCACCACTGGGCGCTCATGGAAGGCCGGGAGTTGGATTCGGAGAGGTGGTGACGGGGTTTGGGAGCACGAGTGCCCTGAGGGGATGTTGAGACCTGGCCCCACGTCTCCTAGGCTCCTTCACCTGTTGTCTGCCCCTGGGTGACATCTGACACGAGAAGGGTGTCTTAGGGAGCAGGGCAAGGGTTGTACCTGGAAGTGTTGCTGCCTGGCTTCCAGCCCCAGTCTGGCACTGGTGGACATGGGCCACTCGGACCATTTCCCCACTCAGTTGTGACCTCGGAGGGTGATGGAGAAAGCCTCCTGGGCAGTGTGGTTACCTGGGCTGGCCAGGGAGCCTGGTGGAGGGCGTGTCCCATTGTTAGAACGCTGAGTTTCTTCAGTTCTGTGACTGCCTCCTTCCCCTCCTCATCTGCGGTTTCCCTCTGCCCTAGGAACGTTTCAGGGGGAAAAGTGAAGGATCTCTGTGCATGTTTCAGGGTGCAACAGAGTGTTCTGGGCTGTTCTTATCTCAGTCACTGGGTCTTCAGGGCCAGGGTGCCCCTCCAGCGCCACACAGGGCAGGGTGCAGCGTGGCCGGGCCATGCTCCATGGGGCCGGTCCCCAGCCCTGTCACATGGGGGTGCTTGTTCTCTGCCTTCATTTCTCATGCAGTGGCGGTAACCCCAGGCTGGTGGGGGGCTGAGGGAGGGGGCGTAATGGAAGCACTTAGGACGGTGTGCGGTGCCCGGCCGTCGCAGTGAGCTGCCCACTGCCGCTGTGGCTTCTGGACGTTCTCTGCCTAAGACCTGGGGGCCTCCAAGCTGTGTATTACTGTGTGTCTTCCAGCTTTTTGTGTCCAACAGCTTCTTCAAGGGCCTTCTCTGCCTACGGTGAGATGCGAAAGGCAGGTGCTTGGAGTGGGTGTGAGGTGAGGGGCTTGGGCGTCAGTGTGACCTCAGAGAACCAACGGGCTGCGGCGTCATTTTCGCTGGGCAGCTGTTAGCAGAGCACAGGACGTTGGTGGGGATGCCTGCTCTTCTCTCACTGCAAGAAGCACCACTGTCAGAAAGGACGAGTTGAAGGTTGTCGGTCATTCCTGACTTGCGGAAATGTGTGTCTGTATGGTGTGCATGTCTGTGTGAGTACCTGTGTTTGCATGTACACACGTGTACCCATGCACGGGTGTGTTATGTACATGCGTGCACACACGTGTGGCTGTGTGTGGGGGTACCTGTATACATGCTTACATGTGTGTATTTATGCACATGCTGCATAGTATTGCATCCATGTACACACATGCCTACACACACAAACATTTGAATATGTCAATTTTTATGTATGTGCACCTCTACATGTGCATCTATGCACATGTGTACATTTGTGTGTGCATGCACACATATGTTCACCAGTGTGTGCGCATGTATGGCTGTGTGCACCTCCGTACATGCATGTTCCCGGGTGCGTCTTCCCCGCTGAGTTCCAACAGTGACACTCCAAGGCAGAGTCCTGACAAGCATGGTGCCTCAGGGGTAGGAGCCCAGGTGACTTTCCCCTCCAGCTCAGATCGTCAGGATTGTGTCCGAGTTTAGCTCCTGATTTTCACTCCTCAAGTCCCAGAGCCAGCACTTGAATAGAAACGAGTTTCCTGTTAGGCCTCTCACTTTGATTAGCTTGCTGCATTAAATTAATTGTTTTCTGGGGCCTAAGCTTCTTCAAATGAAAGCTGTTTCACTCGGGAAATTTATTCAAGATCAAAAATGGAAGACGGTTTCATTAAGGAAAGAGGACAGCGTTCTGGGTGCGGAAGCTGGAGCGCAGGCCCTAAAACGCTGGCGCAGCACCGCGTGCGCAGCTCTGGGCCTCAGTTGCCTTAGAAGGGCCTCGGCTGTTCTTTGTTAACAGCTTCAAAGACCCTCTTGGTTACAGGGAAAAACAGCTTCCACAGGGAAGGGAGTTTGTCGTGGGAGTGCGGGGAGAGCTCACCTCACGTTACTGAGAGAGGCTGGCTGTGTGGCCAGGTAGGGACCAGGGCCTGGAAGCAGCCCGGACGAGGGACTGGGTCCCAGCCCTGACCCCGGCGGTCACCCAGGTCCCAGCCCTGCACCTCAGGCCTGGCAGCTGCTCTGTCCTCTGCACAGGGGCTCTCTGTCTTGAGACTGCTGTCTGCTCATCCGGGGCGCAGCTTCCCAGCCCACCCTGAGCCTGCACCTCCGCGCAGGGGGCACCTTCTAAAGGAGACCCTGCCTCGGAAGGTGCTGGGAGGACCTGCGTTTAAAGCACGTGCTTGCTTTTGTCGTCCTGGAGTCTGAGGGTGAGAAAGCAGGGGAGAGCCTCAGAGCTGAGGTCTGGGAAGGACCTGGTCTCGTCCGGTCCTGTTGGGGCCCTGACAGTCCGGCTGGGGGCAGGGGATGCAGCAAGGGTGAGCTTCACTGTCTTCTGTGGACCTCAGTCCTTTGTACCAGCATCCAGTTTGCCTGGTGTTTGTGTCCAGTCTATGCTCAGGGCCAAGGGCACCAGGAGGCCCTTATGGCCCTTATGGCCCTTATGGTACCAGCCCGGGGAGGGGACTGTGGGGGTGCAGAAGCACTGGAGGACGTGACCCTCCCTCCAGGGCAACAAGCCGGTAAGGGCAGGCGCTGTATCGGTGGCTTTCAGTGCAGTGTGCCACACAGAGTGCTGAGGACGGTCAGACGGACCCCCGCGGAGTGCGGGTCAGGAGCTCAAAGTGCCTTGTGCTGGTGGAGCCCAGGGGACCTTCCCGCATAGACAGCCTGTGGGGTTTCACACCCTCCTCTCACTGCCTTCAGAGCCCTGAGTGGTGGGGGCTTACGTGTGTCTGAGTACCTGAGTCTGTGTTCTCAGAGGTTAGGGTTAGGTTTTGGGTTAGAGTTAGGGGTAGGGTTACAGGTAGGACTTCTAGGGAAGGGGGACCCTGGTGACCTTGGATGGGACGAAGCACTGCTTGGGGGGTGGGGGGCCTCTCTTCCTGGTGCTGCGGTGACTCATCCCTGTGGCTCCAAGCAGGTCACTGAGCTTCCTCTTCTTCAGAATAATGTCACCGTCTGCCGGATCCCAGAGTGAGGGAGTGGATGATGGACTTACTGCCCGCAGCACTTGATGTGACAGAACTAAAGGCCTTGCTTACAGGCCTGGGAGGCAGGCTGTCATTTTACTGGAGGCCAGTTATAATGTAAATTTCCTCCAAGTTTGAAACTGGCTTCAGTTGGAGTTGGAAGTTCTCACCCACTCCGTCATGTCCCTGGCCTTCTGGGGTCTTGGAAGATGGGCCACAGGGATTCCTCTTTGACCACGTTGGACATCAGGTGTTCCGTCCTCATTCCGGGGAGAGGCCTAGTCAGCAGGCCCTTTCTCCGCTTCAGACTGTTACCTGTGAAGGAATTCATTCTCCCGAGTGAGCCTCCCTCTGTGGGATTCCGGGAGGCATTTCAGATGAATAAATGGACAGACGTGTTCCATGTTATTACCCCTCCACCTTTGAGGGAACTGTTTTAAGTGGTAGTGAGACAGGAGGGGTCGCTTAGCAGGAGCAGGTGATGGGGCGTGTCACAGCTTCTTGATGACGTGCGGCTGGAAACAGGGCCAGGAATCCACCCACTTGGCCAGTCCCGGGCGTGACACCGGCTCCAGCCACCTCCAGCCTGTGGCCAGTGTGGCCCTCTCCACGTGCCCTCTCAAACAGACCTCAGAAATCATTTTGTCGTCTGTATATTTTAGTATGTTTCTCTACAGTATAAGAGTCCTTAAAAATAAAAAACAAAACCTCATCGTGTCCTAAATTACAGCTAAAAAGAACACATTTCTTAATGCCGTCAGACATTCAATTATTGTTCAAATTTCCAACTGGTTTATAAACGGCATGCATTTATCACGTTTTTTACGTGAATTACCCTCACCCAAGGACATGAGCCGTTGAAGCGAGAGAGAAACTTGGATCAGTTGCCTCCTGTACCCATGCCAGCCAATCGGGTACCAAACCCGCAGCCCAGGCTTGTGCCCCGACCAGAAACTGCATCTGCGACCTTTCGGTTCACAGGATGGTGCCCCAACCACCTGAGCCACACTGGTCAGGGCTCCGTAGAGTCTTGATTAATTATAGGTTCAGCTAAAGTTGCCCTTTGTAATTAATTTATGTTCAAAGTCTTTTTAAATCGCCGTTCCCTTTGATCTCGCCTGTGTGGTTTTGGTTGGTTTTGCTGGCTTGCTTTTGCAACCTGCCTCTTAGGTTTTGTTTACTTATATCTTATTTTGTCTCCGGGGGGGTGGGCAAGATGACTTCAAACATGGGGTTCTGTGTGTGGAGGTCTGGGGTGTCAGCATCTGCTGTCCAGTGTCTGGGTCCCCCACTTCACTGGGGTCCCAGTGTTGTGGCAAGTGCGTGCTCTCACTGTTTTTCAATTGCTTTGCTAGGACACTCGTGTATAGGAAGATACTTCCCCATCCACCATCTGCTCTACCTGTGGCACTTCCGCGTGGAAAGCAGCACCGATCTCAGTTCTTTTCCATTTGTTCGTTTTTAGTTGATGGTGACTAAATAAATAGGGTGTGGAGTTGTTAGGGTTGATTTTATATCGTTACGAACGCATGGATTCAGATATTTGCATTTCAGTTTCTTAGGTTATCCCAGCTTAGGTCAGTGTGATACGAGGAGCCTTCGATCCCCGTCTCGCAGTCTGGCATGACACGGTGGCCAGGGTCACATTGTGTATTTTCTGTCCCAGACCTGGAGCCAGCCATCTTCCCAGAAAGCCTTGCTTCCCTTTATTGGAGGGCGGTGTTTGTGGCAGCTCTGAGCCCTGAGTCCTCTCTTAGTGCTGGCGGGTACTTGATCTGCAGTTGTTCGGGACCCTCTGGCCCAGCCCACTCCCTGAGATGTACATGTCCCTAAGTCAGTGTCCGCTTAGCGACCTTTGGGTTCTTAGCCTCCAGTGGTGGTGCAGACACCGCTGGTCAAACTCCATCAGGTGAGCGGGAGGTTCCAATGACAGTGCCTGAGTTTCTCCAGCCCTAGCCTGTGCTTTAATGAGGCTACTACGCACATAGCAGTGGTAACCCCATCTCCTCCCAAAGTCCTGTCTTATTTTAATCTTTACCCAAAGATATGTGTATTGCTGAGAGACAGGGGGAGAGAGAGAGAGAGAGAGAGAGAGAGAGAGAGAGAGAGAGAGAGAGAGAGAGAGAGAGAGAGAGAAGCATCACAAGTGAAAGAGAAACATCCATTGGTTTTCTCCTGTATGTACCCCACCAGGGATTAGGCCTGCAGCCTGAGCATATGCACATATGCCCTGACCGGGAATCAAACCTGCCTCCTTTTGATGCGCAAGACATTGCTCCAACCAACTGAGCCACCCTGCCAGGGCCCAAAGCCCTGCCTTGATGCACACTTGCCTCAGCCTCTCTTCTCCAGTCCCCACCCCGACTGTTTAGAAGCAGTGCCTGACCTTTCCTTTCAACAGAGTCACCAATCAGAGAACCAGTGAACAAAAGGGAGGACAGATCCAGGGAGTGGAACCAGAGTTGAGGCAAAAGCTGACGACTAAGAGATGGGGAAAGCCAGGAAAGACAGGGCGGTCTGTTCATGAGTGAAAACCCTGATGTTGCTTCTCCCGGCCCTGGGAGCCACTCTTCCGAGGGCAGACCTGGTCTCAGTGCACTGGGTGGGCTCAGCGTTGCTGCTCAGGAAGAGCCCTTGGGTGTTGTTGGGTCTTGGCCCACCTGGGGGACATCACCCATGCCAGGTTGGCCCTGACCAGCATTGTTCCTGAGAAGGATAAGAGTCCTGCCAAGGGCGTGTCTTCTAGAGCCTCAGTGGGCGTTTGCTCTGTGACATGCAGTGTTCCATGTTTCCATGCACAACGTGTGCCTCTCCCCACTGGTGTCACCATGCCAGCTGAGCACCCCTATTTAGAGCTTCATGGCTCAGAGCCAGACGTGAAAATTATCCTTCAGCCTTCCCCTGCCCTTGCTGTACACATTCCTCCCTTCCCCAAGCTGCCCAAGAGAGGAAGCTCCTGTCCCCCACCCCCACCCCCAACATACCCTCCTGTAAATTTCTTCCCAGTGGCTATGGCCCCAGCTCATCGGAAATGGTGGTCAACATGCCTGAGTCTTAGGCCACACTGGCACAGCTTCTACCTTGTGGTTAAAAGAAAATTCCCATTGATTTTCTTACCTTTTTGATAGGCTGAGCTGCTTAAGCAAACTTTGATGTGGACACCAGGCTAGAAATTGGTTAACCTTAGTTAGGACTTCTTACATTCCTCTAGGTTTAGCGATACGCTCCCCTAGGCTGGGTGTGTGCCAGGTGCTTTCTCATGGCGCTGCTGCATGGTGGCCACAGGGCCTTTGCATGTTCACCCTGTACAGGAGTGATTGCCAAGCAACGAGATGAATACCCTTCCTGATCTGGATGTCTGCTTCTGGCCCTTCCTTCTTTTCTCCTGGAACATTGCTCCTCCTCATTACCGAATGCGCTGGCAGAGGCTGTGAGGACACATGTGGTCCCTAGATCACCCTTGGACCAGAAGTACTTGCCTCCTGGTGAAACCCAGCCCTTTGCAAGTATTCATGTTGAGAAGTGTTCGGGGAAGCCTGCGTTTGTGTTTCTGTTTGCACCAATCTCGTGTTTCCTAGTTATATCTTTGTGATGTGGTTTTCTTTCTTCCAGGGATAGAAAAATCAGAACACCATAGTCAGCCAGTTGGAGTGAAGGGCTGTGAAAGGTGTTCTGCGTGCGTTTCCCTCCAGAGGATTTTAGAGGTCTCGCCTATTAACGTTGAATTTATTGTCTACATTTAGGTGATTTGGGGATGAGCTGGGGCCTGGAGTGTGTGTACGCATGTCTGCCCACATGGTACGTCTGCATACTTCGGGGCCTTGGCACGTACCCACGGGTGCTAATGTCCCCACAGGATGGTGGCTCATGAGCTTCTCGATTAGCTGTCGAATTGCCCCATGTCCCCTCATTAATAACAGCTCATTTGGGGTTACGTTAGGTTGGGGATGCACGGCACGGTCTCAAGGGACGGCCATAAAGTCACAGGACTGGATTTAATGGACCCATCAGACCAGGTGCCATCTTCAGAGATGCTGTTCCGGGAGGAGGCTGCTCAGCGCTCACGGGTGCTCTGCGGTCATGGCTGTCACAGCTCCTTTGTGAGCCGTGAGAGGAAACCGCACCTGCGACTGGGCACCTGCTCCGTGACTTAGTCCGTGACTAAGAACGAAATTACTGAGCTTAATCACGCGTCCTTTTCATGGCTCAGCTCTGGGTGATTATGAGCAGTTTCCAAACAACAAGCATGCCCTAAAGGATGACAATTCCGCTACCAGCCCTCGAGGGGGTCCCACAGCATGCCGAGTGATGGCACCGTCGTGAACACGCCAGAGGTCAGCCACGGGGACTGTTTCGAAGGACGCCACACGTCCCAGGTGCTGAGGTCCAGGATCCGAAAGCTGCCCTGTTCCGAGCAGGCCCAGTACTGGAAACACAGGCGAGGTCTGTCCCGAAAGTATCCGCCGCACCAACTGTTCTAATCGTATGGACCCTGGCTCGATACTTGCAGGACAGACCTGGCACATTACTTGTAAGACCGCAGAAGTACTCACGCCCTCTTCCCGTACCGGGGGGAACGGAGGGGTTTCGTTACTTCCTTGAGCAAGGTGAGCGCAACTCGGGTTTGTTAGTTCTCAGCCTCTGCGGTTTTGCAAATGACTTGCACGCTGAGCGGACGGGTGATAGAAACCCATCCCCAAAGCTGCCCCATGGGAGCCTCTGAAAGTCTGGGAACGCCACCCTTCTTAGTCATTCAGTTCGAACGGCGAACCTTGTGGGTCCCAAAGACCCGCTGTCACCCTGTGCTGAAAGCATGCGCCTAGTAACATGTAGATGAGCTGATGATGCTCTCTGGCCTGGGGACTTAACCGGCCACTTAAACGAATTGCATGCCACGCTCAGATTTAAGGAAGAAAAAAAAAAGATGTTGTCATCAGATTTGTCCAGTGTGAAAAATAGAACCCAGCAGAGATGGAGGTGGCATTCAATTACGTGAAGGTATCCGTAGGTACGTCCTTGGGAGTCAATGTTATTCTTGATGGCTGCCTTCTCGCTAATTTGCCTCACACGTGGAGAGATGCAGACACCCGACGGTTTCGTGTTGGTAAACACGCCGAAGTGCCGCGCCTCTCCCAGAAAAGCCCTCTGAGCCGAGCTGTGATTGAACTGGGCTTGTCGCACGCCAGAATGTCCCCTGGCCACCCGCGTTATTAAGTGTTCTGCAAAGAGCAGAGAAAATATAATTAGGAGTTCTTGCCAAACCTGCCCACGGAATGGGGAGCCTTGCTGGCTGGGCTGTGTCTGGAAGTAGCTGGGGTGAGCACAGCAAGGTTAAGGTCAGGCTTCTGGGTACGGATAGGCGGCAGGGGGCGCATCTTGTTAGAGAGATTGGTGGGCACTGGCCCTGTATTCCTTCAGGTCCTTGGAGAATAAAGGCCGGTGTTTTGGAGTCTCTTGCTTACTTTCAGTGTGAACCCTTCCCATGAATTCAGCAGTCACAATGCAGCCGGTGGGGTGGGTGGGTCCTACTCAAACGGCCCTCCCCATGGCCCGTGGGAGTCCATGGGGTCCCAGAATAGAATACGGTCTTTCCTTCTAAGAACCCAGCTGCGCAGTTATTAAATCCAGGTTTGCGTGCTCCTGTCAGCCATCTGAACATAAGAGGAGCACCACCCTCTGTTCTCACGGTGGTGTTCCCTCCTGCCAGGACCACAGCCCTGCCTTCGCCTCCCGCTTTCCTGGTGGATCAAGATGAAGAGACTTGAGGCGTCCTTAACCAAGCAGCGCTGGCCATTCTCAGCCAATGCCAAGGCTTCCCAGGCCTGGTTACGCGCTGTTGGCTATAAAGACGTCAGAGGTCAGCGGCAGGCTGGAGTGTTTGAGAGTGAAGCGCAGTAACCCGTTACCACGACCGCAGTGCAGGATCCCTTTTCCCAAATCTTCGCCTGAGACGGGTGTGGAAGGAGCCAGTGCGCTGGGAAACGCTGTCTCCGTTTGGCGGGGCGCCGCTCCCTGAGCCAGGTCACGCAGGGCTGGGGCTCGATGGCGTCCTGGGTCTTAAATTAAAGGCAGGTTGAATAATGAAAGACGAACGTTTCCTTACGGCGTTTGGCTCAAGAGGCGTTTAGCCAAGAGGGTGCCTTAAATTTTGCGCCTTGTAATATCTCCCCTACGGAGGTGTCAGTAATGTTGAAAAACGCACCCTGGTGGGGAAGGATAGTGGGGAATTTTTCATCGGGGGCCGTGGATTTTTGTCATTCACTTCGGGAGCGGTAGCCGCTTCAGGCCAGAGGAAAATTACATGGGGTGTGACAGGTGACCGGCGGCTTTGTGTTGGAGGACCAAATTCTGAGAGCCGTTCCGACCGCGCGGCTCCACTCTTCCTTTTAAGTGAAAAGTTGAGCACTCTAGATTAGGGGTGTCAAAGTCATGGTCACCGGGGGCCACGTCAGCCTCGCGGTTGCCTTCCGAGGGCCGAATATAATTTGAGGACTGTATCAGTGTCTCTACGCCTGAACAGTGAAGCGAGCCGGGTAGAAGGAAGATGCCAGGCCGGGTAAAACAAGGTGGAGGGCCGGGGCCTTGTGTTGCCACCCGTGCCCGAAACCTTCTTGTGCGTCGTGTCCTTGCTTCTTCAGAATTGGAACACGGAGGCCTGTCCTTCGGAAAAAGATTTTAGGCCAGGTTCTTCCTTCCCCTCCCTGTGTAAGTTTCCCTCCCTTAATTCTGCATTTCAGTGACCAAACCATGCTGGCTCGCTCAGCACCGGAGCCGGTAAAGACCATAAAACAAACGCTTCCTCCTCTGGGGGTGGGGGTGGCAATCTCGTGAGGAAAGGGGGCACGAACAGGGTCAGGGGTTCTCCTAAATCCTGCCCGGAGTCCGCTGCGCTGGCCCCTTGCGGCTCACCTCTGGGGCTTTGCCTGCTTAGGAGAGGACAGTCTGTATGGTTTGATGTTAGGTTCACGATGAAAAGTTGCTTTAAGAAAGAATCGCCGTGTTGGGGCACCTTTGCTTCGCTCAGTGGTGGGCACCCCGGGGCGCCTGCCCCCTCCCGTCTCCCGCCCCGCGCGCTCTCCAGGTGTGTAACGCTGTGCCGAACCCCGTCCTGTTGCCCAGCAGTGCTTCCCCGCGTGACAGCGCGTCCATACAGGCGAAGACAGACTGTCTCCGTGGGCTGCCTGCCCTGAACGCGGGCACCGTGGACCTTGGTGTTCTCTGAGCATCATTAACCCCGGTGTTCTCCACGGGCTACATCGTGGCCCAGGAACGAGTAGACCCTGATGTGTGCGCCTCAGAGGCACCTTTTCTTTTTTTCTTTGCTGTTTCTCACCGCAGGCGTGACTTGGCTGGGATGGACTAGAAGTTTGGGCAAGTGCCTGTGGGCGCGGGGAGCATGAAGGCCACTGCGCAGGCTCAGCTATGACGCTGGGCCCCTCCCACCCCGCTGCCCATGGCCCGCAGTTCCCCGGCAGGCGTACTTGACTTGTGTGCATGGGACTCTGGAGCGCAGTGCCTCCTGCAGAGCCTGCCCCTGTCCGGCGCTGTCGGGTGGGCCAGTGCTCCGACAGGGTGGCTGCAGTGGCTGTCCCCGCCGGCCGCTCCCTCCCTGACGCCTGAGTGGCTCTGCCTCCCGCCCGGGGCGCACCTGCAGTTGCGGGCAGGGGGCCCGCGCGGCTGCGTCCCCTTCTTTAAATACCGTTCCCAGGTGGCTCCTGCGTGCCAGGGCTGGCATCCCTGCTTTCCGGGCTGGTCTCTAGAGAGACGGCCCCTTCTTTGGTGGGGAGATGAAGGAGAAGAAGGCAGAAACCGAGTAGAGGAGGGAACTTGGTAAGAACATCTCTGGGTGTATCGGGCCTGCCTGGTCCGAGCACCTGAGCTGTGTCTGGGCGGCCTCTTTCTTCCAGACCCTTCCATGTTCCAGGCTCCTCTTCTTCCAGAATCCCCTTATGTACCTTTCCCATCCACTGGGGCTTGTCGCCCCTCAGCGTGTTCCAGACAGACCTGCCCAGCCTGTTCCGGGCATCTGAGAGTCAGCGGAGGGTCTAGAAGATCGGTAGTACTTGCTGAAGCCCACATGACACCACTGTCACTCGGTGGCCACCTGCCACCACTAGCCATGCATAAGGAATGCGGTGGAGAGGAGTTGGCCGTTGGTTTGTAGTCTGGTTTCTAATCTGGCTCACAGGAATTAGCAAACTTGTCTCCTGCTCAAAATAGATTACGTTGCCGCGATTTACAGCCAAGTCCTGACTGCAGATATGCTGTGAATTTTTTCTATTTCATACTTTTCTCTTTCCTCTCCCGTAGCCTGTGTTCTATTTGGGGAGAAGAACTCACAAATCTAAATCTTTCAGGAGGAGACAGTGCCCTGGAGTGTCCTTGGGGAATGAGTGGCTAGAGTCTCTGGTACAGATCAGGCTTCTTTTTTCCTTCCCTTCAGCATCAGAGTGTTAGAGCCGAACGGGGTCACAAATGGGCCCCCGTGCAGGTGTTTCCTCCAAGCAGGCAGGGCTGCGGCCTCAGGATGTCGCTGGGCCGTGCAGAAGGACCTGTGCGACCTCAGCGTCCTTCTATGTCAAATGCGGAGTCCAGGTAGCCAGCGCCAGAATCTTCTTCATCTCTGAAGCTTCTCGTTAGCTGATAACCACCCCCGTGGAACTTTCTGGTCCTGATACCTCTGGCTTGTGCACATGTCCCGGGTATTTGAAAACTACTTTCGTACTCCATCTGCAACCACCCAGCTCTTCCTTCTGAACGCTAAACCCTTCTGCCTTCACAGTTGAGGGCTTTGAGAAGTCCCTTCAGCCACCACACTGTCTAGTCTCCATTTCCCATGTGCTCAGTGCAGCTCCTTAACCAAAAACCAAGCTCCCTTTGTTTGTATCTGACTCTGTTGTCATCATGGTCAGTGCAGAGCGAGAGCCCTGGGACCGTTACCGCTTTCCTCGGTACGGAAATGAAATGGCTTTGGAAAAGCACTTACTTACCACAGGGCCTGGCAGTGAGAAAACCCTCACTAAGCACTCCTTTCTGGACGCTAAAATGCATCGACTTATGCAAGAGACGTGCCGAGAGCCCGCCTGGGAGAGTCTGGAAGTTGCATGTCGACCTCCACCCTTGTGGGTGTCTCAAGTCTAACACAGGCACTTTGGGGTGCAGCCGGCCCAGGTCACCTCTCTGCACCCCAGGTAGGGAGCTCCCGCCTGCTGTGCCCTACAGGGAGCCTCTGCAGACTGAGGGTCTGTAATTTCCACTTAGACAGGTTTGGAAGGCTCAGTGACAGCGACAGCTCCCGCATTCCGAGTCGAGCTTGGCTGAATACGATTGCTAGATCTCTTTCACGAGTTTCCAGGCCACCAGAGAAGCAGCCGAAGAGGTCAGGCTGCGCACTGCCGTCTGCAGAGGACCGAGGTTGGAAGGAGGATGAGCTCTGAATGGATCGGGGCCCCACATCCTGTCCCCTACCCAGCGGCCCTCGGCTTCTCATGGGAAGGGAAAAGGGAGAGAGAAAGGCGGGGACATGGGCCAGGTGTGTGGTCTCTGCAGCAGGTTTCACAGCCCTAGAGCGGGGAGAGATGCTGGTGGCCAGGACCTCCAGCCCCACTTGGAGCTGTGCTCCTGGGGAAGGAACACAGGCCAGCTTCTTTGCTGGGAGGGGCGTGCGGGCACCTACCTGATTGCTACTGGGGGTCCCTGGTGTGCATGGAAGCCGGGAGGTTGGGTCACACACCCCTCCCGCCGACCCCCCTCATGGTCACCGCACTGAAGCATCTCCTGCCATTTTGCCCTGCCCCCTCCTCTGGTTTTGCTGCAGGGTTGGGTCAGGCTAATGAATGAGAAATTGGGAGTCGTAAGGGAAGGACTGTGGTGAGCTGTGGTGCCTTGCAAACCATGGGGGAGAAGTAGAGGGTGGTGATGCTTAAATGAATCACGTACAGGTCAGTGGTTGAAAACATTAAATGAGCTATTAAACAAATGTTTTGAGTGAATGTTTTGTTGCAAAACAAAAGACTGCTCCATTAGGTGGTTTTTTCCCCTGAACACCTCTAAAATATTTTCGAATCTGCTGTACCCAGTCTCCCTTTGCTTTGGAGTTGCATTTCTGGACCATGGAGAGAGGGGGTAAGAATCATTGTCTTCCCCTCCTCCCCCCTTCCTAGAACGGATGCATGTTCATTGTAAAACTGCAGAACACAGGAAGCAGAAAGAAGGCATGTACGTGATTCATGCCACGTAAGCAACACTGCCATGATTCCTTCTAGGCTTTCTTTATATGAGATAATGACCTGTTATAGTGTCTCTTTCCTGCCTTGAAAATTTCAGTACGTTGTGTTTTTACATGACCTGAAAAGCTTTTTTTTTTTTCTTTTCTTTTTTTTTTATTATAACATATTATAATATATTGCCTGGATATGCCCCAGTCTACCTAGGTAAATCCCTGTTGGTCGTTGAACTTACAGCAAAACACCTTTTAACACAAACCTGCCTTTTCCACTATGTCTTTAGGAAAAATTCTTAGGAGTGGAATTACAGAGTCCGCTTGAACATTTCTAAGGCTTTTGAGAGATGTTGTCAGCTCCTTTCCAGAAAGGTCGTGCCAGCTTCTAGACGGACCAGGAGATGCTTTTGTACCTTAGCCACATTAAATAGGAACGTCTGCCAATAACATCTTTGTCCGTCATGCAGGAGGCGGTCGGCATGGCCATTTTCAGTACCTTAGTTCTGTTGCATTGAGCAGCTTCCCATTTGTAGTCCGTTTGTCTCATTTACCCCACGTATCACTGTGTGTGCATGAGGTAACTATTATAAATTACATCCCTTTGTCTGTTCCTGGGGGCTCATGTTGCTCCCTGATTTTCTTTCTCTTTTTCTTTTCAACAGAGACCTAATTTTACGTAAATGCTCACATTTTTTCCTTTGTGATTTCTTGAATCATTGCTTTTACGCTTCGAATGCCTTTCTCACCTAGAAACCAGATAAGTATGCTCTTTCCTTACATGTTATTCTGGTGTTTGGTTGGTTTGCTTGATTTCCATATTGAACTCTTTATCCATCCGAGAGGGGAAGATCGACGTGGACCTCCCCTGCCCCTCTCCCAGAAGCTAACTAGTTTTCGAGGTGTGACTGCCATCGGCTATTTCTTGGTTTTCAGGGGAGCATTTTCAAGCCATTTCTCCTCCGATCCTCCCTTCCTGGGCTGGGCCAGCTAGAGGAGTTCCAGACTTGGTGGGGAGGGCCAGCTTCCTTGATGGGCTGCTTTTCAGGCCGGTGACCCTCTGTTTACAAAGCTCTCCCCCACATTAGCTTGCAGTAAAGTACAGCCTTCATCCTGCTTCTTGACAGATGGGCACCAGGTGAGGGGGGCACTGGGCGTAGACAGGGCACGGTCCCCGGGGAGTCTGCCAGCACCTTATCTGCAGGTCTGCACTCTAGTTCCAAGCTCTGCCCAGCTTGGGGAAAACTCCAGCCCACTGTGGCATTTGTTGTCATTTGCTTGAGCAAATAACGGAGCAGCTTGCCTCAGTTTCTCCCAGAAAACCTACTCTGCTTACCCCTTGTGAAGCTGAAATGAGACCAAGTATTTGAGGGCATTTGGAATCATGGAAATGTGAAATAACAAAGTGTTATAGAACTTAAAGCATTATAGCATCGAACATAGCCTTAGAGACTAAAGACTGGAAGAAGCACCATCATTTTATTATCTCTAAGAGAAAACTGTGTGACTCTTCTCCATTTCCAAGCTGCAGAGATGGGAAAACTCAGGCATTTTGGGACAGGTGACACTTGGGGCCTGGACCTGACTCGCCTGTGGGGTGAGAAATGGTCAACACTGTGTCTGTCCTTGTTCAAGTAGGGATTGTGGGGGGCTGGTCATTGATACACCCCTGTTTTATTCCCTTAGGCAGCAATTCCCGAGACTTTTTTTTTCTCTTTGTAATTCCGCTTTGCGATGCTTGTCTTAGAGAAGACATGGTTCTCCAGATTTCTTTACCTCCTTTCCTGGTGCTGACAAGAGACTCCGACTGTGGTCCAGGTGCCTTCCAGGCTGCTCTCTGAATCAGTAGGCATGAGCCACGAAGCCGTGAGAATCCGCCTCCCGTGTGGAAGCCACCGTGGGCGTGTGGACTTGCCTCCTGACTTCAAGGTTGAGATGCACGCCTCCTCCTGGCCCCTTCCTGAGCTGGGGGAGGGGGACCCTTGGCAGGCTGGCAGGCTTGGCTGTGCATTTCAATTCTGACGCCACCATTGATGGCTGGAGAGTCTGAGACAAGTGCCATTTTTATGACTCTTTGTTTTCTTACCTATAAAAAGAATAAAAGGTTCTTTTCTGGGGCCCTGCCAGGAGCAGCTGTGTGTGTGCCCGCCAGCGGTGTTTCCTGGGCACACAGTAGGTTCTCTGCCAGCAGCACGCTGCCTTTTGCCTCTCTTGTCCCTCTTAGGAGCCAAGAGGCAGGAGACCTTGCAGAGTGCAGGAGCTGAGAGGTTGCCCCTCCGGAGTTACATCAGGTACCTCAAGTCGCAGCTGTACACTCTTTTAATATCGAAGGGTTTGCTTTTGGTGTCACTGTCCAGGGTCCCCTTCAGCAGGTGTGCCTGGCTGCCAGTTGCCTACAGGTGACCCTGCAGGGGCTCCCAGACCAGACTGCCTGAGCTGCTGGGTTGCACTGTCCTTTCCATGTAACCTAGCATTCCAGAACACGCCCGTCTGTCCCATGTGCTCTCCCTCATGTGACTCCTGGCTCACCGTGTGGCCTCCTGACCCCTCCTGACCCAGAGCCACAGGCTTCCCATCGGAATCCGGGCTTCCCTAAAGAGAGGGGTGCTCAGATCGCAGACTCCGGGGCTTCGCCTCTGTGGCAGCGCGTGCGTGAGGGTAACGGCAGAAGGGAGCGTGCTGCTGGCAGAGTACCTACTGTGTGCCCAGCAAACACCGCTGGGGCCACGCACACAGCTGCTCCTGGCAGGGCCCCAGGAAGAACCCTTTTATTCCCTCTACCGGCAGTGCTGTGCGTTGATGCCATTGGGAGGACCTTCAGAACATGGCGTGTTTGGGAGAGGGGCGTGGGAGGGGGTTCCCAGCAGCACCCGTTCCTGGAAACTGAAACGCCGTTTCTCGGGTCCACGATCGTTCAGCGAGAACACGTGGAAATAAAACCTGCCGTCGGCCCAGCTTGCTTTTCCCACAGCTCAGCCCAGCTCCGCTCTGCTTCACTTCTCTTCAGGCTGCTTTCTGGGCGGGCCTGGGGGAGTCAGGGGGCCTGGTTTCCAGGGCCAGCGGGTTGTTCCCAAGGGTGAGACGATTTCCTTAAGACAGGAGGGTCCTGCACCCCCAGGAACATCTGTTTTATACCCCATCTTCCCTGCATGGGCTTCCCCACAGGCTTCCTGGCTTCTCTGCCTGGTCACGCTCAGGAATGGCTCTGGGAAGGAAGAGTGACCCTTCGTGGGGACTCAGGGGCCTGCCTTGAGCTCTGGGCTCCATCGTGGGGCACAGGAAGGCTGGGCCGGTGCTGCTTCCAGGGGGCGGACCGAGTCCAGTTCTGGCTCGGACTGTGGGCAGGCGGGTGCCACCCAGAAGGTGCGCTGGTCAGGTGCTGAGCCTGGGTGGGGAGTGTGAACCGGCTGGTGACCCAAAGCTGGGCAGCCCGCAGGGGCCGTTCCAGCAACCCAGGCGGAGTGGCCTTCTCTTCCAAGGCCAGCGGGTGGAAGTGAATTAATTACTTGCAGAAGGGCCGCTGCTCTTGATTAAATAAATTCTCCTGGTTCCAGGGTCCTCCTGATGTTGCACCAGGAGCCCATGCTGCAGATTCCACATCCTGCCACCGCTGTGGGCACCGTGGACTTCTGGATGTGCCCGGTGACCTAAAATGCTGAAAAGGGAAAAAAGACATAAGATAGGATTTGGCTCAGGAATGAGGTTGTACCTTTGACCCTTGAACAGTAGGGTTTGAACTGCAGGGGTGCACTTGTGAGGGTTTCTTCAATACTACGAATGTAGCCCTGACCAGCATGTCCCAGTTGGATTCAGCGTCGTCCTACAGAGTGCAAGGTCACCAGTTCGAATCCTGACAGGGCACGGCCCTGAGTTGTGGGTTTGGGCCCCGGGCGGGGCATGTTTGAGAGGCAGCCGATGGATGTTTCTCTGTCACATTGAAGTTTCGCTCCCTCCCTTTCCCTTTCTCCTTCCCTTCCCCTCTCTCTAAAAATAAATAAAAGACGTTAAACATACTGTGAATGTATTTTCTCTTAATTGTGGTTTTAATAACATTTGCTCCCCATTTTATTGTAAGGGGCAATATAAATACATGTAACATACAAATAAGTGTTCATCGACTGTTATTGGTAAGCCTTCTTACCAAGCCTTATTAACAGGCTATTGGTAAATCTGGGGGGACTCAAAAATTATATGCAGGCTTTTGGTTGGCACCCCTAACCCCCGTGTCATACCAGGGTCAACTGCACGTGATGCAGTTTTTCTTTCTTTCGTTAATGAAAATTGAAACACATTCTCTTGGATCGCCTGTTAACTTTACGTTGGAAATAAAGGTCTCCTAGTTTTTTCGTTTTATTTTGCAAGTAGCTGTCCATCATTCTAATCTTCCCCCCTCCCTTTTACTATTTTCTCCTTTGATTTTGTTCAGTGATAAAAGCTTGATAGGAAACATCCTTGTTTGTCACAGCTTCAGTCTTTCCTGAGACCTGTGATTGGAGCCCCTCCCAGCGGTCAACAGCGGTGACCCAGCCCCTTGAGGGGGACCAGGGGGACCACACCCAGCATCTTCTCAAGGCCTTTCTAGCCTGAGACCAACTGGAAGCTTCTAGCTTTTTCTAGCTGACAGGCTTCCCTGCTCATCCCTTTCATTACTGTGTGAAATGGGTGGATTCATCCTCTTCTGGGAGTTCTTTTTTATTTAAACGAGGGGGAGTTAGGTGAGAATGGTGTTGCTGCTAAATCCGAAGTCATGATTTAGACTCTTGTGCTCTGTGTGCGGTTCTGATGAGAGAAGCACATAGGTCTGCCTGGGCCATGGGGAGATCCTGCTCTGGGCTGAGAGGACACTGGATCGCAGCTTCAGCAAGGATGGTTTACTCTGCACTTGGACGAGCTTCATTTAGGAACCCGGGCACTGCGGGCCGGCCAGGAGCAGGGGTGGGAAAGCCACCGGTGTGAAGGGAAAATGGGACCAGTGGATCTGAACATTAAGTGCAGGCGCAAAGCCCTCTGCAGGGGTTTCCCTTGTCCTCAGAGGGAGAGGATTTGCATCGTGCTTTGTGGGAGCCATGTGGAGGGTGCCTCTGAATTGCTGATGGAGGCGCCGCTGGGGAACACGGCAGGACCCCGCCGCCCTGCAGCCGGCACTGGAAAGACGGTCCACAGCCCCGCTGCTGGGCAGATTGGCTGCGCTCTACTGCATTTCCCTGGAGGGGAGTAATTGTTGGGGTTGTGACCAGGGTGTCTGATCTTTGTCATTGCTTCCGCGTGGGGCAGGGCTGTGCTGCCCTGATGGCCTGTGTTCTCGAGAACACCATCCTTTCCTTCCAGTTCAGCTGCCTCCCAGACAGCCAGGAGCTGGTGGAGCCCTGACAGAATGACAGCGAAGGAAAGAGCGTGGCACCAGGAAGGGGAGTGTTTTTTTGTTTTCTCAGTACAATTACAGGGAAGACGATCGCAGCGCTGAACCTGGATTCCACGGTGTCTTAAAGGAAATGCCGTTTTGTTCCTGTCGGTGACCATTGCTTGGGTTTCTGGAGAGTCGTTTTGATGGGGTTTTTTAGCTTCAGGCAGCGGTTATTGTCCTGTGGGCTGATGGTTCAGGTTGCAGGTTCTAAGACTGGCAGGAGTTGGCATAGCCCTGGGAGGGACCACAGAGAAGAATTGATTCCACTGCTTTAGACTCTTGGGAGACAGCCCAGGCCCTGCGAGGCTGTGGGCACTTAGGCTGCTGCAGCCAGACTAGGGTCCTCTGCCGCCACCCCACGCCACGCCACGGGGCTCCCCTCCCTCCTCTCCCCTGGGGTCTGCTTATTAACCACCAGCTCATCCTTACCCAGTAAGGATCGGGGAGGAGGAGGAATACATGCCAAACCTGGGGGTCTGGGTTCTAGTAGATTAGGTGGGGTCCAGTCTGGGTATGTGCGGATGGTTTGTCATGTTTATATTTGGGGACAGCTGAGAGTTCACCGAAAGACAGCCCCTGCCAGGGGGTGTGTGAATAAACAGTAGTGCCGCCAGGAGTTTTGGCCAAGAACTCATGTTTGTTTGATTTCTCCACCTGCCGCGGCCTCCCTGGGCCTAGTCCCCTCTCATGGCCTGGTCTCTGCCCAGCAGTGCCAGGGGTTTGGAAACACAGTGGCCAGTGACTTCCCCTGGACGCCGGCTCCCTGTTGCTGTGGCAGTTCAGAGCCACACCTGGGAATGATGTCAGAGGCGCTCAGGAAACCCCTTTCCCTTCAGCTGAGTTTCCTGGGGTGGCTTGCTTCCAAGGTGGGAGGCTTCACACCTCCTAACCCACCCACACCCCCGGCCTAATGCTGTCAGTGTTCAGATGCCACCTGGTTTATGAAGTCCCTCCCCTTCTCCCTTAGTGGCGCACAGCATAAGGTAACTGTCCCTGGTCTGTGCCGTGGGCTGGTCCCTCACCCAGCTTTTCAGTCCCTTCCGAGGATTCCCTTTCTGACCACCAAAGGGTGGCCTTCTCGGGAAGGGGAAAGGAGGCTTGGCTTTCCTGGGTCCTTCGTGGTTAGAGGGAGCTCTGTCCTGGCTTCTCCAGTGCTGCATTCCTGGCCCATGTGCATGTTTCAGAACAAACCTCAGACTAAACAAGAATGCGTAGCCATGTGGATTAAGAACCTTAAAAGCCTTCTCCGTGGTCTGCGTTGTCAGGGGCCGGGTGAGTGAACTTGCATGAGGTCACCGTACAGCGGAGTGGAAGGAGCTGGCTTACTGCGGAAAAATGTCAGCCCTGCATTCCAGGGTCTTAATGTCACAATTGAAAGAGGGGGTCTTCCCCATCACTTCAGACAGCCACCAGCTCTGGTCCAGACGGCGAGTTCAGACCCTGCTGTGCCCCTTTCTTTGCTTAAAAAAAAAAAAAGATTTTAATTGTGGTGAATATAGATAATGACATTTACCACCTTACCTTTAGGTGGTATGGATAAGATTATAAATGGAATGACAATAAGAACACTCGCATTGTTGAAAAACCATTCCCACCGTCCACCTCCAGAACTTGATTTATTTTCCCAAACTATAGCTTCATCCTCGTTGAACCCCATCTCGTTCCCCTTCCCCCAGCCCCCCGGTAGCCACCATTCTGCCCCCTGTCCCTGTGAATTTGACCAGTCCGGGTACCTCGTGGAAGTGACCGGATTGTTTCACTTAGCATAATCGTCTCCAGGTTCACCCAAATTGTGGCCCGTGTCAGAATTTCCTTCCCTTGGTATATCCACTCATACCTTTTGGCTACGTTATCAGCATGGGTATGTTCAGGCCTCCACTTTCAGTTCTACTGCATGTACTTCGAGGTGCAATTGCTGGGTCAGACAGTAGTTCTACTTCTAACTTTCAGAGGTACCTCCCATCCTGGTTTCCCTAGCAGCTGCACCATCTTCCTCTCTGATCCGCCGGACGTGAGGGCACTGTTTTCTCTACGTCCTCACCAGCTGCTGTTGCTTTTCTGTTTTTTGTTGTTGTTGCGTTGGTTTACTTGTTGGTTGGATAGGCTTACTTTGCTTTTTGACCTTGGGTTGCTAAGACAGGCTCAGGGGCACAGGTAGTTAGTTCTTCCTGGCTAGAGATAGACTGGGGGCTCTGTCCGTCTGCAGAATGAAACACTGAAACCGGGCCATCGGCCCCAGTGGGAGCAGCGGCACAGTGCAGGGGCGCATGGGGTCCATTTGTACCCCTTGGCACACCTCTTGGCTGCCGCACACCAGGTGACTCTGATGTCCCTCAGGCCAGCTGATGTAGAGAGAGAATGCTGCTGTTACTCTCTAAAGAGATGCCACAGCCAAATAGAAAGATGATCCTTTGGGCCTTGAACACACTCTTGTTTTTTCCTGGCTTTCTGCAAATTGCTTTTCACACGGGAAAGCCTCAGTCCCACGTCCTTATTGAAGCTCCTGGTTTCCCCAGGTCTCTTGTCACTCTGGTAATTCAGAGAGTGCGGTGCCTGTCTTTATCTCTGACACCACACAGGTGACAGCTACAAGAGGGCCAGACTTGCCAGCTGCAATAGCTGTTTGTTGACCTTCCTTTTCAGGCAGCATTTTAGTGCTGAAAAGCTTGTTTTGTTTCTCCTAGGTGATGTTCCTCTTGTCTTTCGGGCCTTTGTCAGGTACCAAGAATTTTATTCTTAATAGCTCTTTAATTGCTAACCTTCAAGTAGTTTAAAATAGCACCCTTTTTGTTGGGGCGGGGGGGGAATCTCACTTTATTTTATTTGTAAAAATGTAATCTTTATCGTCATTTTCCCACTACCCGTTAGTCCTCTTATACCCGCCTCCTCCGGCCCCCAGCATCCACCACGCTGCTGTCCATGGTTAGGAGCTGTTCTTCTGTTTTGCTCAATCTCTCCACCACACTGGCTGCCATCCTGCTCTCCATCACCCTTTCAAACCTGGCTGGGGCTTCCTAAAACACTCAGAACCACGTTTCCAACACCCGCCGGGACGCACTCCGTTTACAGAAGCACCGCCGTGCACGAGTGCTGCGCCGCGACCCACCGTGGCCAGGAGCTGTGGGCAAGCCGATCTGGGGCAGGTCCTGACCTAGATCCTGATGGCAAGTGGGTCAGGGGAGGAGGTGCGACCCTGTGCCTGCAAGGCTGGTTGCTCCCTGCCTGGAGCGGCTGCGCAGGTGAGCGTGCAAACCAGGGTGCCTTTGAGGGTGAGCGTGGGAGCGTTAACAATTACACAGGGACAGTAGTTGCCGACCAGGGTGACTGGAGCTGCTTGTCCAACCAGTGATCACAGAGCCCAGGGCCTCCAAGCGAAGGGTAGGCTCTGTTCTTTGACACTAGAATTACGATCATGATTCTAACGAATACGTGGACTTCTAGGACTTAACCCATTTTCTATCAGGAAAAATCTACAGCAGTCGATGCTGTGAGTGCCCGTGTACCGGCCCTCCTCCGACAACCTTGCATGTTTGGCTGTGTTTGTTCTGTCTTTTCCTGTACGTTGGTGCTTTTGTCCCCCTTTTCTGCCTGTGTATTTTCAAGCAAATCCAGGTGTTGTTTTTCTTCCTGTGATGCTTACTTCAAAGTAAGCCTCATTAACCTGTGTGAATACTCTCATGTGGAATGAGGGAGTGGAGGACCCATTAGGGGCTGCCAGCCCGGAAGGGGGGCTACATTTACAAAAAGTGTAAGAAAAGCTTCGGCGGGAGTGAGTTGGTCACTGCACAGGTTGCGGTGAGTGTTTCTGAAACAGTGGCTTCCACACTCGTTGTGGGAGGATGGAAACTCAGTTCATCTTTGCCAACCTTCTGACCCCTCCCCTCGGCCTCTGGCAAGATTGCTAAGTGACATCAGCTCCTCCTGCTTGGAAACCCACAAAAGCCGGGAGCGAGGGGCAGAGGCCACGGTGGCCCCCTGGCAGCCCTCCTGAGCCAGGGCATCGCTCCCGCTGTGACACCTGGGGACTTTCATTCATTGTCTTCTGTCTTGAACCAAGATTGTCCTCGGACCACCATTTCCGGTCCTGACCCTCGGAATCAGAATCTTCAGAATTTGGGGGTGTGGGGTGTGGTGCAGAAATCTGCATGTCAGGCTCCCCGTGGGCCCCCAAAGCTCAGGAGTCTGGGTGAGGCCCGGGCCTTCTTCCCAGGTGGCTTGTCCTGGAAATCCGCTCTTGTCCCCTGCACCCTTTGAGTGCCTGGGACCCTGGTGTTTGGAGCTGGTCTCCAGGGCCTGTTCTATTTTCGCTTTTAAAACACTTGGCTGAGAAATCATAAGCCTGTCGGTGGTTCTCAGCTCGTCACACCTGGGGATCCTTAGACCAGCTCTCTTTCCATCGCTGAGGCTGGGCCTCGGCACTTTCACGGTTTTAGAAAAACGTGACTCCTAGCTGGGGTCAGACGCCACCCCGGCCGGCATGGGGCTGCGCCGCACAGCAGCAAGGCCAAGGGGAAGTGGGTGGCTATTTTCCTGGGGGCGGGGGTTGCTGTCAGTGTAGGAAAGAGCATGTGGGAAACAGGGTCCCCATGAAGAACTTAATGACAGAGAAAATGGGGTCAGCCCTGCTGACCACTGGCCCAGCTCCTCTGGGAAGGCCTTGCCCGCCCGAAGCTGCGCCAGCTTTTTTATTATCCCGAGAGGAGCTGTGAGAGCACATGGTCCATCTTGGTTCAGGCTGGTTCAGGCGGTCAGTGGACACATCATTGGCCAGGCAAAACATAAGCACTTTTGAACGTCCTCCTCCTGGGTGGGGATTAAAGACACAGTCATCGTCCGTCTGTTGTTTGGAGTTGGACGTGGACATTGACTAAAGGCAGACTGGACGCTCCCCGCTTTCAGGTCGTTGATTAGGGGGCCCTTGAGGAACGAGGCCCCAGGCCTAAGAACTGGCCCGCCCCCATCTTTCTGCATTATTTGTTGTTAGTAAGGAAATCCTACTTCTGGTCTGCCCCTATTCTGGATGCTCATGAAAGAGAGGCCCACAGTGGTGAGGCACTTAGCTCCCAGACCTGGGGCTGGGACACCTGATGCACAGCAGGGCCTTCTGTAGATCTGGACCATTTCCACAGCCTCTGTGACCTCGGAGTCCTTTTTTTAAAGTCTCCAGTCCAGGGGTGATCCTTTCCTGGGGTCCCACAGGGCTGGTAGAGCACCTGCTTAGCACAGGTTACCTTCTTCATGCCCTCCCTCCCTCCTTGCTGCCCAGGGGTGTCTCCTGGGAAAGGTGCACCTCACTCTCTCAAGGGCAGTTTCTGGGTGGGTCAGCCTTTTAAAGGGGTTTCCAGGCCCTGGCTGGTGGCTCAGTGGATAGGCGCCAGCCTGTGAACCCAAAGGTCGCTGGTTCGATTCCCAGTCAGGGCACATGACCGGGTTGCAAGCCAGGTCTCCAGCCAGGTCTGTAGCTAGAGGCAGGTGAAAGGCAGCCATACATGGATGTTTCTCTTTCTTGTCTTCCTCCCTCTCTGCCCTTCTCTCTAAACATAATGAATAAAATCTTTTTAAAAATTAAATAAAGAAAGGGTTTTCCTTGTCTGAGCCTTGCTTGCCTGATGGCAAAAGCTGCTGCTGCTGCTGCATTTAGGCTCCTGGGGTCCTTTTATAGCCTCGATCCTGTCTGCCCCACGACAGGACCGCGTAGGGCCATCTGCCCGGCTGCCATCTCACCGCAGATGTATGGGGTCTCTCCCCCGTAGGTGGCTCACAGTGTGTGCGCAGGGTTAGCGGTGTGAGCCGTGGGTCACTGCGGTCACTCCTGAGTCTGGTCTTGCGAGCAGGAGGTGTCTGAGCGAAAGGCATTCCCGCACCTTCCTGGTGAGTCTGGGGTGGCCCTGGAGTACAGCGGAAGGTTCCGGACCCTTGTATCTAGAGGACTGATATATTGGATACGTGTGCGTGTACATGCATGTGTGCATGTGTACACGTGCATGCCTGTGTGTTGCATGAGTACGTGTGTGTGTGTGTGTGTGCGTGTGCGCGTGTGTATTTTGGCTTAATGAGAGCAGCAGTAGGCCTGTTTCGGTTTTGTTGGTCTGCCTCTCAGCTGCGTAAACACGGAGAGCTACCTTGAGTAATTCGGCGTCCAGAGCGGGAAAGGGCTGCCAAGTGCGCTTCACGTTCAGAATAGCGCAGGCGACAAACACCCGTGCAGCCGCCTGCCAGCCTCCGGCCCCGTTAGGATTTGACCCCGGAGCAGAGCGGCCCCGGGGAGGACCTCGGAGGGTGGCCGTCAGAGCGATGGGTCCTGACGGGCAGGGCGCCTCGGCAGGCGCCCCACTCCTGATTTAATCCTTAGCGACACTTCACACCACGCCGGGGTCTTACCTAATTATGCCATAATGCAGAGTGACAGCTAGACGGTATGGCGGCCCCAGAATGAGGATGGCTGCTCCATTCTGGGGCTTGAGACTGGCCAGGCTGTCCCCCCTTCCTGGGCTCTGAAGCTGGGGTAGCTGGGCAGCTGCCCCCCTCTGCACGCTGCTGTCCCTATGCACGGAAGACACACTGTCCTTCAGCTCACTGAGGACACCTGAGCAGCAGCACCCAGAAAAAAAGTCACAGGTTGGAGACAGAAGGCAACATGTCCTACGTGTCCCCAGGTGGCCCATGTGCTCCCAGAAACTCCTGGTGGGATTCAGTGTTCAACTTTGAAGCGATTCCCCAAAGCAACCCTAAGAAGAGGTGCTACACAGCTTCAGGTGTTTCTTTCCTGTGCTCTGTTTTGTCAGAAGCCTTCCCAGCAAAGGGACCCTTTCCCTGGGCCCTCAAGCTGGGACCCGGAGGGGTTGTCTTTCTTACTGGCCATTAGCCGTAAGGTGAGGTCTCTTCCGCTGTCTAAGGCTTCCTTAGAGAGGTTCCTTGTCCCCTTCGCAACAGCTTCAGAGTTCTGGGGACTTCTGTCTTTTGTTTCTGTTTGTTCTGTTTTGTTTTGGAACATGAAGCTTTAGGTCCCAGGCACCTCTGCGGCACTGTGGCCGTGTTTGGTCTCCCACTGAGGGGGGTGGGGAGCTCTCCCCACTGTCGTGCAGGCAGGAGGCACAGGCCCGGCCCACCCAGGGCTCCCCTCTGGCCTTCTGAATGGGAGCCTTGCAGCTAGTCTCTGTGTAGTTTTCCGGATGGAGGCCTGCCGTCCTCTGAGCATGAGTGAGTCCGTCTCTGCCTGTCCTTCCCCGAGGAGTCTGCCTGAAAGCCACTCACGGAACCCTGGTGCGGGTCACTTGTCACAACTCTCAGGGCTTGGCTGGCTGCAGCAGGCACACAGATGTGTTTTGTGCCTTTGTGTGACTTCCATTCAGCTCTTTTCTATTTAAAGTACATTACCCGCGTCGCTTCCTGGAACATAATATTCTTTCTCTTGGGAAAAGATGTTCAGGATTCACTGTGGCCTCCCGGATGGGATTTTGTAGCCGGGCCAGCATAATGATCACGCAGCAGTTGGTGGTACTGTGGCCTGCTTTGTCTTCTGCGCTGGAAGGTGTCCCAGTAAGACTGCACTGTTGCCTCTCTTGCTCTGATCGCTGTTTCCATTCAAACGCAGTGTGGCACATGCAGGCCCAGACCAGGGTGACGATGAAGGTATGAAGGTGGGGGTCTGATTGCCCGTGTGGGTGCCTCCAGGAACTCTAGTATGAAAGCCCAGCCAGACGTGTATACTGCCTTTAGAGCACAGCATGCCATGGAGGTGACACAGAGGTGACACATGGTCTCTGTGTTAATGAAGCACAGAAAACCCGATCACCCATCCCCCCAGCATGGCCCTGAGAGCTGGATTTCCAGGGCTCTCATGGGCTGAGAATTGCCATCCAATGGGGCATCTTTCCTGCTGGGCCCTACTCATACCTGGAAGGACAGCACAGTCCCCGGGGTCCATTCAGGTCCCCAGCTATGGGTGAGCAATGAAAGGGGCACTCAGGCCAACGGGCCTCCCTTTACCTCGGACTGAAGCATGAACTTGGCCTGACTGTACGTGTATCTGATACCCAGCTGGAAGTGTGACTCTTCCAAAGACTGGCGCACCTGCTAAGTAGATCATGAAACTAATTTAGGAGGATGGCATCTGTGTTTAAAAGAAAAATAGAAGTGAGAAAATACTAGAGCACAGCATACATAGTAAAAGTAGGTAGTAGTTTATAAAATTTATTGCTGCGTGTGGATGTGTGTGCATACGTGTGTGTACGTGTTTTGTATATATATTTACATCCATGAATTGTGCACTGGGTGTCTTAAATTTATTTCTTTCGGGGGGTTTAGTGCATAGCCAGTGAGGGGAGGAACAGAAGGGGAGACTCTCAGGGACCTGGTTGGTCTGGTTTATAACTCACGGTGTTTCATGCATGTTTTTTTTGTCTGATGAGATGAGTGTCATACTCATGGCCAGCCGTGTCCCCTCCATAGCTGGGTCCTCTTCAGTACCTTTGTCCTTGTGGGGCAGGGTCATGTCTCCTTTCGTGGCCATTAGTGGCACCAGATGCAGGCGCACCAATGGGAGGGTGATTTGCCCACCTGTGTACCTTCTCAGGTGAGGGTCTGATTATCCACACAGGAACCTCCAGGCTTCGGCATCCGACCCTGTCACCTATTGGGTCATCTTCCCCATGATTCTGGTTTTGGGAACATCACTCCCACCTTCCTGCACCCTAGGGTTTTTTGGTCTACCACTGTAAGTAACATTAATCCTTGGTGACTTGGCTAAAATGCTCTCAGCCCTTCTAAGTACATTTAAATGAGATAAAACTCGATGGGCTCCTGAAATTGTAGGCCTGGTACCACACCTGGGCCTCCCGAGGGCACTGGCCGACTCTCAGCCCCGTGTCTGTTACTTAGGAGCACATCCTGTCATCATCACATTTGGCAAGTGCCCTGAAGCAGGAACTTACGAGGGCTCATCCTTGAACATTTAAAAAAGATTTTCTTCTTCTTTTATTTCACAGCACAGGAAGCAAGCACATTTTAGCGTATTAGGGAAACAGAAAAAATACCCATAATACTTGCTGCCTAGAAACAAGCATTGCCATGACCTTGGTGTTCATTTACCCAGTGTTTTCGGGAAAAAAAAAATTTTTTTTTGTGGAGAACGTCCAGTTTTGTCTGAGAACGCCCGCTGAGCTCACCCATCTCCCCAAGGCCCTCCCAGCCCCACCCTGCGTCCGTCAGGTTCCCACCCAGAGGTCTCCTTCATTAGCCGGTGAGCTCAGCCATCTGGCCCTGGGCCTGCTGCTGGTCTGTCTTGTGAGCTGCACACAGACATTGTTCTTGCTTCCCCCACCCCACTTCTGTGGGCGGGAGGCCACAGGCCCCGGGACCTCCTGCTGGTGGCCCTTATCATTCACTCTCTTTCCTGCATGAGAGTCTGGTGGAATTGATACGTTCATAAAAGCTCCTGGTAAAAGCTCCTGGTGCCCAGCCCCCAGACCAACATGTATGCCGCTGTATTGTGTGGGCCTGTCTGCTTGGCTGTCTGTCTCACAAAGACTAAGAAATGGGAGTCCTTTTTCACCCATTCTTTGGAGAGAAGAATAAGTCTTTGTCAGATGAGCCCTCTGGGGGGCGGGAGCTGTGAGGAATAGTGCCGGCATCATCATCGGACTGGCTGTGGCGCTGCGATGCCAAGAACTTATTACACCCCGTTGTGCAACAGGATTGTGTGGTTTGTACATTTTTAGATAGTTCACTTGTTCAGTCCTGTGCAAAATCAAGTGCCGGGCACGCTGGGCTTAGACTGGATGCGGGCCCTCCCTCCCGCGCTGGGCACGGGCTTCTCCAGGGGGGCCCTTCGCTTGCGGACCGCTGCTCCAGCTTCCCCACAGTGGCACGGAGCCACCGCCCCCCCTTTTCAATGACAGCCTCGGGTCAGAGGGACCGTGTGAACCAATAGCTGCAGAAGCAGGGAAGCCAGAGGCTGACTGAGAGGGGTTGGACCTTCCATTTGTGTACCGGCCCTTCTGGGGAATCCCTGGGAGAGAGGAATTGTAACAGGTGCCCCCTTCCTCCCCCTGAAAAAAGACAGGATGGAGTCCTAACTCCCAGTACCTCACAATGGGACCTCATTTGGAGAGAGGGTCTCTCTACAGGGGTATCACGTAAAAAGGAGATCATCCGGTGGGCCCCACTCCAGTGTAACGGGTTCTTACGAAAAAGGGACATTTGAACATGGAGACCCATGCAGGCAGGGAAGATGATGTAAAGAGACTCAAGGAGAAGAGACAGCTGTCCCTAAACCAAGGAGAGAGCCTGGCAGAGCCTTGAGTTAAACCTTTAAGGGGAGCGCGGTGCTGCCTGGCGCCTGGACCTTGCACTTCCACTGACAGGCTGCAGAATTGTGAGATAAACTCCTGTTGTCTGAGCCACCCGGCCTGCGGTACTTGGTGGTGGCAGCCCTAGGAAGCCCATTCAGCTGGCATTTGTCAGTGTGTTATGAATGGACCTTATGCAACGTCTTACCATTTAGCACACTGGCCCAGGGCCTTGGCCATTTTAGCCTTTTAACACCTTCTGTCACTTTGCAGGGTCTTTGCAAGTGGAGCCTCGGTTAGAAGCTTTAAACTTCAGGGCCTCCCAGGTAGGGTGGCCTTCCACTCAGTTCTAGTTTTTGTCTTCTAATACCAAAAGAATGTCATTAAGTCACCATAATCTAACCAACCCTCTTACCTGCTTCTTCCCCTTCCCTGCCTGGGAAGGGACTCCTTTGTGTATGAAGCTTCAAACGGGGGATCCAGGCAGAGGTGCTCAGGGCAACACCCCATGGGCCTTGTTGCCACCTGTGGCTTTTCTCTAGTGCTGAGGTCGGGACCCTGGACTTGAACTTCATCTGCCTGAGGATGTACCTGGTGGCCAATCTGGCTAGAGGGCTTGGCCCAGCTTCTGGCCCATCTACCCCTGTGCCCAGTTGGCCCACTTGAACCCAAGCTGGCCTCCGTGCCATTTTTGGCTGTCCTCCGTACAGTTTTCTACCAAGGTTCCAGGGTTCCCTCCAGTTTAAGAGGGTCACTTTCCCCCGCAAGGTGAGAGCAGACATCGGAGGGCAGTCACCCACTGTCTCTGCCTCAGGGTTCTGGAAGCCCCACCCCCTGGTGGGCTCCCACACTCTGGGCCCTCAGGCTGTCTGTGGTCTTGTCCCTCTGGTCTCCGAAGTCAGCCTTGATGCTTCTGCCTTCGTAATCACAGCTCCTTCCTCCTCCCAGTCCTTGTTCAGCCGGTTGAGTCTTCGGGAAGTGATCCTGGGACACAACTCAAGCAGGAGCTTTTTTTTTTCGAAGGGCTATTCAGTTAGAAGTTTAAGATGAAAAAAGTTTAGCCCATTCAAGGACCTTCAAAAACAAATCCTGTCCTGGCCAGGTAGCTCAGGTGGTTGGAACATACATCAAAGGTTGTGGGTTTGATCCCCACCAGGGTGTGTATGGGCGTCAACCAATCGATGTTTCTTTCTCACATCGACATTTCCCTCTCTCCCTCTGTTCTCCTTCCTCCCTCTCTCTAATCAGTGCACATATCCTCTGGGGAGGATTTCAAAACAACAGGTCAGGACTGGAGAACTGTTGAGGACAGACACCAGGATGGCCTCCCCCCGACCGTATGATGCTGAGCACGGGTATAGGGGTGTGCGATTATACAGGGTCTCATCCCTGGGACTGTTAGGGACAGATGAGGACCCTCCCAACACAAAAAAAGCTATAGCAGAGCCGTACTCTGTGGAGACTGAAACTTTTGTAATCGAAAGACCATTTCTAAGGGAAAATTGTTATAAACCCCAAACTGGATTGGCCCAGCGAAGTGCAGATGTGAGTTGGATGTCTCCCTCGGAGCAGGGCCAGGTGGCTGTTGGTCAGCTCCGGCAGGAGCTGTGGCATCTGTCCCCGCACCTGCAGCCAGGCTGGCTCTGGCCCTGGTGGCGCCCCCCACCCCTTCACGGAACCCCCTTTCCCCAGACACCTGTGGGACCTCCATGCCTCTGAGGAACTGGAGTCCTGGGAGGATGCCAGCTTTCCCAGGCCCTTGGCCCAGCCCTGTTGGCCAGTGTGCTCTTGACTCTGGAGCAGTTGACCAATTGCCTTTTGACCCTGAATGACTGCCCAGTGCTGTGGAAGGGAGGGTGGGAGGCGGAAGCCACAGCCCTTTGGGGGTGTCCACTGCCCAGCAGCCACCCCACCCGGGTGCATCCTCCTGGCCTTGGGCCCTGGCCCTGAGTCTCTACTCACTGGTCAGACCTTCATTTCAGTTGTCCACACTCCTACCCTAATGGTCCCTCCTCACTTCCTGCCACTGACTACTTCTCCAGTCCATCTTCCACCTCATAGCGAAATGATACTACCATTAGTGTCAAGATGTTAGTGCTAACAACATACTAATGTTATTGAACACGTGGCGTGCGTCACTCTATGTGCTGACCATCAACCACGGTCCCCACCCTATAGACAAGGGCCTGAGCCTTAGGGAGGGTAGAGATGTGCCCAAGGTCACACACCATGCTTGTACTCATGTCTCTGAGACCCTTGAGGCCAGGGTGTGACCATGTACAAGCATCTCTGTCCCCTAGCAAAGGGCCTGCCATCAGTAAATATCAAAACCAGGATTTGTTTGATGGTACATTGGTTACATCAGAGGCAGCTTCTGAAGCTCAAAAACTCCTTCAGTGCTGCTGAGGCCCAGGCTCTTGAGGGACATGGTACTGAAAATGGGGCTGCCGCCCAAACTGTGGAGGTGGACAGGATTTGCCCCACTCAGAGTCCTTGGACTGGATTGCCCTTCCGTGTCATACGCCAAGGCTTTTGTGGGTGACACCATGGGAACCCAGCTTTCCGCTCCTTGTAAAGCTGCCCTGGAGGACTTCTGGTGTCGTTTTGTTCTGCATCCATGTCTCAGTTATCTGCCTGACAAACCACGTAAAATGGGAGTGGTGTATGGCCCCTCACAACCCTGTGGGCTCTCAACAGGGCTCATGTGGGTCCATGCAGTCTGGTGACAGCAAGTCGGTGGCTAGTTTAAGGTTGGCCTCTGTCACGTGCTACAGAATTGCTGGCTATTGTCTGGGGTGCCCCAGCTCTCCTGGGGGCCTTTTAGGTGCCCAGGAGCCAGGCCACCTTCCTTAGAGTACGGTGGCCCCAGGGCAGCATTCCAGGGGGGCTAGTCCAGTGCACAGCCCCCCTTGCCTCGTGGTTGCTGGCATCCGATTGGCCAAAGCCAGTCACATGGCCGAGCGGAGGGGCAGGGCCTTTCACCCCAGCTGCCTGCAGGAGGAATAGCCAATAGCCCAGCGCGATCCGTTACTTACATTTCGCACTTTCATGACAGATTGTGGGACTTTCCACCAGAAATCCAGCCTCTTCTAAGGTCCTTCATCTGCGCGATGAGAATGCAGTTGTTAAGAGCGCAACCTTCGGTTCTGATCTGAAGTGAGACCCCCAGCTTGATCCCACACCATCTTGCCTTTGACTAGTTCCTTGGCCTCCTTTCTCCTCCTGGCTCATGACTCTCGTTACATCGTAATTCTTGTGCTAGGAAAGTAAAAGGAAGTAAAAATTCCGTTTTCTTCTGCCTCTGGGAAGCTCAGTTAAAATTCAGGTCAACCGAAACAGTTTTGCGTCTTCATATCCTCAGTCATGACGTTCCGTTTCTTTTGTGTTTCTAGTTTGTTTTAAGCTACCTAATCCCTTTCGGAAAGACTGCGGAGTTGCAACCTTTGGTATGACTCACTAGCCAAATATTTTCTAGAGAAAGTCCTGGCACTCCCGCTTCGTTGGTTTTGCTGGTAAGACTCCGGATTATAGTGCTGTTACATCAACTTGTGCAGACATGAATGAAAGAAAGTGAGTTTGTCTGCTCCACTCGGATTGACTCGCGTGACCTTTGCTGCTTTTCGCCACCGTGTAAGGCTGACCAGCTTTCTCCTGAGTTCCTTCCGGCACTTTATCTGGTTTAATGGCTCCTGAAGGTGTTGACATTGAGGCGTCTGTATCTGAGGTGCGTTGTGTTCCAAGCTTTTCACATACAGGTTCTCTCATCCTCTCCAAGTTGAGCATCCTGGATATTGCCACTGAGAATTAAATTGATCATTTATAAAGTTTTAGAACCTGGATTTGGATCTAGTCCTCTCTGGTACACCAGTTGGAATGAACTCTGTGGTGTCTGCGCTTCTTGGTGACGTTTGTCAGTCTCCCTGGGCCTGCAGTGGATAGAAGACATGTGTGGCTGGTTATCAGTAACTACGGGATCTTAGGAAACTCAGGCGATTTCTCGGGCCTTCATTTTCTCTGCTGTAAAACGGAGGCCTTATAACTTCTCAGGCAGTTGTGTGGGACAGGGGTTCATTTTTTTTTTTTTCTTTTGAGAACCTACTGTGTGTCAGACCATCCTAGCAACACCTCACCTTTCCCCCCAACTTCTCCCTTACGGCTGGGTGACATCACGTGTATCGGCAGGAAAAGCAACCTTTGAAAACAAATATTAGTGTAAGCTTACGGTTTTCTGGAGTTGAATAAGGGAAGCTAAGAGGAAAGGTAAACTTTAACCTGCAGTCCCCAGTTACTGTTTAACCCACTGGGGACCAGGCATTTACAGGATGCCTGGGGTTTAGTTGTTCGGACCACCCAGGCTCACCATGGGTCAGTCAGTCACCCCAGAGCTGGCCTGGCACACGGACAGAGCATGGACTCTGTATCTGTCACCCCTGGGGTGACACTGGACACACTACCCATTCACCATGTGCTTTTTTTTTTCTGAACAGGTTTTCACACACACAGAGAGAGGATGGGACTCCATTCTTCTTGGCTGCCACCTTCCTTATGGCTGCAAGGACTGTGCTCAGCTCCTCTCGTCAGGGATATGCGTCCCCACTTTTTTCTTGATGTACTTCACAGCTCTCTTGTCCTTAGAAACCTTGAGCAGCTCCATGGCTCGCTGCTCATGGGGGGAAAGCCACACCTGTCGGACCCTGTCCCGCATGAACTTGGGGAGGCCCCACCGTTGCAGATGAGCCTCTGTTTGTCCAACAGTCTTGGTCACCTCATGGCCCCTGTGGAGGCCCATGGCCATGGGGTAGCTTGGAGCCATGGCTACCTGCCATGTGCTCTACACCTTCTCTTTGGTCTCAGCTGTTTCATCTTTGAAATGAGGGCCTTAATGCTGCACCTCAAGGATGCCGAGGGTGATGGAAATAGCATACATGGCAGCTGCTCTGCAGCCCCTGGCTTCTCAGTCAGGGGCAGGCAGTGGGGTCCCTGTCCTTGGTGCTGCCATCCCCTCCTCGTTCCTTGTTGGAGGAACCGGGCGGCCGCACCAGAGATAGTGGCCTGGGAGAAGTGTGCTCTGTGACCCCTCTCTCTGCCTGTGGTGGCTGTGGACTCAGCCACACTTAGCAAGTGTGCCCCTTAGTTTAAAAGCTCAGTGCTAGTGGGGGTCGTAAGCACACAAGCTCAATCTGGTCTTCTGCTGACCCAGATGTTTTTGCCATTTTGGGGAGAGGGATAGATGCAGAATTGCTGGACTCCTGCTGGACAGGCCTGTCGGAGCTGAATCTGGCAGGGCTGAATGCTGCTCGGACAGCAGGGACCCTTCTGGTCATCCTTTCCTGGTCATCCAATTCCTGGGAAGAGGGGAGACCTCTTTTCCTAGATTCTAGAGTAGTGCCTTGACCTCACACCTTAAAAGCAGAGGCCAGGCTCACACCTGCTTCGAGAACAGCTCCTGTGCTGCTGTGTGATCCCCACCTGCTTCGAACACCCGCAGGCTAGAGAGGGGCCAGCGGCCGTGATGCCCGAATGACATGAAATGTTGCACAGGTTTGAAGTTTCAACCTAAACATGTCCGCGTTAGAGATTATTATTCATGAAGGTAATTTTAAAACACGACAGCGTTTGAGAAGTAGAGATGAGCCTCTTCGCTCTCCACTTTCACACTCACATTTTTATTTTAGTGCATTCCATTCCAGACTGATCCATATGGATGCGTATTTTTATACAGTTTCATTGTATACGTGAAATTTTGTCTTTTGCTCTTTCATTTAACATAAGCATTTTGCAAATGGCTGTGCGATCTGTATGATTATAATCCCCCCTTTTCTGAGAGAGAAACAGAGATTTGTTTTTGCACTTACTTATACGTGCCTAGACCAGAGATCAAACCCACAACCTTGGCCTTCTGGGACGGTGCTCTAATCAATTGATCTACCCGACCAGGGCTGTAATTGTAATTGTTAATGGTTGCACAATATTCTTTGGAGGGATTGTTACATAATTTAACCACCCCTTTACTGGAGAATACTTTGTTTCTATTCTTTTTTTCACTTATATGCAACGTTGCCACACTCGTGCGTAACATTTGTTCCTTATTTCGGGTTATTCATTAGATGAATTGGAAATGAGATTTCTCCACTTAAAGGTTATGTGTCTGTCTTTCTAGTTCTTGATTTGTGGTGCCAAGTTGCTTTCCAGTTGGGTTGAACTAATCTATCCTTTTGCTTTTAAGTAAGATAGCGGGTCACCTGCCACCTACGTTGTCATCCGCGTACTGGGCCAGTGTGGAAAATGCCCCAGCTGTTGAAGGCAGAGCATGGACATGTGAATAAGCGTGCTAGGGATGGATAAGGGATCAGATAGCTTGTTTCTGACCGGGGCTGTCCCGGTCCCTGCTGCCCCAGGACACAACCCAAGATGCCTGCTCGGCCTCTCTCCTACCCGCATTATTTCCTGGTGTCTGGGGGGAATTGTTACTTTTTTCAATTTTAAAATACAGTTGATTTTTACATAAGTCAGGGAGGAAGAGTATTCTGAAATCTCTGTTTTTGGCCAAGTTTGCTGAAATAAATCAGCCGTCTAAAGTAAGGGGACCTGCTTCGGCCACTGTGGAGAATCCCGTCTGGCGAGAAGGGGTGCGGCCGCTGAGGAGGGCTTCATCTGAGAGCCCCTAACAGGGGGTGCCCGTCCCCGGCTTGGAAAAGGGAGGAGGTGGGATCAGACAGAGCAGGCCTCAAAGGCTGAGCTTGCAGGGGCTCTGATTCTGCCCTCTGCCAGGCCTCTGCTGCCCCTGCCTTCCAGAATGTCTGTGACCTGACGCACACGGTCGGGCTTCGTAAACTCTTCTTGAAAAGCAGAAATAAGGGAAAGCAGCATGTGAATAGCCCGCCATGTGCCCCCCCTATTCTGGGCCAGCCGCTGCCTGGGTCCTCCACTGAGCGCACAGGAGTTTAAGGGGGACTGGTTGTTCTCGAAAAGAAGGTTACAGCATGAAATAGGTTGGCTCCTAGGCTGCATCGCACCGCCAAAGTGGCGATAAAGTCAGCGTTTATCAAGAGAGTCACCTTAGTTCCTGGAGGGAGGCGAGGGAGGGAAGGTTGCTTACAGTTGTCGTTGAAAATGGCCAGACACCCTGGGACAGCGTTGTTGACTGATGCTGGGCCTGGAAGTGTTTAATGTGGTTATTTTCCTTTTATGGAAGTGACATCCATGCCTACCTTTAAATTTTTTACTTTTAAAAAATCTCCGTGTTTTTAGATTTCCGTTTTAGATTTCAAGAAAGGCATGAGCACATTAGTAGAGTTGCTGTGTAGCCAGTACCCAGTTGTAAACTTCTTACATGAGTACGATATGTGTGTTACAGGTAAAGAACCAGTACTGATAGGCTGTAACTCAGTCCCTCAGTTTGTCCCTTTGTGTCCATTTTCTCTTCTGACCTCTTACCCAAGTGCCACATTACGTTTGGCCATCATGTCCCTTTAGGCTCCCTTGGTGGTGACTGTTTCCCGGCCCTCCTGATGTGTGATGACCTTGACAGGCTGAGTCCCAGTCAGGGGTTCTGAAGAATGTCCCTCACTTGGGGTTTGCCCGCTGTTTCCCTCCCAAGGAGAGTGCAGTTGTGGGTGTCAGGGCAGAGGACCACAGGGGTCACGTAGGCACACAATTTAAAAAGGCCGTGAATGAGCTAATGATGGGCACAAACGTGAAAGTCTGATAACCCGAGCAGAGTAACTGAAAGAGGGGTGGCGGCTGGGCCCTCAGATTGGAGAAACGCAAGTTCAATTTTCTCAGTGATGGGGATTATCTCTTACTTGGAAAAGCCTACAGGTCACCGGTGCCCTGTTGGATACACCACTCTGGGGACAGGATAAGGGGGATTTTAAATGTCCATGTGGCACGGTGGGAAACTGAGGCCCAGAGAGGCAGCCTGAACCTCCCGAGGTGATGGGGATAGACCAGCACTGGCTTGTCTGTCCTACGGCAACACATTTCCACGCCTTTCCTGGTTGTGTTTTCCGTGTCTAGGATTTCTGCATCGAGTAGGCTGGGTTGCTGACGGACAGCTCATTTGTACGTGGCCACAGGGTTTTAAGGGGGAGATTTTGACTGAATTAAAGCAGTTGGCTGACCACCTGTGGTGTGAGTGTGCGGAGTGATGCACTAGGGCCCCTGCCTGTTAGAAAAATACAGCAGCAGAGGATTCATTGCCATGCGATTGCTGCTCCTGACGTCAGGACAGGTGACCAATACAGCTCCCAAATATCACGCAGCCCCTTGATGGTGGTATTTCTCACCAGCCTGCAGTAAAATAAATGAAGCGATGACCTGTATTGTAACATATTCTATGTTTGAGAGGAAGCGATTACGAACAAAGCAGACTGTGACTTTGAACCCACAACAGGAATTTGCTCCTCTCCCATGTTGGCACCATGGAGTTTCAGGAGCCAAATTGGCATCGTGAACTAGACATCAGTGAAGCCCGTGGTTCTCATCGTTAGCACTGCCCAGGGAACTGATGGAAGACCTCCCCAGCCAGGCCACCCCCAGAGGCTGTGCCTCAGTTGGCTGGGGCAGGACCAGGCCATGGAGAAAGCCTTTCTGTCTTGCTCCCCACCCGGGGCTCCACCGAGGTCCTAATTTGTGAGCCTACCTGTTTTTCTAGTCTTACTGGACTGAAGGTTGGGAAGTGGTCATGAGGTTGCCTTTGGAAGCTCCCCTGGGCTTCCCCCTGCCCCCCCAGCTCCTTGGCCCAGCCCCGTAGTGATGAAACCTGGGGCGAAGGACTCCCACAGCCGCCCCTGAGCAACACGCATGTTCAGAAATGGGTGAATGGCTGAACCACGGGTATGTCTGGTCTCTGAGGTATGTCGTGTCCCCTTCCTAGTCTAATGCCACTGAGGAGGGAAGGAAACACTCTCTAAAGTAGCTTGTTGATCTTGGTGGCAGCCCTGTGCTAGGAGCGACCAAACTTTGATAAATGCAGAGAGACCCATGTTTATAGAGTACACGTTTCTGGTTGCAGAGGAAGTTTTGCCACCGTTCAAAGTGACCTGCTAGCCTATTTACAGGTGCCTTGCCTTGGCATTCTGGCATTTTCTTAGAACCCTTTCCCAGTGAGTTATGAATTATGCTTATTAACTTGTTACTATATTGCACACCTGTTTAGGAAATAGAAGTTTGGATAGTGACCCAGTACCTCTCAGGTTTCTGCATCCTCTCGGAAAGAAGACCTTGGGATTTTCCCCTTTTTCCCCTGTACCACCCTCTGGGACACCTCCCACCCCAGAGAATTAGAATATTCTAATAAATAGTCCTTGTGTTTTCTCTGTATATCACTTCATAGCGAAGATGCTGGCTTGTAGGGAATCTTGGCCTTTCAGCAGGTCTTCGCTTCGCATTTGACATTCAAGTAAATGTTTTAGTTGTGTGCCTTAACTTGGCAGTGGCTCCTCAGGAACAGGCTGTGGAAATAGAAATGACATCTTTTCAACAGACCTCGCCACCTGGCTTTTCTTCTTCCGAATTTGACTGTTGCGTACAGATTGGCAGTAGTCCTGAGCTGTCATTAACAGTGGCAAGTAGGCAGGGGATGAGAAGGAGTCAAGCCATCGTTCAGATGGTATTTCTGGTACCTTAAACTGCCTCTGAGCATAGGACCTAGTCAGCGGAATTAATTGAACAGTGACAACATGGATCTCAGTGAGGGTAGGTTAAAAACAGCCTATTGATTTTCTCTCTTTCTTCCGCAGTGAGAGTTTTATCTTTGTTAACGAATATGTTAGCCCTCTGAATATCGGAAAGTGGTCTTGGATGATTTAGCCATGGACAATTTAGCAATGTATATCTGTTCTCTGTTACCTAGTTTCATGTGCATAACCACGTTTATTTTGGTTGGTGTTTCATAATGGAGAAACCCCAGTGTAGGTGGTAAATATCTGTAATTGGGCTACACAGACTCACCCTTCTTATGACTCCACTCTTGTACCCCTGTCACCTCACAGCCCCACACTAAGTGACTGTCTGAGTACAGCAGAGTTCTGTCTACCTTTGGGATATCCTCGGCTCATCCTGGCCCCTGTCAAGTCTTATTGCTGTGACAGATGAAGTGGTTTTACAATACGTGCCCCAGTCCTCTGACTGTCCCCACAAAGTATGGCTTGAGTTCCTTCCCCTTGAATGTGGCCAGACATCGTGTCTGGATTCCGATGACTACAGTGTGAGGTTGACAGGGTGTAAGTTCCAAGGCCGGGACTCAGAAGGGGTCCCAGTGGCGCCCTTTCTCCCTCTGTCCTCGTCTGTTTGTTTCTCTCCCTCCCTGTCCTCTCCGTGGGGTCACTCACAATGGGGGAGCCCACTGCCATGTTGTGAGTACCCAGAAGAGCCTCGGAGACAGGTCTGTGGTGTGGAACCGGGGCCTCTGGCTATGGCCTTATGAGTGGACAGTGTTGGCCATAGCCCCTTGGTCAGGTCTTCCGATGTTGGCAGCCTCGTGGAGACCGTGGGTCAGAGCCGCCCAGACTCCTGACCCCAGGAAGCTGTGTGACGTAGTATGTTTGTTGTTTTAAGCGCCTGAGTTTTGAGATGATTTGCTTTTCATCAGTTGAGAGCATAGTATGGTGTCTGCCTGGCCCTTCTAGATCCCCGTCCTCACGTGGGGATGCAGGGCTGGGCTCGATGGACCCCCCAACAAGTCGGTGGCCGTCTCTCGGTGCCGCCCAGCTCCCCCCTCCCCGGCCCCCCATGCCCTCTGACCTAGTCAGCAGGGCCCGTGGCCCCCCGTCCTTCAAAGCACAGCCCACCGCCACAGCGACAGACACTTTGTCCCTTGTCAAAGCCAACCCCATTCTATTTCTTCTCGAGTGGAGACGGACAGATTGTGTTGCAAACTTAATGGGGAATATTCTTTTCATCATTAAACCTATATTTACACTTAATTAATGTTCGTAACTATCCAGTAAACCAACCAATTGGAGTTACCGTTTCCGAAGATCATGTCACTTTTTTAAAAGCCGCTGCTCTTTTATCTGCTCTGAAATAGGCTGACTTTGGCTGCTGTCCTAATTGCGGCCCCGTAAGTAGACACCCCTCCGTCAGGTCCGGCGCCTGACCTCGCTGCAGCCCCGACTGAGTTCCATTTGCGCCTCGGGTAGCGGACCTTTCTGCAGGGCCAACTGCGTGGGCCGGGCATGCGGGCCCTTCGCTGGGAGAACTAACCCTCCGATGTCTGCTAGTAACTGCCAGCCTGGGTAGGTTGCTGAGCCGGAGGACGGGGATTAGGGTTGGCATGATCTGAAATGGCAGTGAAATGGCGGGGTTGGGGGGGCGTCCCTGGGGGGCTCCCTGCGTCCTTCATGCAGATGGGCCGGCACTGAGGTCCTGATGGTGAAGCTGGGTGGCAGCAGCCCCCTCTGCTCCGCACGTCTTTTTTTCTTTTCATCCTCACCTGAGAATATGTTTTGATTGATTTGAGAGAGAGAAACAGTGTGAGAGAGAAACAGTGAAATATGGATCAGTTGCCTCCCGTACACACCTCCACCGGGGATCGAACCTGCAACCTTTTGGGGTACAGAGCGACGCTACAACCTACAGCACCACCCGACCAGGGCTCCGCAGGCCCTGCTTTGGGAGGCAGAGTCCCAGGCGCCGGGTTAAATTGCCCTGACAACTCAGCTCGCCGCCAGAACACTGGTCCTGCCGTGTCTGTATTTGTCTGGAGCCTTGTCTGTCTGGCTGCGTCATTATGGGTTTGGTGCCAGCATCCCCCCCTGCGGGCAGGAGACGTGAAGCAGAGCCGGGTTCTGCATCCCGGGAAATCACAGCGCCTCACCGACCGGATCCCCGGCCTGGAGTTCCCGGCCGCTTGCGACCTGGTATCACACCGCGTCATTACTCCTCAATCTTGGCCATTTGTACTTGTCGCTGAAAAGAGGGCTCATCCCTCACGTCATTTAGCAGCAAGAAAACCCACAGATCATTCTGGATACCACCGGGCCCCTCGCCCCTGCGTGGGCATCCGCGTGTTTCCATTCTTCACGGAGCCGTTTCTGCTGTGAAGTCCATCGTATGGGTGTGTGTGTGGGGGGTGGGGTGCTGTCCTAATGAGCAGCTCTCACGGCAGGCAGACCGGGCAAAGCCAGGAAATTCACTCTGGGAAGTACAGTGAGGGTGGTTTTGTTTTTTCCCCCCAAATGCCTTTATCATAGAGCAACTAGAGTAGATGTTCATGGTGCTTTTGGGACCAAAGACATGGGACGTTTCTCCTGCCCTAAGACCAGAAATGCGTTCGGCTCCCCAGCATTTGTGGAAAAGGCAGAAACTAAAATAAAGTGCCAAGGGTATCTGCCACACAGTCGTGCTCGGGCAGGCAGGGAGCTTGAGGCATGTGGCCCAGCGCCCGTGTTAGGGAGGTAAGGTGATTTGCTTGGACCCCAGCCATCATTGCCAAAGCTGTGGCTGGTACCCAGGGCTCTTCCCAGCATGCTGTGTGTCCTACCTGTCCCTTAAATGTTGGAGTCTGTCCCCCTCCAGACCCCCGGTCCTGGACGCTGTTCTCTGCTCACACCCTCCCTGGTCTCTCTGGCAACCACAGTACTTGTCGTTGGCTCCCCAGAGCTCCAGGTGAGTGTCGCCAACTGTTTTCCTGGTGCCTCCCCTGGGTGTCTTACAGCAGCCTTGTCTTTACTTCCTGGTGCCCTCCTTCCCCCCGTGAGCCTGCTTTCTCATGTCGTTATTGGTAAATGGTACTCCCGTCATGTCCTCAACCTGCCATCTCTGCTGCCTTCCTGTCTGCTTTCCTTCCATCCGACCCCCCTCCTCCATCACCCCCTCAAGCTTCTGTCTGACTCCTACCTGCACCTCTAGGGCTTTGATTGAGCTACATGTTCCCTTGCTGTGATGCCATCATGTCCTCTGGGCCTTTCTTTTGGCCCCTCTAGTCTGCTCCCTGTAGCACAGCCAAAGTGATGTGTCTAGAACTCAAGTATGGCTTCCCACTGTCTGCCTTTCATTTCTTTCCCTCCATCCAGAGACACCTTCCTCCCACCCCACCCCCAGCATTCCTCCTTGCCCCGTCCGTTCTTGACTCCCTTAGTCACCACTTGAGGTGTCCCTTCTCCTGTACAGACTTTCCAACACTCAGGCTGGTGTCCCTGCTCTCTCCCAGCATAGGACGGGTGGCCCTGCTCCAAGGGCACGCTGCCTGGTCCCCACGGTCTAAGGACTTTCTGGCTGTCCAGCAAGAAGGGAGTGGAAAGGGACAAGGTCTGGCAGCTATAGGTGGGTGGTGAGCGTGGGCCATCTCAGCCAGTGAGAAACTGTGTACAACGCCTGGCACATTCATGAATGGCACTTAGCATTATTCCACCTGCTTGCAATTATGGGGTGCCCTAGTCGGACCCCTAGTTATGTGCACGTCCTGTCCCTGCCGCAGATCTGTGGTGGGTGTGGTTGACTGGGGTGCGGATGGGCTGGTCAGTCTGGTTTGTAGGAGGAAACATTTCTTTTCAGAGGAGACACGTATGCAGCTGTGGATGTGGTGAAGACTACAGACAAGGCCTTGATTCTCGGGTGCGGAAATAAGGCTCATGGTTCGATCCATTTCATTAGCCAATGTATGTAGTAAGCCAGGTGCCTGCAAACAAACATTATGAGCCACAACATGTGACAAATTAAAAATGAGTAACGCTTAATTAAAAGCCTACGCAGTGTTGCTGTCATCTTCGTTACCTGCCGCATGGCATATTTTCACATGTTTCCTAATATCGTGAAGGCAGGTAGGTGAGATTCTTTCACTCCACCCATTCGCCAAGATGACCGCAAAATCATGTAGAAAGTAAATTGAAAGTTTATAACCGTATCATCTCAAAAGCCAAATTATAAATATTTTTCGGATATTTTTTGCAGCAAAAAATTTTTTTGTCAGGATACAGATAGATTTGAATGCGCGTATTATGATGTGGGATAGGATCTTCAAAAGTCTCAGTACTTGGGTTACTTAAAGGCCTGAGAGAGGCTTTGTGACAGGGGTGGGGTGAGGATCTGGGGTGCAAGGCGGCCCCCCTCACCAGCCCCTGCTGCGCAGTGGAACCATTCTCGGGGGGTACCCACCGGACAGTTCCGTGTGGCCCTGATGGGACTCTGCTGGCTTACTTCTCTGTGGCAGCAGCAACTACAGAAAAGTCTGGCCTGCAGGGGCGGAAGCCCAGGCACCATGTCTCTTTCATTGCCATACTTTTCGAGTAAAAATGCGGATTATTGTCAGAGCAAGTGGCATGTGGGGATACCGGATGATCTGGCCCAGCCCCAAGGATTTCCCTTTACATTTTCAAGAGCCCAGAAAGCTCCGGGGGTCAGCTTGTGGACAGCACACAGTCCCCTGCTGGTCAGGAGGAACCTAACTCAACAATGCATAGAGGTGGGCTGGGTCGGCCCCCACGTCCCGAAGGCATCTGCTCAGGAAACCGGCCAGTTGGTGGTGCTTGGCTCACAGAGGTCTGTGTGGGTCAGTGACTCGCGGTGGGGCAGCTGTGATTTGGCTTTCGGACAGGAACCTTTCTTATTTTACTCATGGGACCCAGGTTCCAAGTGATTGAAAAATGCATTTCGTTCTGTGGTCATGTCATTGTTACTTAGTTTGATTTCATGTTGATGGATTAGAGTAAATTGTTTGTGCAGATGAGTTGAATAAATTCTTCCACAACTTCTGTCCTATTCCCGTTTCACATTAGGCTGGTAATTGGCAGCTCTGTTCCGTTGGCAGTCCTGTTAGAGTAAGCCCCAGGAAAAGCCCCCTGGGGTCTTCCCCTCCCTGCACTGTGATTCCGTGGAATTAAATCATTTAACAATCTCTGAGGAGGGCCCTTAGGGACAATCTGGTCCTAGGGCATCCTTAAACCACCTACGGCTGCGTCTCCCGGCTTTCATGGAAGTTCTATTCAATTCTTTATTTAACCCAGTTTCCCCATCTCCCTTCCCCAGTCTCGCAAACCCTCAGAGCCCTGGAGTTTCCATGTATTGCTTTCCCATGAACTTACAATGCCCACACGAAATGAGGAGAGAAGTGCAAATCCTCGCTTGGGAAAAGTCATTCCCACACTCCTCTCCCCTTGCATTCCTACCAGGTGAGGCGTCAAAAGCAGGTCCTGGAGCCGGGGATTCTCAGTCACTCATCCTTGCATCCTCAGGGCTTACGGGCATCGTGAGAGTCAGTGTTGATGGAACGGGTGATGAATGAACGTATGCTTGAAGAGCCAATCAACTCATTCGGTGTCTTTGTTCCCCCAGGAGGACTGGAATGAAATCGACCCAGTTAAAAAGAAAGACCTTCACCACAGCCATGGGGATGAGAAAGCGCAAAGTATGGAGACCCTCCCTCCAGGTACGACCCACAGGCACGACCTTGAGTTGGCTGGGGGTGGGGAGTCCTTGTGTCCGCCAACTGGCAGGGAGCTGAGTGTGGCAGCTGGAGCCTGGGCCAGGGAAGGTAGAGAATGGATTTCATGGGGCAGAGGGGGACACTGTCCAAGAGCCAGGTTTGCCGATGTCCTTGGTGGGAGGTGAAGTAAGTTTACTGGGGTAGAATGGAACAGGGAATAGAGGATGGTATGTATCAGTTCCCAGTTACGTTTTGTTTTTTTAAAGACTTTATTTTGTGGAGCAGTTTTAGGTTCGCAGCAAAATTGAGCAGAAAGTATAGAAATTTCCACATACCGCCTGTCCCCACCCACACATAGCCTCTCCCACCACCCCCACCGGAGGGGCACCTCTTGTTCGAGTTGGTGAACCAACATTACAGATCACCATCACCCCAAGTCCCTAGTTTACATAGTGTTCACCCTTGGCATTGTCCATTCAGTGACGTGGATCAGCCATTATGGTGTCATTCCACCTTACTTCACTTCTCCAAAAGCCCTCTGTGCTCTGTCTGTCCTCTCTCCCCCTCCCCCTACTCCCTAATGACCACATGATGCCTCCAGAGTTTTTTCCTTTCCCAGAAGCCAGATAGTTGGAGTCACACAGCATGGAGCCTTTGCAGATCGGCTTCTTTCACTTCGTCATCTACTTGGAAGGTGCCTTTGTGTCTTTGCATAGCTGGGTAGCCTGTTTGGTTTATCACTGGATAGTACTGCCTTGTCCGATGTTCCGACATTTATTTATCCATTCACTCACCAAAGGACATCGTGGTTGCTTCCAAGTCTTGGCAGCTGTGAAGCAAGCTGCAGTAAACATCTGTGTGCAGATTTGGTGTGGACGCAAGTTTTTAGTTCGTTCGGGTAAATACCAGGGGGTGCCATAGCTGGGTCGTATGGTAGGAATGTGTCTGTTTTTGTAAGAAATCGCCAGACTACCTTTCAGAAGTGGCTGTGCTATTCTGCAACCCCACAGGCAACGGATGAGAGTTCCTTGCTCCACATGCTAAGCAGCGTTTGGTGTTGTGCTTTTTATTTTGCCCATTTTAATCGTTTGGAAATAAGGCTATCTCACTGTTTAAATTTGCATTTCCCTGATGACAGATGATGTGGAGCATCTTTTCATATGTTTATTTACCATGGATGGGACTATCTTCTTTGGAGAGGGGTCTTTTCGGGTCTTTGGCCCATTTTATAATTGGTTGGTTTACTTTCTCATTGTTGCATCTTAATTACACGTTCTTGATATATTTTGGGTAACAGTTGTTTATCAGATACGTTGTTTGCAAATATTTCCTCAACCTGTGGCTTGTCTTCTCATTCTCTTGACAGCATCTGCCCCTGAGCATAATATTTAAAAATACATATTTTATTTGTTTCTTTTTTAGAGAGAGGAGACGCAAGAGAGATGATAGGGGGAGAAATATCCACCAGTTGCCTCTCACAGGTCCCCAGCTGGGGACCTGGCCCACAATCCAGGCTTGTGCCCTGACCGGAACTGAACCAGTGACCTTATGGTTCACAGGCCAGCACTCAGTCCACTCAGCCATACCTGCCAGGGCTCAATTTTTAATTTTAATAAAGTTCAGCCTTTCAGTTCTTTCAAGAATCAGGCCTTTGGTATTGTATTTTAAAAGTCACCCCTATAACCAACTCACCTGAGTGTTTTCCTTTGTTATCTCCTAGCAGTTTTATACTTTTGCATTCCATCATTTTAGGTCTGTCATCTTTTTGAGTTAGCTTTTGAGGAGAGTGTAAGGTCTATGTCTAGATTCCTTTCTTTTTTTCTTCTTTTTCTTCTTCTTTTTTTTTTGCATGTGGATATTCAGCTGTTTCAGTGTTGTTAAAAAGACTGTCTTTGCACCTGTGCATGGCCTTATTGCTTTTGATCCTTTATCAAAGATCAGTTGACTATATGTACTTGGGTCTGTGTCTGAGCCCTTTATCCCATTCCATAGACTTATTTTCCTATTCTTTCCCCCATGTTGCACTGATTACTTGAACTTTACACTAAGTTTTAAAGTTGGAAAGTGCCGGTCCTCCCCCTTTGTTCTTCCCCTCCAATGCTGTGTTGGCTATGCTAGGATTTTTGCCTTTCTGTATAAACTTTAGAATCAGCTTACTGGGATTTAGAATCACTTACTGGGATTTTGATCTTGAATCTAAAGATCAAGTTGGTAAGAATTACCATCTTAACAGTATTGAGTCTTTAATATCCCCATTTATTTAATTCTTTACAGTATTTATCATCAGAGTTTTATAATTTTGCTCATATAAATTCTATGCCTATTTTGTTAGATTTATACCAAAGTATTTCATTGAGGGGTTGTTAATAGGAGTGATATTGTATTTTTAATTTCAAAATCCACCTGTTCATTGTTCGTATATAGGAAAGCAATTGACTTTTGTATAATAACTTTGTATTCTCCAATCTTGTTATAATTACTTATAGGTTCTGGGAGGTTTTTTTTTGGTTGATTCTTTCAGATTTTCTCCATAGACAGTCATGTCACCTGTGAGCAAAGACAGTTTGACTTCTTTCTTCCCAATCTGTATTACATGTTTCCTTTTCTTATCTTACCGCATTAGCTAGGATTTTTAGTTTGATGTTGTAAAGGAGTGCTGAGAACATGGAGTGCCTTGTTCATGATGAAAGTTCTCATTTCTCACCATTGAGTGTGATGCTGACTGTAGGTTTCTTGTAGATGTTCCTTACCAAGTTGAAGAACTTTCCCCTCTATTCCTGGTTTACTGAGAGTTTTTATTGTAAATGAGTGTTGGATTTTGTCAAATGTTTTATCCATATCTGTTAACATGATGGGTTCCATTAATTGATTTTCATTTGTTGAACCAGCCTTGCATACCTGGGATAAATCCTACATGGTCATGGTATATAATTATTTTTATACATTGCTGAATTTAACTTGCCAACATTTGGTTGAGGATTTTTGCATCTATATTCATGAGAGTTACTGGTTTGTAGTTTTCTTATAATGTATTTGTCTTATTCCGTCATTAGGGTAATGCTGGCTTTATAGGATGATTAGCAAGTATTCCCATTGCTTCTATCTTCTGGAAGAGATTGTAGGGCACTAGTATAATTTCTCCCTTAAACAATTGATAGAATTCACCAGTGAACCCATCTGGGCCTGGTGCTTTCTCTATGGAAAGTTAATAAATATTGATCCAATTTCTTTTCTTTTTTTAAAGATTTTATTTATTTTTAGAGGGAGGTAAAAGGAGGGAGAAAGAGAGAGAAACATCAGTGTGTGGTTGCCTCTCACACCCACTCAGATGGGGACCTGGCCTACAACCCAGGCATGTGCCCTGACTGGGAATCAAACTGGTGACCATTTGATTTGCAGGCCAGCACTCAGTCCACCGAACCACACCAGCCATGGCTGATCCATTTCCTTTAATAGACATAGGACTATTGAAATAGTCTATTTGATCTTGTCTGAATTTTTGTAGATTGTGTCCGTTCATATAGGTTATCAAATTTAGACAGAGAGATAGCCCTAGTATTCCTTTATTCTCTTTTTAATGTCCATGGGCTCTGTCATGATTCCTTACTTCATTTCTGAATTTGTAATTTGTGTCCGCTCTCTTTTCTTAGTCTGCCGAGAGGCTTAATTGATTTTACTGATCTTTTCAAAAAGTCATATTTTTCCCTGTGTCCTTTTATCTATTTTTAAAGATATCCGCTGTAATTTTATTATTTCGTTTCTTCTGCTTACTTGGAATTTAATCTGCTCTTGTTCTGCTTCCCTGAGGTGGAAGCTTTCATGTTTGATTTTAGGGCTTCTTTTCCCAATTTCAAGTCTGTATATTTTCCTCCAAGGAATGCTTTCACTATATTACACACATTTTGATAAGTTGTATTTTTATTTTCATTTAGTTCAAAATATGTACTTACTTCATTTGAGATCTGTTCTTTGACCCATGTGTTATTTAGAAATATGTTGTTTCATCTCCAGATATTTGGAGATTTTCCAGATATCTTTTTGTCTTTTATTTGTAGTTTTATTGTAGTCTGAGGGTGGACATTATATGATTCCTATTATTTTAAATTTATTAAGACTTGTTTTACAGGTCAGAATGTGGTCTCTTAGTGAATGTTTCATGTGAGCTTGAGAAGAATGTGTGTTCTGCTGTTGTTGACTGAGGTATGATCATAGATGTCAGTTATATCCAATGATGGATGGTATTGTTGAGTTTATACTTTACTGATTTTTTGTTTCCCTTCTGGATTTGTCCATCTCTCATGGACAAGAAGAGTGTTGAAGTCTCCAACTATAATAGTGGCCTCATCTGTTCTTTTCTTGTAGTTCTTTTAGTTTTTGTCTCATGTATTTTGATGCTTTGTTGTTAGGCACATACACATTAAAGATCATTATATTATCCTGGAGAACTGACCTTTGTATCACTATGCATTGCCCTTCTTTATCTCTGATAAGTTTTTTGGGGCTGAAGTCTGCTCTGTCTGAAGTCAATATAGCTGTCCTGTTTTCATTTGATTAGTATCGGAATGGTATCTCTTTCTCCATTTCTTTACTTTTAATCTATATTTGTGTGTTTATATTTAAAGTAGGTTACTTATAGACAACATATAGTTAGTTGGGGTTTTTTTTTTTTTTTTTGATCCTCTCTGACAACTCCTGTCTTTCAATTAGTACATGTAGACCATTGACATTCAAACTGATTAATAGAGCTGTAGTAATATTTAACATATTTGTTATGCTTTTGTATTTCTTGGACTTGTTCCCTGTTTTTATTTTTGTCAACTTTTTTCTGCCTTTTGTAGTTTGAATATTTTATATGGTTTGATTTTTTCTTTCCTCTTTCCTTTTTTTAGTGATTGCCCTAGAGTTTATAATATACATTCAGAACTAGTCCAAATCTAACTTAAAATAATAAATACTATCTTGCTTCATAGGACAAGTATCTTATTACAAAATATAATGAATTTCCCCCTTCTATCTTCTGTATCATTGCTGTTCTTCACTTGACAGATACAAAAGCATACATAACCAAATACATTTTGCTATTATTTTGAAGAAGCTGCTATCTGTTAGAAAATTAAGAATAAGAAAAATTAAAGTTATTCTACCTTCATTTATTCACCGATGCTCTTTTCTTTGTGGAGGTCTCTGATTGCAACATATCATTTTCCTTTTCTCTGAAGAGCTTCTTTTAACATTTCTTGCAAGGCAGGCCCACTGGCAACAGACCCTTCTATTTTTGTTGTTTGAGAAAGTCTTTATTCTTCACTTTGGAAGATTAATTTCATAGGCTACAGAATTCAAGTTGACAATTTTTTCTCTCTCTCAACACTTAAGATACTTCATTGCACTGGGTTCTTTGTTTCTGAGAAGTTGGATGTGATTCTTATCTTTGCTTTTCTAAAGCTGTTTTTTCATCTTCTTTCAAGGTTGTTTCTTTATCAATAACGTTCTGCAGTTTGACTACTCTGTGCCTAGCTATAGTGTCTTGTTTCTTGGGTTTTGTTTTTGGAATATCTCCTGTGTGGAGTCCCCAGGCTTCTTGAATCTGTGGTCTGACATATGAGGTCCACATAGTCATTATCACTATAAATATTTCTCCTGTTACAGTCTGTCTTTCTTCTCCTTTTGATAATCCAGTTACACTCATGTTATACCTTTAGTAGTAGTTCTTGGATATCTGTTTGGGTTTTTTTCCCCCAGTCTTTTTTTATCCTTGCTTTTCAGTTTGGACGTTTCTGTTCTTAGATCCTTAAGTAGAGAGGGTTTTTTTTTTAGCCTTGCCCCTTTTAATGAGTCCGTCAAAGGCATTCTCCATTTCTGCTACAGAATTTTTAATCTCTAGCATTTCTCTATGAGTCTGTCTTAGAATTTTCCTCTCTCTACTTTACATTTTTCTCTTCCATCTTATCTATCCCCATCAGAGCCCTTAACATAGTTGGAACCATAGTTGATGCCTATTGGAACCATAGTTGTTTCCAATTCCTAGTGTAGTAACTCCAAACATCCCTGATGTATCTAGACTGGCTTTGATGCCTGCATTATCTCTTTACACTGTGTTTTTTGCCTTTTAGTATGTCTTGTAAAAGGAACTCTAGTAAACAGGCCTTTAGTGATGTGTGGGGAGGTGTGTGGGAGGAGTGAGAGCTCCGTAGTTCTCGGAGAATCTCTGTCTTTTACTGAGGCTCTGCCCTCAGGCCATGAGCCTCCCAAATGTGGCCTGGTGGTTCTTCCACTGGGTGGGACAGGATGGGTCCAGGTGACTGGAATTGGGTGTTTTCCTTCCTCCTGGCTCGTTAGGCTCCCATGGGTTAGGCTTTGGTGGAATCGTTTCTCTTGTGGGTTGGCCTTCTTGAAAATAGAGCATCTAGTCTATTTCAAAATGGTTCCTTTTCCCCACTGCCTGCGGAAGCAACAGGGGTTCTGTCTTCATGGTGTGAAACCTGATTAAGCTCCCAGAGGGAAAACTGGGAAGTGTGGGGTCCCTACAGTTGTTACCCCTCAGGCATGCGCACTCCCTCTGTGACAGTTCCGGTCTCATCCCCTGGACACGGGTTTCCTCAGAGGTTGCTACTTGGGTCCCTGTGGTTCTCTGTCCTCATCTGTTGGTCTCAACAGGTTTGGAGCCGTAGTTCGCCCTTTGACCTCACCTAGCGGACGGAATCTAAGAAGATTTTTCAAGCTTGTTTGGTGTTTTTCGTTGTTCAGGTGGAATGATAGCTTCCAAGCTGACTATGCTGGACTGGAAATTGAGAATCAGCTCATAAAATGTTTGCTTTTGGTGACCAAGAGTTGTTACGTATTTGTGTTTTTTACTGGGTTGGACCAGTGTTGCCCCAGGGCGTCTAGGCCAGTCTTTGTCTGTGTCCTCCCTGTTGTCCATTGTCTGAGCTGCACTAGACACTGAGGAGAGGAACGGGGAGAGGGAGTGCGGTAGGTGTCTCTGAGGTCTGTCCCACTGCACTCCCAGGTGAGTCAGCCACCAGGCCCTGAGCCGCAGCTCCTTCCTATGGAAAAAAGGCATTGCCCACAGCGGGAAGCCCCTGAGTAGAACAGTTAGCTGGTAAGCATTTCCTTACTATGATAAATAGAATCTACTTCTGCTCTGTGGATGAACGAGAGTCTTCCTGTTGGTTGTCTTCTATTAAAGAAACCAAGTATTCAGATGGTTTTTTCAGACGTACATGGAGAGGGAGGGAGAGGTCATCTTCAAGGGTTATTCTAGATCTGAATGTTAAGATCAATTTAGCATGGCACTGACCCTGGCTTTCATCATATTCTTTACTGTTGTACAGCTGCTTTTCTTATCTTCGTAGAGCTAGGAACGTGCTGATTATTCTCTTTTTTGAGGTATTACTAATTACTTTTGGTGCATGAACTGTATTCCTTTAATTTTCAAAGGACTTTCTCTTTTGTGTGTGTGTGTGTGTGTGTGGAAATGTTTCTTTCTTACCAACCAGCAGGCCCATGATTTTTTTCCTTTAGAAATTATTTTCTGATGGTTAAGAATTATATTTTTCCCCAAGAATGATGGGCCCAGCCAGAATTTTATGCTTTGTAAAGTAACCACTGGCCACAAGACTTTTTTTTTTTTAAGATTTTATTTCATTATTTTTAGAAAGAGGGGAAGGGAGAGAGGCAGAGAGGGAGAGAATCAATGTGTGGTTGCCTTTCACCTGCCTCCAGCCACAGACCTGACTGGAGACCTGGCTTGCAACCTGGTTATGTGCCCTGGCTGGGAATCAAACCTACGACCTTTGGGTTCGCAGGCCGGCGCCTTAACCACTGTGCCACCAGCCAGGGCTTGGCCACAAAACTTTGCACTGGGTAAGTGGGTTGGTTGGAAGCCTCGCAGCTTCCCGGGTGCTGGGTGCTGGGTGTCTAGCAGCTGTAGACAGATGGGTGAGAGGAGGTGGCGCCAAGTCAAATATAGGAGCCTGGCATCTTCCAGCCACAAACCCCACCCACAGATGAAGGAGCCAGACCTGAGGTGGCGCTGATGTACGAGGCCTCCTACTATTTTGATCATGCATCTTATGCACAAAAGTATTGTGAGCATAGATCATCATTACTCATAAATTAAACACATATTACTGAACTAATCTATTGATACATGCCAAAGCATGTTTTAAACAAGATACTGTAAAGGATTAGGAATGATACTTGAAGATGCCTACGCTCTTCCTCCTGTATCCCAGAAGATGGTCTTTATGTGGCCCCACCCTGGAGGCCACTGCTCTTGGGTTGGCCGTAGCTACAAAAGCCCAGGTTACCATTTTAACTGGGGTTCTTGTCCCAGCCCACCCTCGTTTTGGGTGGAGTTTGGAATTTGGCTGGAGGCCAGATGTGGCCCCACCATGCTGTGTGTGAGACACACTGCCATTAGGAATCTCTGCACCTTGTCCTCTTCCAGCCACATCCTCTAAGTAGCACTGTGTCACAGCCCTGGGGCAGCGAACTGCGCGTGGCTTAATGTGATTCAGGCCTAAGGCCCATTTGTACAAGTGTTGCCCTTATAAAAATAAATGGCTCTGAGCATTCTCAGGGAAGCACCTTTTTTTTTTTTTTTTTGAGATTTTATTTATTATTTCCAGAGATAGAGGAAGGGAGAGAGGCAGAGAGGGAGAGAGACATCAATGTATGGTTGCCTGTCACCTGCCTCCAGCGCCTGACCTGGCTGGAGACCTGGCTTGCAACCTGGTTATGTGCCCTGGCTGGGGAATCGAACCAGTGACCTTTGGGTTCGCAGGCCAGCGCCTTATCCACTCTGCTACCAGCCAGGGCGGAAAGCATCTTTTTAAAAACAAGCAGTGTGTTTATTGTAGAAAATTGAAGAAGTTTAGATGAGCCAAAGTGAGAAAATTACATTCACACATAATTCTACCACGCAAATATAACCACTTCCCCATGCTCTCCATGCTCCTCCGATCTTTCTGAGCGTGTGTCCAGTATGCTCACCCTGACTCCACGAGAGGAAGGGGAAAAGAGAGACAGACAGACATCAGTGTGAGAGAGAAATGTTGATTGGTCAGGGTGTGTATGGGGAGGGCAACCAGGGATTGCACCCACACCCTCTTGCTATTTGGAACGACACTCCAACCAACGGAGGCACCTGGCAAGGGCTTTTTCTCTTCTCTTCTCTTCTCTCTTCATTTCCCTTCCCTTGCCCTTTCTTTCTTTCTTTCTTGCTTTCTTTCTTTCATTCATTCATTCTTTCTTTCTTTTTTTCTTTCTTTCTTTCCTTAAGACAGCTCCTGATCCTTTTGGACTCTGTTTACACATCCTGAGTTTTATCCTATGTTTGAAGTTCATTGTTTTCATGAGTTCTTGCAAGAACTGTGCAGGGAGTTCGCTGAGTGGGGAACAGTGCTGAGGATCTGGGAACAGTGAGAAACGCACTCAGCCATGTGCCTCTGCTGACAGCCCCTCCAGGTGTCCCCCGAGACTCTCACAGAGGAGGCCCCCCGGCTCTGCCTTCCTCCCGAGATGCCTCAGGACAGGCCGCCCTACCAGCTGCTTACGTCAACCTCTTTACTGAGGTGGTACCACGCTGTACCTACCTGTTTCTTCCTAGGGTCACCTGCCACAGACACCTTTTCACGTCAGTATCTCTGACCGCGTTGTTAATGGCAGCAACTTATGCATACGTGTGAGCTCATGTACCTTCCCTGGATGTAGGGCACATTGAGGGCTTCCACGGGGCTCCTTAGAAGTGAACCTTTGTGGGTCCTTAATTACTTCCTTGAAGCAACTTCCTCAAAGTGAAATTGCAGGGTCCATGGTAACGCACGAGTTTCACAGACTTTTTAGTAGTAATTGCCAAGTTTTCTTCTAGCGTGGAGTCTGGGTCCTTGCCCCCTAGCTAACAGTAGAAAAATGAATTCTCCATGGTCCTTCCCCCTGTCCAACAAGCAGGAAAGCAAAATCGTGGACTAGAGCAGGTTGCTGGTTAGAAGTGCGGCGGGATCTTCCAGAGCGTCACTGGTTGGAATGTGGTGTCCCAAACAGTGTGTAAGCTGTACTGTCACCTCACACGTGTCCCAGCACAGGGTGTTCGGTGGATCCAGGTGACACCACTCAGATGGGGAGGGGCTGGCAGCAGTGTCGCCGGACTAGGGAGGGGGAAATGGCATTGGTGACCCTCAGCTCGTTGACAGGATGCCATCCCGAAGAAGCGAAAGTGTTGCCTTTCCTTTTGAGACTGCGGGGTGGGGGTCCTGTGGGTGCAGGGTGGGTGTTGCTGTGGGAGGAAGCCTGGGCCAACTGTCCAGCTGTCTGGGGACATGGCTCCACCGCAAAGGATGAGCCCGTCACTGGACACTTGTGAGCTGTGGCTGGACATGGGCGGTTTCGATGGCAAGATGTCCACACATATATGAGAGACCACCTCCGCGGTTCTAACTCTACCAACACGTGATGTCGGCCTTCAGGACAGGGACACATGGCCTCAACTCAGAGGCTGCATCCCACCGTGACTGGGACGGGGCTGGGGTCAGCTGGGCCATAGCTGTCACCCCTTGAGAGGTGCCTGCAGGGCAAGTGAGACCTGCCCAGACCTGCGGGGTTGCTCTTTGGGGCCTCGATTTAATGTCAGCCACTGAGGAGTGAGCTGTCAGCCACCGTGGAGGGTCTCAGGTCTGTCTGGGAGGAGAGAGACAGAGTGTGGCCAGCAGTTCCATCATTTTATCCTTTAACTGCCAAGTCTCAGTCCCCCAGCAGGGCACTAATCATGCATGTTGTACAGGGTTCGTGTGGGGTATGGGTTGGGCCTGTCCCGGGTGGCCTCTCATGGTGCCTGGTTAATAGACACCCTGTTTCTCTCCACCTGCCTCAGTCGTGGGTGGTAGGTTCACTGCGAAGCTTTGACTGGTGTTTGTTATGAAACAGGAGATCGGTAGAGGCCATGTACAGCAACTAAACTTAGACACTGTCACACATAGAGGGAAAATGAAGACTTTCTATTTAAAATTCTGAGAAGGAAGTATGTGATGATTCCTTGATTTCAAGCCAGGTGTAGAGCTCATAATGCAAACCAGGCTGGTGGTGTGTTTTTTTTTTTTTTTTAAGTTATTTTTATGGCACAAATAACTTGACATTAAGTTCAAGAGTATTTACTCTCTAACATCAGATTTTTTTCTTGTATTTTTCTTTTCCATAGCTTTTAACCACTTTTTGAATTTCCTCTTTTTTTCACCCTTAAAAATGAATGACGTAGGAGTCCTTATTTCAGAAGACAGTTTCTCACAGGCGAACCAAGTTTCCTGTCTCACCAGATCAGTGACAAATAATAAAGGATTGTTTACGTGTCGTTGTCACTTAAATGGATGTACTTGTTGGTAATCCTAGTTCCTCTGTCATGCTGCAGCGTTATAACCTTTGAGAGGAAGAATATTAGAAATTTTTTTTTTTTTCTTTTAAGCATAGTCAAGTTGCATTCAGTTGGACATCAACCAAGGGGCTGAAATAAATCTGAGAGCTTTGTCCTTTGATTTAAAATATATTCTGTTCCCCTTCTTGGCTACTTTCCCAGAAAACTAACACTGGCTAGCTTTCAATTTGCTTAAGCCTTCTTCCCCAGCCCGGTGCAGGTGGGGGGTGGGGTGGGGTGGCTGAGTGAGACCAGGGCTGAGTCTTGTGTCTCCTGCTGCTCCAGTCCCATGGGACCCCCACCAGCAAAGGTGCCTTCCCTCCTCCATCCGCCCTCGGGTGGTGGCAGTTGTGTGACAAGGCCTCCGAAGGCGTGGGTGTCAGCACCCCAGGGCTCTCTGATCCGACAACCATGGGTGCTGGGTGCGTCTCTGAGCACTTGGGTTCCCGTAGGATTTGTGGTGCTAATCCTTTGAAGGTTCATTTCCATAGATTTACATCGCTGTTTTTTTAAGTCTGAGGTTTAGTGAACACAGAAATTCTAAGGAAGAGCTGACTTGGAAATGGGGCATTATTTTCAATTAAATGTAATTGAACAAGTCTTTCCAATGTAAGCAGCTCTCTGATTATTACAAAGTAGAAGCGTCTTTTCCAAAAGAGCATTTGAGGATCCGGTCGTTAGGAGCCTGGAATGAGCTTTCCCTTGGGAAGCGTCCCCAGGGCCACTGGGGACCCCCGCCTGCAGGCCAACAGCTGGGCCGGTCGCCCCTGGGCCGCCTGCAGCCTCCGTGCGGACCCTGCGGCTGACAGCTCCCTGGTAAGTGGGTGGAATTTCAGCGAAGCACGGAATAGCAGCCCACACGTCTGTGTGCATCCCAGCTGTGCTCCAAAGTCAGATTCCCCACGCCTGTGACCGTCAGCGGGAACGGAATGCCACCGGCTGGGGAGGGTGGGCGGGCTGCGGAGCCCCACGGAAATGAGCAGGTGGTCCCCACGGTGCCCAGCTCACACCTGCCTTCACAGGGCAGCCCCTTGCTCTCTGCCCGGCCCCTTCAGAGCGGGAGGATGGCATCTGCCTGGGAAGCTTCTGGAGGACACGTGGTCCTGCTGGCTCGCGAGGTGGTGCGGGGAGGGGGGCAGGAGAGAAGGGTGAAGGGAGGTGCCTGGTGGCATGCAGGGTGGCGTCTTCCCGGCCACCCTGGGGTGTCTCAGCCCCAGGACTGTTAACACACCTCCCTTTTCTAAGAAATTCCGAAAGCAGCTCAATGGAGAAATGAAGGGGCCTGGGCGTTCTTGAGATGGCTGACAGTAAAATGGATTTTATCTAGATTCAACTGCAGGAACCTCCATTTCCAAACTGGGCTCCAGGCTGCCTGCTTCTCTTGCCGTCCTTGACACCCCTGCCCGTGACAAGGCCCTTCCCTGTCCCCAACCCGCTTTGAAATGGGCGGTGTCCACATGGTCGCCCTGCCTGAAGCAGGCAGAGAAGGGTGCTATTTTTTTCTAGGTTTTCTCTGGGGACAGTGGGAGGGGGAGGATGGAAGGGCAGGTGCAGACTAACTTATGCCTGGTCCCCCTTCTCTTCGTCAGGCACTTAGGGCCAGAGGGGGAAGGTGCTCTGGGTGACAAACGGGGTGTGACCGCAGTGCATCTGCATGTTCTTGCCCATGCTCCCCTGGGCAGGTTCCCTGCTCAGAGGACCCTGAGGCAGGTGATGAGGCTCCCCTCTGGTGCCTGCCACTCGTTTCCCAGGGTCAGGTGCAGAGGTGGGACCTCCAGCTGGAGGTCTTGGGGGTCCTGGTGGAGCTGGCCAGCCCACCAGCACCCTTCAGAGTGAGGGGCCAGGGCCTCACATCGGCCAAGTGGGGGCAGTTGTGTTTGTGGGTGGCCAGTTCTTCCTGCTAAGGTCCCTTCATTCCGAGTGGTAGTCAGTGGCTTAGGACTTACTTTTGCTGTCGTTTCATTTACTTTTCATAATGACTTAGGAGATGGTCCGTTACTCAGATTCCATACGGACCAGGAAGCCTTGGGCTGCAGCCCCGTGTCTTCCTGGGAGAATTGTTTCGTCAGTCCCATCCCCTGTGTCCTGTCAGAGGGCCTGTCTGGTCTGAGTCCCAACTGGGTGTGACCTTGAAGGGCAGGAGACTTGGGCATGCGACATGTGTTCACGAAGAGGACGGGGAACCTCAGGAGGGCTGGCTGGCATGGAGCCGGGTCCTCTCAGTCCAGCCCCGAGAGGTCGGCATGAGGTCGCAGGCAGGTGACTTGTCCTGCCTACGCAGTAAGTATCTCATTTTTTATAGAATCGAGTTTTCACATTCATGAGGTTACACAATTCTTCCTCTGGAAATTTCCTCATCACTATTTTCATAACCTCACTCACTTAAGCAGTGAGCTGTTTGCATAGCCTCTCTCCGGGTGGTAACGGTACCTTCCCCGCTCGTGTTATTTAGATGTGTTATTTAGATACGTGCCGTCTTCCTGCCCCCTGATGATGAAACCAGGTTCCGCCTTCTCGCCTGAAGTCTCGGACCTTTGCAGGGTTTTCCTTCCGCCGCTTCTGCTTGGCCAAACCCATTTCACTGGATTTTCATGTACGTTCGCTTCTAACGCTCTTCATTTCTCACGCTTTTTCTAAAACTTTAGAAGAGGAGATAGAAATACAGGATGATTTATGAGTGTTATTTTTTTTCAAGTCCTTGTGGTCACACGTTGCATCTAAAGTATTGACTGATTCTCTCCATCTGCTTCGTTACATCTGTCCAGTTTTCAGTTGTCTGTATGTCTGGTGGTTTCCCTTTCTGCCTGAGATTGGACCTGGACATCTGTCCTCTGTAAGGACCTTGCTCTTTGCTCTTTCCCGCCTCTGCCTCTTGGGGGGACTCCAGCCCCAGCAATTTTATCTAATACACATGCCACTGATTTCAATAATAGCTCTTTATCCCAATGTTTTTCAAATTAGGGCTTGTGACCCATCATGAGTGTGTGAAGCCAATGTCATGAGTTAGGCTCATGTGAAAAAAAAAAAAATAGGACGTATTTGTTCACACATGGTAGTGGTGAAACCTTCACTTTAGCTGTCCATGTATGTTGGTGTCGTTAACACCTGGGCCGTGATATAAAATGTATGTCATAGTCAAAGGTGTGTGAAAGTTCCTGCTGTTCTCTACCATACACTAAGCTTTTATGAAGAAAACCCATTTATAACCTGCCTCCAGTAAGTGGTTTTGTGCCTTGGAAAAATTGTCACAAGGCAAAGCGGGGCCCAGAAGAATCCTGCTAAAGATGGTCCTGTGTCTGAGGGAAGGCTCGCTGGGTGGGGGTACCTCTCAGTTGGCCCATGCAGTCTTTAGAGTCTGGAGAAAGATGGCATTTCTGTAAAGTTGCAAAGGACTTCTACTCATTCGGATCTCAGCTCAGATGCACCTTCTTCCAGGAAGCCCTCCTTGATTCCCCAGCCGCCTCTAGCTCAGGTTCCCTGGATGCTCCATAGGACCACACTTCTCACCACCAGAGCACTCAGCCCGGTTTTTTTTTTTTTTTTTTTTTTTCAAGATTGTATTATTTTTTAAGAGAGGAGAAGGGAGAGAGGCAGAGAGGGAGAGAGACATCACTGTATGGTTGCCTTTCACCTGCTTCCAGCTATGGATCTGGCTGGAGACCTGGCTTGCAACCTGGTTACGTGCCCTGGCTGGGAATTGAACCAGCGACCTTTGGGTTCACAACAGCTCAGTTTTTAATAACATTTATTACTATGGCCATTATATTACTGTCTGCCCTGCCCCCAGGCCCTGCCATCCTAGAACGAGACCTCCCCAGGATGTGCACCAGGTCTGCTTGCTTGTTGGACCTGCGGGAGCCAACATGATGCCTAGCAAGTAGTCAACGCCTGTCTGCACTTGTGGCTGAGTGCCAAATCAGGGATGCTTGCTGCTCCGCAGCAGATTGACATGGGGTATTTGTAGACGTATGTTTTATTCCAGGAGGAGGTAGGATGAGAAAGAACTGGGGATATGCAGATAGGGAGAAGTTTAAGGCTCTGAGAACTCAGCAGAGACTCTGTAGTTACTGTTCCTGCCACAGGCAGACTCATCAGCTGACCTCGTACCCTCTTCTTCCTGCCCCAGTACTCCAGGGAGAAGCAGGTTGGGTGTATGCAGAAGACAGGCGAAACATCTCGTGGGTGACAGTCGTTTTCTCCAGCCGTAGACAGAGCTTCTTGGTTCCAGGTTTTTCCCTGGTTGCAGTGAAGCATGTTCAAGTCAGTTGGAAGAGTTGTGCGGCTGGTACAGCTTTTAGCTGAAGCCCCTGATTTGTGTGAGTCTGCACGGCCTCTGGGGCCCAGCTCACCTGCTGAAGAGGACAGCATGTGGGGGGAGGGCAGACTGGTGAGGCAAGTGGAGGATCAAGAAGTATTTCTACTGTTGCCTTAGCAGGAAAACGATGTTTCCAAAAACTGTTTTGGGAACCATTTTAGGTGGAAGAAAATGCTGATGCTTCATTGACTCCTACATCCAGACATTTGCCAGGGGCACAACTTGTCCCCTGGCCAGGGAGCTCGTGGGGTTTGGAACCTGTCTCATTTAAGCATCTGGACCCCTGTGGCCTGAGCATCTCTTCCATAGCAACCGCTGTGATGAGATGGGGGTGGTGACCTAACAGGACAATTTTAACAAGAAGCAGCTGAGCTTTTGGATAGAAAATCTCCTCTGCAGCCTTGATCAGATCATGCGTAACTGAATCTCAGTTTCCTCATCACAGGAGCATGACATACGTATGCTTGTGTGCAAAGGGACCTCCTGGGGAAGCACATATGTAGGTGCACATGCTAGTGTCATACCCTAACACTTGATGTGTTACACACACTCTTCTGAGTTAAAAGAACTCAGCTTTTTGGCTGGTTTCTGAATAGTGAGCTCCTTGCTACCCCAGGGCCTTTGCACTGCAGTTCCTTATGTAATGCCCTGTGCCCTTCCTGGCAGGCTACCCAGCTGCTTCCCACTTTATTCAGGTGTCTGCTCAAAGTCCCCCTACTAGATAGGCCATACCCCATACAAACAGCAACCCCACAACTGCATATCCCTTAATGCCTTATGTTCCTTCACTGAACTTACAACCACTTGGTGACAAGGCTGTTGTTATTGTTTTTCCTCCCCCTAACCCCCTGTTTTTGAGTTTGGTTAGTTTGAGTTTGCTCTATCTATAGAACCAGCACATAGTAGGCCATTAAATCCTCATGAAAAACCTTGTATGTATGTCTGGATGGATGGATGTATTTACAGGAAATGCAATTTCAAAGAATAACATAGGTAGGGAGTGGTAAACAAGGATTTAAACCCTGGGTGGACACCATGCCCTGACTTTTCTCTTTGGATTTGAGTCCATCCTCCCTCCCATTTTTCTCTTCTGTTTGGGCATCCAGTGCCTTCGCTCATTTCTCTAGCTCTGTCTTTGTGACACCAGGCTTATCCGGGCTCACTCTCCCTCCCACCCCCAGCAGCATTTTCCTGTAGATTCCAGCCTCCTGCCAACGCTGCTCCCGCCCCAGATCCTGGTAAAAGCTTCCTGGTCCCGTGTTGAGATCCTGCAGAACCTTGTGTATGGAATTCCGGAGCAGCAACAGCTAACCTGACCCATCGAGTCACAACCACTGGAGGCATGAGAGGGCCAGGCCCCCTGGACTCCATAGAGAACGTGACGAGTGTGTCCCGATGTGTGTGTGCTCGGAGGCTGACGTTTGTGTGTCAGAATGTGTGCCCTGGGAGCGCTGCGCTCGCCTTCTCGTGGGGAAGGACCCGCCAACAACTGCAGAAAGTCCGTCCCTGGGGCAGGTCTCCCAGAGCGGGGTTTGGATAGCCTGTTATTTGTGGGTCAAATGTTTTGTTGAAGTGTTTGTTTTGTGCTCCCTGATGTTGGGCGATAGGATACCTTCTGTTTAATTTGTGCATATCCTTTTCATCACATCCGAGATGCCCTTGGCACGGCCGTGTTTCCTGAAAAGATGGGATAAGCAGATAATAATTTCCTTGTGCACCAAGTAGGAGTGGTGCCGGACTTGTGGATACTTTGACAGGCAGGGAACTTGGTTCACTGGACAAATGCTTGTGGTCCAAGTCTTTACCTTTCATGTTACGAACCATTAAGCATTGGGTCTTCCAGCGTGTGGACATGACGCTGCTTCCGCAGGCTGTTTTCAGCTCATCTGGTGGTTAAACCTGTCGCGACAGCAGCTCTGCTGCCAGTTCTCCACGTGGCACTTCCCGGAGGGTGTGCGCCCAGCACGCGGGTCTCTTGCCCCGTGTCCCACCCCCTCTGCTCTGTTTCTTGCAGGAAAAGTGCGATGGCGGGACTTCAACCAGGAAGCGTACATCGGAGGGACCATGGTCCGCTCCGGGCAGGACCCCTACGCCCGCAACAAATTCAACCAAGTGGAAAGTGATAAGCTGCGAATGGACAGAGCCATACCTGACACCAGACACGACCAGTAAGTGCTAAGCCAGGGGTTGGCCTGGGGCTGTCCCTGCTCTCCCACAGCGCCGGAAGCAGCCCTGACCATGACTCAACAGCGGGTTGTGTCTTTCTGGAGGGGCAACGCGAGGAAAAACCCTGAGGCCAAAGGCGATGGGACTTCACGCAGAGGCGGAAAGAGCCACGTGGCACCGGGCTGGTTTTCAGGGGCCCCACAGGCGGTACCCGCAGGCGGGGTGCCTGCCCAGAGCATGGGAACCAGCAAGGGGAAGTTGTGTTACCAGCTGCGTGTGTGCTGGGCAATCCATTGCTTGTTATTTTTAAACTCCGCTGACCAGAAAAGCCTAATTTTTCATTCTTCACAGCCTTATTGGAAGGAAGAAAATACACATTCTTGCCTGTGGGGATGGCTCAAGTTGGAAAAGTGGCTAGAGATGAAAAGGGGAAGGAAAAGCCCCGCAGAGTAGATGCTGAACTGGGCAGATGCCATGAGGCAGGAGGGAGGTGACAGCTCTCCAGCCTGTGTGCCCTGGGCGACGGCTCCGGTCCCCATCCGACTGTGGATTCTTGAGGGATCTGGGACCTGCAGGTGGAGGGCCCCCCGGGTTTTTCTGGCTCAGCTTGGCATTCTGTCCTGTGTTTTGTCACCTCTTGTCAGGAAAGGGAGATGTTAAATTGGGAGGTTCATCTGGGACCCTTAGTGGGTTAGTGTTGTTTCGTATGAGGAGCCGCACATGGAGGGCAGTCACGTTCCTGGGTGCTTATTAGTAGGACTTCCTGCTCACCAAGTCGCTGCCAGTCACTCAACCATCATGTAACAGAGCACGGGTCACATCAGCTCGGACTCAGGGGCTGTGCTTGGGTTTTGCCTTTCAGTCACAAAAATCTCATCCACGCCCTGGCTGGTGGCTCAGTGGATAAGGTGCCGGCCTGCGAACCCAAAGGTCGCTGGTTCGATTCCCAGTCAGGGCACATACCAGGTTGCAAGTCAGGTCTCCAGCCAGGTCCGTAGCTGGAGGCAGGTGAAAGGCAACCACACGTTGATGTTTCTCTCCCTCTCTTCCTCTCTTCCTTCCCCTCTCTCTGAAAAATGATAAGTAAAATCTTTAAAAAAGAAATCTCAACCACTCCAGTTGGTGGGGGGTGATAGGAAGCAAGGATGTGCAGCGCCCTGGGTCCTGGGCAGTCTGCTCCAAATTAGGAGTAGGAGGGTCAGGGCGACCCCCAGGAGGGGTACGGCCTGTGCTGGAGGCACCCAGGGGAAAGGGTAGTGACATGTCCCTGACCAGCAGCCTGGGCTTTAGAGTGACAGTCAGGGGTCCAGTTTCTCTGGGTATGAGGGCCAGGAGTGGATAAGCGGACGAAAGACAAAAAGCCAACTAAATCACAGCTGACCCTTGAACCGTGTGCAATCAAAAATCCACGTAAACCTTCTCGATTGCCCCAAACCTTAAAACTGTCCCTCGGTATTAACCAGGGATTGGTTCAGGGATTGGTTCCAGGACCCCACGGACACCAAGGTCTACCGATGCTCAAGTCCCGTATGTGAAATGCCGTAGATCAGTGTGTACGGTCAGCCCTCTGCATCCACAGACTCCCGGTCATGGGTCAAAAACAGCACAGATATTTATTGAAAAAAAAAAAAAACCCCACCCGCATGTGAGTGGACCCGCACAATTCACACCAGTGTCCTTCAAGGGTCAGCTATACCTGTGAGCACATGTTAAAGATGGGCTTTGTTTTATAAGTTAATAGCATCTTAAAAGAGGACATTTCCCTTCTCTCCTACTTTCATAGAACTTCCCTACCAGTGTAGGTGCCAGTTAACTGCCAGATCCCTTTCTTAATGGCTTCCGGTCTGGCCTGCCTTGTCCACCCATTGCACCTCGTAAATATGTGGACCCACAGTTCTTTCAGAATGGGGGAGTGAGAGTATGTACGTGTGATATTTTTCATATATGAAATATAAGATAGACATGTGAACATCCATCATGCTTACTGTGGGAATCTCATTATGTTTTTAAACCTGCTTCAGAAGTTTGCCTTTGTTTCATGTTTCCTGTAAGTCATTCATTTTATTTTTAAAACAATTTAACTCAGTCTTAAGCTCCTGGTCACAGTCAGCACCGTTGGCTGTTCATCTGAAGTGCAGGCTGCTGACCTGTAATGCAAGGACCCCCATGGGGCCCAAGGGCCCTTGGGACTCTGTGAAAGTCCTTTAGCTGTGTGAATGGTCGTAGTTTGCCACATGCTGGCCTATCTGGGGACAGGGTCCCGGGCACGTGTGTCCCCACAGCCCTCCCTCCCCAGGGCACTTTGTACCTGGTCTATGTCAGGCACACGTGCCATCCTCACGTGCTGCTAAACATGAAGGTTGTCCTCATTGCACACACAGGCCTTCCGCTGTGCCAGCCACTTGCCCAGTGACTGGGGACAAGTGATCTAAGACCAGACAAGGTCAGTGTGGCTTTGAAGAGGGGCTTGGCCTAAACTCAGGAGGGCGGTAGATGTTCTAGTAGGACCTTGCTCAGAAGTCTTTCCTGGTGAGCGGGCCTGACTGCTTGGTGCTGAATCCGTATGAAATGGTGTGAGTTCCATGTCACTGTTCGGGGGAAGGGCCGGAGGACCCTCTGTGGCTTGTCCTCTACAGACTTTTTCTTGGAGCTGTGAAAAACAGTGTCCTTTTGTATGGCCCTTCAGTGTGGGGTGGGGGGGAGTAGGGTGGGGGACAGGGGGCAGCCTCCATTGCGAGCCCTTTAAAACTTCCAAAAACTAGATATATGTATTTTTCTACTTTTTGAAATCAGAGTTTGTCCAAACAGATGTTTAAATATTCCTCCCATGGTGGGATGCATTTTAGGTGGGTTTAATTTTAGTGCCAGCGACTGTCATGTTCATCTGCATGTGTTAAAGGAGCAGCTGGGATGCCTTCCGAGTTTGTAGGATTTGGGCTAAATTTAAGAACCCGAAGTCAGTGAGATGCCTGGAACGGAACCAGTGTACTTCTTAGTGAGTGTCAGATTACGATCAGGAAATCAAATTACCTCTTGTTAGCCTCCCCTGCCTCCATCTATCAAGTAAAGAGCTTTTACAGCGAGGGACCTTCCTCTGCAGGTACCCTGCTTTTTGGTGTCTGCAGGATCCCCCTTGATGTAGGCCCAGCAGAACCCACTCTTTGCTGCAAAGAAATCCCAAACTCTGCAGTTGTTGATTCTATGGCCTGAAGTCATGCGTGAGATGGTGTAATACGACTCCACCACCAGCCACTGCGAAGATTGAGTACAGAGTTCACAAGGCTGGTCCTCCCCACCGACCCCCCCACCCCAAGATCTTGTTCAACAGCCCCATTGCTTTGCCTCAGTGGAGGGCAGCCACCCTGCCAGAGTTCCCCGTCTCTCTTCCCTGCCTGATCTTTCTCCACCAGCCTGTCCCCACCTACACACCATGTGTTTTCCTCACTTACGTGTTCCTCCTTCTCCTCTCACTGGAGTGGTGAGTCATGATCCAGGAGTTGTGTGGACATCACCGGGCACTCAGGAAGCATCTGCTGAGGGCAGGGGCCCCTGTGGCACGGTGCCTGGTGTACAGTGAGTGTCCCACGGACCATTAACACTGAGGATGATGAAGAATAAAGGGCAATAAGAGGGTGACGTTCAAGCTGTAGGGATCGCATGAGCTCCTAGAGGAACCAGGAATCACGCACTGTGTGTGTCCTCCCGGGACGGCAGTGCGGTGATGTCCACCTTGACTGTCTATCCTTTGGGCTACATGCAAGAAATCAGGGTTCGGAGCCTTGAAAAGGCAAAACAATGCACCTGGGGGCTATGTTTTATTGACCTTTTTAAATGTATAAAAAAAGTTTTGCCAAGAAAAGATATTTACACAAAGCAGGAGGTATAGAAACGCCGGCCATGTGTTGTATTTTATTCAATAGTTTATTATTTCCAGAAAAAGAGGAAGGGAGAGAAATAGAGAAACATCAACCTATGGTTGCCTTTCACCTGCCTCCAGCTACGGACCTGGCTGGAGACCTGGCTTGTAACCTGGTTATGTGCCCTGGCTGGGAATTGAACGATCGACCTTCGGGTTTGCAGGCTGGCACCCTATCCACTGTGCTACCAGCCAGGACTTCTGCCATGTGTTGTAGATGCAACAAACAGAAAATGCTGGACTCCCTTAGAAATGAAAAGAATGGTGGCCCATCCCGTTCTTGAAAGTACAACTTCTCAACGGAAAAGAAACGCTTTTCTACCCCACTTAATGCTATTGGCAGTGTCAAATAAATTATCAAGACGAAAAGCAGATTAAGCCAATGGGAATTTTGAAGGTGCTTTCCAGAGCCCTTATTTCTCCCCCAACCTCCCACCTTTGGGAAGCTGCTGTCACTGTCCCGGCAGGAGGTAATGGACAGATCTGGACCCGCCCTGATGGTGGGGCCAGTGGGGTGAGCTGGTGGATTGGACAAGGACTGTGTGTGGATCTAAGGTTTGTGACTAGAACACAGGGAACGATGGAGTTACTGCATGTGATGTGGGCAGGCTGTGAGTGGAGCAGGTGTAGGGACACATCAGGAATTAAAATTTGGATGTACTCAAGGTTCCTTAAGCATCTAGCGTCCGCGGACCTATTTATAGGGAACCGGGTATGGGTCTGGTGTTCCACAGAAGGATCTCGGTGGGGATGTCAGTGTGGGAACGTCCAATGTACGCGTGGTGGCACTTAACCCCATGAGATTGGGCATCGCCCCCGGGGAAGGAGACACAGCATGCAGGGACTGGAGGACTGCCACCCTGAGGGTGTCCGCTTTGACAGTAAAGCCAAGGCTGACGTGTAGGTCCCAGCCTCCCATTGATGGTCACCCACTTCATGTGGGCCCCGGGCCCCAGGGGAGAAACACTTGCTGAATCCAACTCAGAAGGCTTGGTGGGTTGTGTTTTTTGTTTTGTTTTGCCTGGGCATGTATTTGGCCGGAAAGTGAAGTCAAAAGATTGAGTGGAACCTGGGAAGTGTATGGAATATTATTCTGCCTGCTGGGGAAAGCTTGAGAGGGTTTACTTTCCAATTGTTTATGTGACTAAAATCAAATAAATCTTGGGGAGTGAAACATGATCTTGTTTTCTCCCCACCCCACCCCCCCATCCCCATCAGCCAAGCGCTATTCCCTTCCGTGTGTTTATTTAGTCCCTTCAGAACGAGAGCCGCTTGGTAAAGGAACAGATTTTATTCAGGTTCCAACGGTGAAGTTATTAGGAAGCGTCTCCCCGCACTGCCGCCTCCCGTTTCATCACGAAATTAAAAGGGAAGGGCTCTGGGGCACTTGTGTGTCTGACGCTGATACATGACTCCTGAGACCCAGGATCGCCTGGTCTTGTGTCCGCCCAAGAGGGCCTGTCACGGTCCCGTGTGTTCAGATGGCACACCCCCCGGATTGATCTGGCAGCCCTAAGTCAAGAGCCTTCCATGTTCACTCCGTATAGATTACAGTTGGGTCTCGTGGCGTTCAGGAGCATCCCCGAACGACTCTGACCAGTTTTTTGTGTTTTCATGTCTGGCTCTCAGGCAGGCCAAACAGGCATCAGGGCTCTTGAGGGGCCGTTGTTTACTTATTTCTGCTTTGTTTCGTTTCTGTTTGTGACACAATTTCAGCAAGGGGGCAGGCCCAGCGCTGTTTAGTCTCGCCGGAGTGTCAGCGTTGATGTCACTGGTTTTAAAAGCACGGCGGACCAGGAATTAAGGGTTGCGGGGAAGGACAGACGCCAGGCTTCTCTCTGCTCCCCGGAAGAGTCAACGTTGCTGAAGCCAAGAAAACATTCTCAGCCTCAGCTCGGCCCCTCGGGGGTGAAGGTGGTTATTATGGAGCTTAGTCTTAGGTTTAGGGGAGCAGAATCAGGGCAAACGAGAGACGCGGCTTGTTCAGAAGGGAGTCTCTCTGCTGCAGGTTAGAGCGCGCGTGAGTGTTGTCACGTCTCCTTTTTCCGGTGAGAGTGACGTCTTAGAAACACGCACAGCCGCTTTCCCCCGTCTGCCTGCCCCTCCGCGGGGCTCGGGCACGTGAAGTTGGGCTCCTGTGCCCAGCAGACCTGGCTCCTACCTCGTACGTCCCCTGTGCAGGGTCCTGGGGGAGGGGGCAGGTGCCACCCCAGCCATCCACGAGGAGCCACGGCTTCTCCCAGCGGGGGCCCACGTGCCTGCTCCAGCTTTAAATGGCCTTGTGGGCGTTTGTGGCCGGTGGGACAGAGGGGTTTGGCTGTGGTCTAACAGGAAGCCTTAAAAGTTTGTTCCATGATAATCATAAGACGTTTATTGCACATTTTACCGGTGTCAGGCCCGGTGCTCAGCCTTATATGTATGTGACTTTTATTTAACCTGCCTCGCACTCCTGCGGAGGAAGTAGGGAAGGTATTTGCATGACATTCTGCGCCGGTCCCCAGAAGCCGTTGAACCCACAGTCTGCGCGGGACCTTCCCCCGGGAGTTGCATTCTCTGTGATGTGGCCCCAGTTTGCTGGGCAGAGAGACCCCATTACCTATCTCGCCTCGTCCGGTGGGAGTGTGTGGAGGGGTGGCAGGCAGTTGGTTGGACTCTCTATCCCCAGGACGGTTAAGGTCCCACCTTGTACCCAGGTCTCTTACCCCAGGGGAATCGGGGGACATTCCAGTTACCATGCCGTGAAGTCATATGCGTGTCCAGGTGGCAGATGGGGCCCCTGAGCCTCAGATGTTGGTGACTGGCCGGAAGTTGGGCAAGGCGGGTCATGGAGGAACTGGAGCACTAAGTACCTAGATGGCTCAGAGTTCTGTCCTCCCCATCTACTCTGCAGAATTGTCTTTCATACACCCGGATGGGCAGCATGGGTCTGGCATGAGGCCTGGGTGTAGCCGGACGGCAGAAGGGTTGGGTGTTGGTAACTCAGGGCCAGCCCCCTGACAGAAATCCCGTCACCGCTGGCAGAATTCTGAGACACGGAGAAGCAGCAAGGTTTGCATTCTCCTTTTCCTGCCTCGTGAGCACCAAGGAAATATCCCTGGGACACCGTGCATGCAGCCGCTTGTGTCTGTGGCTTCTGCCGGCGCTGCAAGAGATGCTGACAGAGGGGGGACCTGTGTGCCACCTGCACAGTGGAAGGTGGCCCTTTGTTGTAGCAGCTGACTCTTCTCCACCTTTTCAGGTCCCCTGCTAACTCTCCCCCGGGACCAACTTGCACCTGAGGTGTCACTTTTAGACCAGGGTCCCCTGCTAACTCTCCCCCGGGACCAACTTGCACCTGAGGTGTCACTTTTAGACCAGGGTCCCCTGCTAACTCTCCCCCGGGACCAACTTGCACCTGAGGTGTCAAGTTTAGACCAGGGTCCCCTGCTAACTCTCCCCCCTGGGACCAACTTGCACCTGAGGTGTCACTTTTAGACCAGGGTCCCCTGCTAACTCTCTCCCGGGACCAACTTGCACCTGAGGTGTCAAGTCTAGACCAGAGCCATGGCCTGATCCATCGGTTTGTTCTTTTGGTTTTTTTTCCGCTTGCTTTTAGTGTCTGTAACACCAACTCCAGGTTTTCAGCAACAGACCCCTGGTTGGTTGGTTTTTTCTTTTCTATGCTCCCTTTTTTTTTTGATCACTTCAGGCTTTCATTGCATTCAAAATAAAGAATGCAGTGGCCTGGGAGAGAAGACATCTTTGCACGGCAGAGATTCCATTTGTGTCTGCTGGCATCTCGGAAAGGACTGCTTTCTTCTGAAAAGTGTTAGCAAATGTGTTTTCAGAGCTTATTCCCACGTGCCTGTCTTGACCGGTGGCTCAGTTTCCCTGGCGGTAACTCTGGTTGTAGTTCCAAGTGAGTAATGTCATTGTGTTTCTTTCTTCTTTGGTCCTGGCTTCCCACCATCCTCTGGGAACATAGTGATGAACATGAACGCCTCTGTCTTCTGGGGTCTTGCTGTGCAAGGGACACCTGCGTAGCCAGGAAGGGTCACTGACCAGCTGCAGGCTGTTCCACTGGGAACTCTGCCTAAACTATAAGCTTAGGCCTGTTGGTGAGTTGCCATTGTCTTCTTGGTGGACTGACACTTTTGTCATTATGAAATGCCCTCTTCAACACTGGTAACGCTTTTCGTCTTGCTTAGTGGCAGTATAGGTAGCTACACTGTCTTTCTTTTATACCTTTCCCCATGCTTTTACTTCCCATCCCGGTGTCCTTGTATTTAAAGCGTATCTCCCATAAGTGGTAGATACCTAGATTTTAGATTTCTACGCAAGAGTGTGTAAATCTTGTTTTTTAATGGGAGTGTTTAGTCCTTTGCATTTTGTGCAAGTCTATGGTATATTTGGGTTAAACATGCATCTCGTTCTCCCTCCTGTTTTGTGTTCCTTTTTAAATCTTTTTGTCCTTTTTTTTTTTTTTTTTTAATTAGAGAGAGGGGAAGGCAGAGAGGCAGAGAGGGAGAGAAACATCAATGTGTGGTTGCCTTTCACCTGCCTCCAGCTACGGACCTGGCTGGAGACCTGGCTTGCAACCAGGTTATGTGCCCTGGCTGGGAATCGAACCAGTGACCTTTGGGTTCGCAGGCCGGCACCTTTCCACTGAGCCATCAGCCAGGGTTTCGTCCTACATTACCCCTGTATGAGCTTATTGCATTCTTGACTTGGATTTTAGAATCTGTATAAATGAGTATTTATGTTAATTCCAGGACAGTGTCAGACCTAATGCTTGACCCTCCAGCTACTCTTCTTTCCCTTTCGCGTGGTCCTGTGGGTTATGCGTAAATGCCACGGGGCATCTTGAATGGTTTTGTGCAGGGAATAGTTTTTAGATCTGTCCACATATTTATGTTTCCATTTTTCCTCATTTCTTGTATTTTCATTTCTCCACCTGGGATTGCTTGCCCAGTTCGCTGCCTGAGAACGTATCATAATATTTCTCTCAGTGCCGATTTGCTGGCCATGAATTCTGTCTGATTTTCTCTTTTTGTCTGAAAACATCTTTCTTTCACCTTCATTTTTGAACAGTAGTTTCACTGACTGTTGGATTCCAAGTTGACAGTTACTTGGCCCACTTCTGGCCTTCCATTGTGTCTGGTGAAATATCTGGTCTAGTCTCATTGTTGCCTTGTGAGGGCATGTTGACTTTTTCCTCCAGTTGCCTTAAGAATATGTCTCCTTCTCTTTGGTTTTCAGCAGTGTCACTATACTGTACCTAGATTTTTTTGTTTGTATTGAACCTGTTTGGGGTTCATAGGATTTTCTCCATCTGTCGCTTCAAGTCTTTTGTCAGCTTTGCCTAAACCCCATTTTCTCTCCTTGTTCCTTTTGAGTTCCCACTTACATCTTTGTCAGGTATTTCCACATGGCCTCTGTCCCTTGTATGCTCTTCTCTGTATTCTTAATTTATTCTTTTATTCCCTGTGCTACATTCCAGACGCAATCCTGTTCCCTGACGCTCCTCTGCCTGGACGATCTGTTCTGCTTTTAAATGCATCGATTGAGTTCATAATTTCGGTTATTATATTTCATTGTGTATGAGCAAATACAGAGAGATTTAAAATCTCTAGCTGATGTTTTCCTCCTCCAAAGAGGACTTTGTTTTGCCCCCTGGCAGGCAGAGTAGGTCAGGTTGCCTTGATCGAGTCCAGAGATGAGCTGGTAGAAAACTGGGTGTCCGCTTTTGTAGAGAGCTGGTGAGTCTCCCATTCCCTTCTGCTACTAGGAGGTAGTCCTTTGGGATTCTTCCTGGAAGCCGGAGGTGTTTGTTAGAGGCCCCTCTTCCTCAGCAAACCCTGAGCCCTGGTTCTGGCCTCCCTGGCTTCACGGCGTCCAAACAAACTTTGTGTGGCTTCCCACAACTTGGGCCCAGCTCCTTCAGCCTTTTCACCTCACTCTGCTGGAGACGGGGGGAAGGATCCAAGAATGTCAGCCTTCTCGTCTTTCTGGGAACCTGGCCCTACAACACCTGGCTGCTGTCTTAACTCTCCATTTCCTTTAAATGGATTCTTTGGTGTGTTTTAGCCAAAATTTCTAGCTGCTTTCAGTGGGCCAGCTGGTCTACAACAAGGAACTTTACTGTCACAGAAAGCAGGAAGAAAAAAAAACCTGAGTGTTTTATTTGGAATCCAAATTCAGTGTGAAGTTCACAGTTTATAAATTTTGCTCTACACAGTGATGGCTGTCCCAAATGAAGGTAAATAGAAATCAAGATGCTCTTGGAGTTAGGAGGTATGGCCTTTATGAATGGCTATACTACATACTCCCAGACTGAGGTTGAAATAATTTCCCTGCACCTTGGGTTTCTTATCTGCAAAACTATCATAGGGCCTGCTCTGCCCATCTTACACATTGTTCTGGGGCTCAGGTTACCTGTGAAAGGACTTCATGAGCTGCAGCCATCAACACAAATACAGCATATTATGGTATTAATGGTATTGCACAAGGACAGGCCCCTCGATAGTAGACTTCTCTCCTAGGCAAGTATTCTAGGAACCCATCTGTATTGGTGTACCAGCTGGTGGTGTTGTGAGAGGCTGCGTTTGGCTTCAGTGAATTTTTTGAAGACTCTCAACGTCTTTGCCTATTTCCTGGCAGGAGATTTTCGAGTATACATGCCCACACAGTTGAAAGTTCAGTAGTTTCCCACCAAAAACGGCCAGACTGCCATATCCTTCCCTTCCCATTCACCTAATCTTGCCCCGAGCAACTTTTTTTGGTTTCCCCAGGTAGAAAGGGTCCTTACAGGGAAACGTTTTTGCCAATAAAAAAGGTGAAACAAAAGTGGCAGAAACACTAAAAGGTATCAAAACCAATGAATTAAAAAACTGTCTTGAGCAGTGGGACACATCTCAATAGGTATATTGCATGAAATGGAGCATACTTTGAAGGTGACTGAAGTTTACATGTGTAAGATTATATACAATTTTTTAATAAATAAATTCCTGGGGTTTTTTGGGGTCCCTTTCGTATGTGACTGACTGCCGTATAAATGTGACATCAGCTTTGTAGAATCAACTATTACTTTCTTGGGTTGGCCAAAAAGTCAGTTTAGTTTTTTCCGTAAAATAAAAGACATATTTTTCATTTTTACCAATAACTTCATTGATGTGGATATTTTGAGCATGTTGGCTGTCTCCCCTGTGGTATAATGTTGATTGTTCTCAATTAATGTTTTGATTTGATCGCTATGAACGTCAACTGGTCTACTTAGCCAAGGGGTATCGTCCAGCGAGAAATTTCTGGCGTGAAACTTCGCAAACCACTTTTCAGACATTTAATCAGTCACAGCACTCTCTCTCTACGCTACAAAAGCCTTTCTTCGAGTTTGTTGCGTTTTTTACCTTTCTTGAAATAATAAAGCATAATAGGCTTCAAATGTTGCTTATTTTCTTTCATCTTCAATATTAAAATGGCTACACAAAAATACAAGAATGTTGCTAAGTCTTTTTTATTTTTAACGCACACTGATGTGACAGCTGTCACAACACAATCTCACGAAATGGGGTCTAATGACGTTAAAGACAACTCAGTGCTACTAGAACCATCTTTTGGGAAAAAAACAAATGAACTTCTTGACCAACCCAGTACCAACCTCACTCTTGATGTGTGGGTGACGTTGACGGCTGGCCTTGCGCCTCTGTTACTTCCAGGGGTAGGTGGGTCTTCCCACTGCCGTGCACTATTGGAGGGTGTCATCGCTGACCAAAAGCAGTTGAGGGGAGAGAACTTTGCGACAGTGACTCCATGTATCTCAGAAACAAATTTAGCGCAAGAAGAACTGGGTCATCAGGGTGTTGCTTGGCAGACAAGTCTTTGGGGCGGTCACCCACTTAAGCCATTGCTTCTGCGCCACCATGGGACCACGGAAACTATTTTTTTAAAGTTGTCTTTTAATGGAAGGCTTTTGTCTATGTTAGGAACTAATCAACCAGTACGAAATGTGTCTCCACTTTCTCAGTCAGGCTGTGCGCTGACTTTACTTTTTCAGAAACAGTGTAGTTTTGAGATTGCTTGGGACTTTCCGGAAGAACTTGAAAGAAGCTGCATTTTTCGGGTTTGGGGGTGACATTCTCAACAGCACAGCGTCCTCCGCTGCCCGTGTGACCGATGGGTTCACACGCACCGTGCAGTGTTAAGGTCAGGTTTTCCTGCCAGAAGAGTTCCGGTGGGGTGGGGTCCGGTTTTGCCACCAAGTATGACTTAAAAACCCAGAGGATTCACATTTTGGAACTGTAGATGAGGGGTAATGGGTCCCTGCTAGGTAATAAAAAGGCGTAGCAAAGTGAATGTCATCCTGCTACCTTGTCATCAGTAGCTAGTCCCGGAGAGAGCAGAGCCTATACCAGATTACCTTAGTTTGGATGAAGGCAACCCAAGTTATCAGGTATTTTAGCTCTCAGGTGTGCTACCTGCTAGGGAAGAGGTCAGAAACCCCCCAGAATAGTATTACCAATTTGAGCTCCTGGTATGTGTTGTGACCCACACACTGGTGGTTTGCTCCCCATTTGCCAGATGGGCAGAGTGGGGTCTCTCTTGCTGGCTGCTTTTACATTGAGCAGAGACTATTTGCAAAGAGGTGCCCTGGAGGCCAGTGCATGGCTGTGTCGTCCTCTGAAGGCACCTTTGCGTGGCCCCCTGACAGGATGAGGTCATCCATCCTTAGCGTCAGCCTGATCTTGGGCCAAAGAAGTCCCAGCCCTAAGGAACTCAGGGTAGGACAATGACAGTGCTGGTGACCATGGTGATCTGATGATCGTGACCATGATCCCCCTTCCACTGTGGGGGGGACCTTATCTTATGCATATAGTGAGTGAGATCTCTGTCATCTGTCCCTGTCATCTAAATATAAATGACCTCATCTACCTGTAGCAGGCCCTCCCCAACCCGCTCAGTTTCTTAAACTGTTTTTTCTCCCTTTCATGGTAGCTTATAAAATGATGTACATGTTTGCTATATACCAAGGGGGGGGGGGGGAAGTCATACCAGAGAGTAGTTAAAAAGCACTCACTCTGATCTAAAAAACCTCACCAGACAGGGAGAGGCAGGGAAATGTCCTTCTCCATCTCTCTGTTACCGCATTTGATGCTTAGATGCGTGTCATTTTGTATAAGCAGTCTGAATCGTATTTGTGTTTGGCAGCCTACGTTTTCACTAGGTAATAATACACAGGAAACATTTTGCATATAGCTTTCATCTTTAATGGCTTTATAGTTTTCACCTTATGTTTATTCAGCTCATTCTCCAGTGATGGAAGTGGAGATTGTCTCTTATTTAATGCTGACAGTGTGCAGGCATTTTTAAATAATCTCTTTGCCCACTCCTTTGAAAGAAAATCCCGTTTTAAATGTGAGTATATTGTTTGAAGCTGGGAATCTACAGAATTTACTCAGTATATTGCTGGATTTGACTACTGTTTTATTTTGAATTTGGAATTAAGATTGCCTCTCCATCTGGCCTTGACTTCATATTTGTACCAACTTTGTAAAATGAAATCGGAACAAATGTCTTTAAAAAGCTGCTTAAGACAAACTTCTTTGCAAAGGAATTATTTCTTGAAATTCACCTAGAAGAGTCATCTAAAACTAGGGCTGTTTTCGGTTTTAATCACGTAATCCTTTGATGACTTTTTAAAATCTCCCATGGATATGGACGTGTGATAAGCTTTTCTGTGTTTTACTTGAGTTAAGTTTTGATACTTACACCCTCCCCAAAAATCGTAAGTTTCACTTAGGTTTCAAATTTATTGGCTTTTTGTATGTACACACACACGTCAGTCTCATTTTTTCTCACCTGGAACCCCCAACAGTGTTCTGCTCACTGATTTTTTTTCTTTTTCTCTGTCTTCCCCTTCTTCCTTCCTTCCATCTTTGGAACCAAGTACTGGGATTCTATATGAGTTGGAATGTTTATCACTTTTCCAGCACGTTCATGTCAACAAATCTTTCCATATTTCCTTCCCTCTGTTTTCCCCCTGTTCCTCCTCTCCCCACTCTCATCAGAATTTCATGTTTATTTTTTCGTTGATTAAATGTTTCTGAGTGTCACATCATGATTTTTATTTTTAAACCTACTTGTAAGTTACCCAAAGATTATTTCTCATTCCTCCAGAATCCTGCTTTTGGTTTCCTTTTCAATACCATGCTTATTTGGAAGAATGTTTCAAAATTGTAAAAATGAGTGTTTGGTTTTTTTGTTTTTTGTTTTTTTACTTGTTTAAACTTTTTTTTCTTTCTTTCACTTCCATGTGATGTAGGCAGACATGACAGCTTGATGGTTTTCCTCAGAATTTCCGTAGGATTTTCCCTGTGGCATGCTACTTACAATAAAGTTGAATTTCAAGTGCTTTACTGAAAGAATTCCCACAACGGCCCTGCAAAGTAGGTACTCCCACTGTTGTCCCCTGGAGGTTGCATAACTAGGCATTGGCAGAGTCAAAATAGTTGTGGCCCAACCCTGAGGCCACCTATTGACTTCTCATTTCCGTAAATATTTGGTAGGGCTTTCGGAAAGAGGAGTAGTGACTCTAGATAGTTTCAAAGTTCAAAATTTGCATGTTACAGCAACCCGATTAATTGCATTCAAAACCTGCTAATTCTAACTCCCACCTAATAGGAGAATTTGAAGCTTCTCCTCCAGTTTTGTGAGCTTCTGCTTTTTCTAAGAGTTTCTGCTTGATATGTTTGAATACTGGGATTTGGGAAGTAGGAATTACATATCCATTGCAGAGTTTACCTTTATAAACATATAATTACTGTCTGGACTTGCATCCACTGTTTTTCCTTTTTGCCGTACATTTAGTTGGTATAATGTTAATTTCCCAATTTAATATTTTGTTTGTCTTGATGTGTTTTTGTGCGCCATTAGTTTTATTTATTTATTTTTCTTTCTTGTGTGTGTCATTTTGATTCAGGTTTGTCTTTTTTAAGTAACCTAGTAGTGTATTTTTGCTTTTAGGCCAGTCCAACAGTCTGAAATGTAATAGGACACTTAGCTATTTTAATGTGTGGTCTGTTATCTAGTTTTTTATGTAATTCTAATTTTTATCCTTTGTTGCTTTTCCACTGTTTTCTTGCTTCTCTTTAAAAAAAAAAGTATTTTACTTTACTGGTCTTTTTTTCTTTTTTTTTTCTTAGTTATGTGTTCAGTAGTTAAGAAAGTGTTTTCTACACCCAATTTGGGTTGTAATTTTTTATGGTTATGAAAACTCAATAGAGAATATTGATAATGAAAGGAGTGTTGGTTTATTTCCAGGAATAAAGCAGGATGTATTTTAGGATGAAGAATTACTATGCTTTTACTTTCTCCCACCCTCTTTCTGGTTTTGTTGATTTATCTGGAAGTAGGCACAGATTATTGTTAAAATTACATTATGTATAATTATGTAATAAAATTATTTTTATATAATTAAAATATATAATTATCTTTTTAAAAAGTTTTGTTTACAAAACCATATTTACATAAGTCTATATGGCTAGTTTTAATGCATTCTACCATTTTATGCCATAAATTGAGTTCTTGATTTATTCTTATTTGTTTGTTTTGAGCAAGCCAATCTTCAAATAATTTCATTGAAATATTTTATGGGCTTGCTTACCTGATAATTATTTTCCACATATTTCATGCATGAATTGTGAATTTACAATGCACAAAATTTCTGTGTCATGTATTACCCCCATTGATACGATATGTTAGTTACTTCATTATTTTCTATTTAATATTGTCACAGAGAAGCTTAAAGACATTTCTGATTTTCAAAATTATGCTCTATCAGTGAGGATACTTGAAGCAAAAAAGAGCCACTTTGTGAAATTATTTCCAGGTGAAGTTGGGAGGTGACTTATCTACAACTGCTTCCTCAGAACAAGAGCTCTGATTTGCCAGCATTGTCTTCGGCATTTTGTTTTTTCAGCCTTATTCCTTTTTGCCGTACGTGGTTGTAAAAGGGCTGCCATAGCCCCATGCATCACGATCACTTTCAAGACACAAGCAAAGAGGCTAGAAGTGGTGTTTTTCTGCAGTGAGCCTGTGCTTAACCAGCGAAGGAAACCTCCGGGAGTTAGCCCAGCCGACTTCCTGCCGTAATCCCTGGGCCAGAACCAAGTCCTGGCTGCTGGTGCTTGTAGGGAAGGCCACTGAGTTTGTCTTTGGCCAATTCGGATTCCCCTCTGGGGCTCAACAGTTCACCTACAATAAAACCTGGGAGACAAGAGCAAGAGGGGGGTGATTTTTGTGTTACCAAGAGGGTACTTACCTCCTTCAAGTGTATAAAGAAGGCAGGCCACAGAATTATAGTCAAGGGACCGAACATAAATGCAGTAACTGTCAATGTCCAGAAAGCATATATCAACGGTATCATTCTCTACTGTAACATATCATCCTTGTAACTTTTGCAAGTTGATTTTGCAAAAGTTTCCCAAAGAATGTGGCATTTGACATGAGCAGGTTGAAGGGAACCAGACCAATTTCCCTGCTTGGAGAGAATGTGAACAGCCAGCCCGGGACAGACGCCGAGTGTCCCGGCTCCGCTCAGGCCAGGGAGGCCTTGAGGTAGTGACTCCCCTACCTCAAAGTTACCTTCTTACAGGGGCCCAGAGATAAGACCATCCGCTTGCCTTTTAGCCTTGTGAGGAAATGGATCCAGCGCAGCTTTAATGACCGGTAACAGTGTCCGTTCAGTGAAAAGTTGAGCATTTCACAGCGGGCCCAAACACAGAGAAAGTGGCTGTATCTCCGAAAAGGGGGGTCCTCCAGCACCATCCTCATCAAACAGCACGTCAACTTTCCTCCACAGCTTTTAGAAGTCAGAACCGCTGCTAAGTGGCCACACAAGTGGCTCGTTTGTGGGGAGGGAGGACTGAAATGAAGGAAGTGTGTAGAAATGAAAGGCAACTGCACGAATAAACCCCCAAGAATGATACCCTTAAGGATTAATCCTTGAGACTGTAAGAAGCAGGTAAAAGAAGTCATCTCCCACGGAGCAGTGATGATAAAAACTGAACGCTCTACCTCTTGGAAAACAGTTCTGTATGGGGAGGAAGACCGTGGCCCCAGAAGGTGGAGAGAAAGTAGCCTAGCTGAGCCCAGGCAGCTAGGAATTCCTGTTCTGGTGCAGAAGAAAGAGGGCAGAAATGGAGCATGGGATCATTGTCTGCTAAGGGTGTGCGTCCATCCAGAGGGAACAGCTTTTCCCTGGCATCGGGAGGGCTGAAGGCTTAACGTACATTTTTTATGCATGAACTGTTTTTATGCACACGCATGCCCACACACACACACACACACACACTCAGGTGTAGGTAGCAGGAGGTGATGGCTGAAGTGCACTTGGAGGTCTCCCAGGGCTCAGATGGCTCCATCCAACCCTGCGATTGTCTCGACTTCCTATAGCTCTTGAGTTCTGAAAAAGGTTTCAGTTCAAAGTTAGTGTCTGTAAAACCCGAGGCAGTAGAAGGCAGAAGTGATGCCCTTTGAATGCAAGACCAGTTCTATTCCATCAAACGGTGCAAACGGTGCTGCTGGAAATGGAGGTGGAAACCTAGCGTGTCCTCTCGGGTGCTATAGATCCGGGGCAGCTTTTCCTGGGCCAACACGGATGCGTTGGAGCACTTGCTGGACAAAGCTTGTTCCTGGGTTCTGCTCCTGCCCTGGGCCTGAGTGCTTTTTCCCTCTGGAACTCTTCAGAGATTAGGGACTTCAAAGAGAATGCCGTGGGGAGGAGAGGTTCCCTGTCGCTTGTGTCTCTGGAGGGTAAATATTTTGTTTTAGCACCAGCTCCTGCTTCCTCCACGGTCCAGATGTGAGAGCCTGCAGTTGGCTTTGGACTAATCCTTCCTGGGAGTGAGACAAACCTGTGCTGATTAATGGGGCTTATTCAAATCTGCCAATGAGATTCTTAAGAAGCTTAATTTCAGATGGGTCCTGCAGAGGTTTTTAAATAGCTTAGGATTTGGTTCTCTTCAATGTTAAAAGACCTCTGTAGAATTAGCTCTCTAGCTGTTAGGACCGATCGGAAATTAGTTGATTAGGTGGAATATGATGCCATTATCACTGTTTGGAGGATTATTAACTGGGTTTTAATTAAATGAAAATTATACAACAGCTATTTAGCTTCCTCTTCTTCTCCCCCACCCCTTTTTGTACTATTTGCAACTCTCATTCTATCCCATGGCCGTTCCCCTGATACCCCACAGCAAAATACACCATGAAATGGCTTCTTGGACCACCTTGTTTTGGTTGAGTCAAAGCAGAAGTGCTTGGGATTGCGGGGGCATCCCACCCCAGTGTGGGCTCTGGGGGTACAGGTTCAGCTGTTTCCAGTATCACCCCTCCCCCCTTCTTGTGAATCCAGACCCCAGTGGTGGGCTAGGTCTTGTTCTAAAGCTGGACATTTCAGGCTGGGGTGGGGGTCCCACTTTGTAGCCATGGTGGAGTTTGAGGAACACAGCATGCTGCGCCCTTCGTGCGTGAGGACCCCCGGGGCTCAGAGGGTGGTGCACAGGTCATGGAAAGCCAGCGTCTTTTGGGGAGGTGGAGTTTTTAAGCTCTGTGCTCTGTGGTTCACGGCCTAATTCCCTGTATGATTCCACAGTTCCTGGGATGGCTCTAATTGCTAGCTATATCGTAGAGGACAACTGTCACTGATAGCATCGCTCAGTCTTCTGTGTTTCTTAAAATGGGGCCTAAGGAGAGTCTAAATCAGTCTCACCTGGAGGGGAGAGGGCTTCTCAAATTCGGATTCCCTGATGTCGCCCAACCTACCCATGCTCCTGGGTGAGCTCATTGTCCGGTGCTCATTAACGGTCCCAGTGCTGAGGTGGTCGGAAGTCTGTGCCAGGGCAGCGTTCCTGACCCCAGAGCTCACTGAAGCCCCCAGATGAGCAGCTGGGCCTGACAGGTACGTGGCCCATGTTGACTCCAGCCCGGCAGGTGCCCTGACTGCAAAGCTGATGTGGGAAATTGCCGCTCCCATAGGGAAAGGTCACAGGACATCATCACTCAAAATGCCAGACCTGTTCTTTTCTTCCTTTGAAATGGAAATCGTGTAAGTGGCCTCCGAGAGTGAGGGCAAGGTCGGGCAAGGGCGCACACGGGCATTTGGGCATTCTGGGTCTCATCTGGGTCAGCTGCTGTTCAGAGCCTTCATCCGGGGGTCCCAGCGTTAGCGCCTCCTGCAAACGAGCCTCTGTGTGTAGCAGGGAGCAGAGGAGCTGGGAATAGGCAGAGCTGTTTTAATTGAGTCTTACAGTTTTCGAAACTTCTGGCCCTGCCATCAGAGCTTGACGCCCCACTCGGGCCCTCTTGGTTTGTCTTGCCCGGCCCACAGGTGCACCTGGAGACGGGTGCATTTTCAGGTGCTGGGTCTGCTGGGGAGACTGAGGTCAGAGTGGCCCCCGGGCTCCCTTCACCACTCTGCCCTAGATGTGTCCCTTGGCAGAGGCTGGAGGTGCCAAAGTACTGTCAGAGTAGGGAGCTAATCATTCATGACACCTCGGGGCACTTACCCGCATTTCACGCCACCCTCCTCCTGGTTGAAGACTGACCTGCCTTTGTTTCTCCATGTGTAGAGTGGACCTGATTTAAAACCGCAGGGCCGTAGGTGGAGCTCAGGCCTGCGCTGTGACTCAAGAAGGTGGAAAGGAACACCAGAAGGAAGGAAAAATGTTAGTGAACTAGGAAAACAAGAGCGGATTATATAAAGCTGCATCCTCAAAAACTAGAAATCTAAGAATGCTGAACATGAGGAATTGAAAACAGATAAAGTTGATTTGGTAGAGGTTGTAAGAAAATTGTACGTACACTTCCATGCAAATAACGTTGGAAAACAATGTGAAATGGATAGTTTTCTAGAAACACGGAAATTTTTGAAGTCAAGAAACAGGAAATACAAATAACTGTCATGAAAGAGCTTGTCAACAATGCAGTGTTTGCTATGCAGGTCCCCAGTGCTACGTTCCCTTGAGTCGGTGACCTGATGGCCCAGAGGCCAGATTGCAAATAGGCACCAAGAAGTCGCTGCTGTAGAGAATGACATTCAGGCTCCCCATTGCCATCAAATTACCTCCTAGTTAGACTCCAAATCCTATTCACAATGTGGGTTGGGTGTCAGATGTCCAGGCTAATGGGTGGGGGGGTCTTCATGTCCCTCTCTGGGGCCTCTGTGGGGAGCGGCCTGCTACTTTCAGAGGCCTGGACATCCTCCGTGTAACCAGGCTCAACTCTGGTTTTCACCTTTCTTCATCTTTTAAAATGTGTGCATTTCCCATCCCTCTTCCATAACAGGAACCTGGCTTTTGTTCCCATGAAATCATGCTTCATTGCAATCAAGTCACTTAGTACTTCCCTTTCATACTCCTAGTGAATTGGGCGCATCAGGGAGTTTGAGCAACATTTACCCCGTGTTTCCTGATTCCTGTGACCATCAGGTGGTCATTCTGGCTGTTTAACACCAAGTGTGGTCCTGCTCTTGGCCAAGAGCTCCTTTCTGACCTGGGAGAGGCTCTGGGGCTCCCTTTGATTGCAGTATGCTGCTTCATCTCCCCGAGCTGGCCGTCACTTGCATGCCTCTGTTGACCGCAGAGTCTCATGTGTGCATTTGGAATCGAGTCCCAGGCCCATCTCATGGGGCCCATCTTCAGGATGCTAGAGAAATTTTCACTCTAACCTCCATGGTAACGGTCACCAGTGACACCGCCGCCAAGAATGTATGTACAGCCCTGCATTAGAATTACAGGGATCTTAAGGGTCCAGAGCCCCTTTGCATACATTTTTATTTGATAGTCCCAGTAACCATGCAAGGTCTCGAGGGCCATTCACACATGAGTGATATGTGGGGCCTCAGGTCACAGTGAGCCATCATGGTGTCCACGGCTCTCTGCAAAAATACTACACCAGCTGGGGTGAGCTGGGAGGTGGGGAAGGTGGCCCCTTGCTTTCCCATCTGAAGACATACATTTGACTTTTCCATCAGTGTCATGGTCAACCTCAAGGACGTCATCTACGTCAAAGACAAGTCTGCCCCAAGCAGTGTCACTTCTCCCCCAGGGGCTGAAGAATTGCTTGGAGATCAGCCAGTCTTCCCACCCAATCAGGAATTTAGATGTTGGTTGGTAGCCATGTGGTCTTGGAGAAATTTAAAACTACATTAAGGATTTTTAAAAATACATGTTTAGCCCTGGCTGGTGGCACAGTGGATAAGGCTCCAGCTTGCGAACCCAAAGGTCGCTGGTTCGATTCCCAGCCAGGGCACATAACCAGGTTGCAAGCCAGGTCTCCAGCCAGGTCCATAGCTGGAGGCAGGTGAAAGGCAACATACGTGAATGTCTCTCCCTCTCTGCCTCTCTCCCTTCCCCTCTCTCTAAAAATAATGATAAGTCTTTAAAAAATAAATACATAAATAAAGTCTCCATTTTACTGGAGAGGAAGTTACCAGAATGACCCCTTGGAAAGTGGAGTGAGCCGCTAACTCTTCAATTTTACACTTGGTACTCAATTCCCAAAGAAAGCTCAAGGAGGAAAGTCCCCGCCAGCCCCAGAGGAGTTTCGCTCTCTCTGGAACGGTCAGGGCTGCTTGGTTCTCTACACGCAAGATTTATTGTTTCTTTTCAAAGACATTCTTTAGCCCAGCCCCACCCCCACCTGCCTTTTCTTGGCTCACTGTGAGGACATAGGCTCTGAATCCATATACATACACACACATACTCTTACCTCATGGGATGTAACGTAGTCCTCGGTTTTTCCTTAAAAATGGGATACCTCTTAAATTTCCTGATTGCCAATTCCTGGCAAAACGTGGTGCCGTATGAATATGCAGAGAATTTTAACAAAATGGTGTGAGTGTAGGCGTGCTGTGCATTCTGCCTGAGCCCCCCCGGTGGCTTCCCACCGAGAGAAGGAAAATGAGAGAATAGACATGATTGGGTCAGTTATGCTGGCTACGATTTGAGCAGTAGAAAGCTTTCCTCCTCCCTTTTCTAATTCTCCCAGGTCTTGCCGAAGCCGGCGTGCAGCAGGCCATCAGGCCTTTGCCGGGCCGGGCACCCCAGACCCCACTGTGTGTGGTTGGGGGTGGGGCCCGAACTTCTTTATGTCATCAGCCTTACAGATCTAGTTCAAGGGGGTGACATTCTTTGGTAATTTGTTTTCAGTAAAGCTTGCAGATTTCTCCCTTTAACAATAGCTAATCCTTGAGATTGGGGTGGGGTGGGGGTGGACCTAATCACTCAGCTTGTCCCTAAAGACTTGGCCATCAGGAGCGCTAATGAAGTACAATATTGACTCCAGGATGCATTTCCCCCCAATAACAACGACTGGTATATTGCGCAGTTTTCTCCTGATTAATTAAAATCAAGCTGCCCATCTAACTGTCATAACCAAATAAAAAGCCCATGTTGTGATTCTGACCTCATTGCTTTTTAATGGCACCGAGTTTCACGCTCATTTTTAAAATCTGCTTTTCAGAAATGGTTTTCCCAGCCAGGAAGGAAAATGAGTGGCTGTTGACCATTTTCCTTCAAGCGTGTGGGGACTCTCCATTGTCGCAGCTGCCTGAGCCTCCACTTCAGCCCTAACTGCTTAAATGCCCATGGCCATGGCCGAGCAGCAGAGAGCTGGACACGCCCGTGTCCTTCTGCTGCTGCTTTCCCGTGGCAGGAGATGCCTTTAGGTCTGTGAGCAGGCCCCTCACAGCTCCGGCCACCTGCATGGACAGCTAAGAAGCAAAGCAAGTTTCTGTCAGTGCATTGGCCCAGAAAAGGGTTTCGGGTTCTCCGGTGCCAGTGGCAGTGGGTTTAGCTGTGGGATGCCATCGCGGAGGGACCCTAGAGTGACAGGTTTCTAAACTATGCTAGGCTGAGTGGCTCAGTTGGTGGTTGGAACATGGCCCTGTACATCAGGGTTGCAGGTTCGATTCCTGGTCAGGGCACATACGTAGATTTCAGACTCAATCCCCAATTGCGGCGTGTACGTGAAGCAACCGATTGATGTTAATTTCTCTCTCCCCCCCCCCCCCCCCCCCCCCCCCCCCCCCCCCCCCCAATCAATAAATATGTCTTCAGGTTGAGAACTGTTTCTCAGGGGTCAAAGACACTTCAGCTATCTGTCCCAGCCTGTCTTCTGAGCTGAATCAGAGGTGGCACCAGGTTGGTGACACAAGGCCCTCACACCACGCTGGACTGCGCCCAGGGCTCCGTCCAGGCTGTGAGCCTGCCAGGTGCTCCAGGCCTGCGTTGATGCAGCGCTGTCTCCGGGTGCATGTTCCTCAAGTCTGCGGACTTGGCCCTGGCAGGTCCCTCGTGGGCTCCACGGAACCGGGTCCTACTTTGCTGGCCACGTCTGTCTCTAGGGGAAGACAGCAAAGGCAAATTTTGAAGATGAGCAAGAAAACGTGTGCACTGAAAAAGCAGGTCAGAATCACAACGTGGGCTTCCTTGGTGTAGTGCGGCTCTGTGGATAGCTTGCTTTTAATCCATCAGCAGCTTCAGCCTGGCGGTATCAGAGTCCTGGTTTTCAAAAGGGTCATTCTGTGCCCTTTAATTTTAGTGTCTGAGGCCAGGCTGGGGCAGCGCCTTGTGATTGGCCTGTAGGGTGTAGGCCTGGTCCCTGAATGGCCATGTTCTGAGGCAATTTGGGGCTCAACGGGTCCCTCACCCCGCGCCAGCCTGCACCAGTGTTCCCTACATGGTTTGGTGAGGGACGTGCGTCCCAGCTGTCCAGGGTAAGGGGGAGCGGTCAGGGGCCTGTGCCAGGTTCCAGGGCCAGCTTCACGAAGCCACACACATGTCCCTGTCCCTCCTGCTTGCTGGAGGCAAAGGGGAACACGGGGAGGAAGGGGGAGCAGCAGCACCGTGGGCTCCGGCCCTGAGTGGTAACCACCCCAGCGTGTGGGGCGCTGGTCTCTGCGCTTGGCAGTAAAGGGGACCTCGCTGTTTCAAAACACCTGTTTCTTCAACACGTCAGAAAGATGTTCCCAATCTGTCGCTTTGTGCTGAAATCTTTCATCTTTGAACATGTAACCCCGGCTGTGTTTTCCCGTTTCCTCCTGCGCCGCTGTCACTTTATCTCGGAACAAGCCAGCGCCTTCTGCAGACAACAGGTTCCTCTTGGAGTGTCTGTACAGGCCGGTCGGTCTGCCTCTGCTCTCCCAAGGCCTGGCCTGGGTTTCTCGTTCAGAGGCCCAACTCTCTCTTCCTCAGGTGTCAGCGGAAGCAGTGGCGGGTGGACCTGCCAGCCACCAGCGTGGTGATCACGTTCCACAATGAAGCCAGATCGGCCTTGCTGAGGACAGTGGTCAGGTGAGGCTGGGAGATGCCACCCCTGGCCCACCTGTTGCAGCTCCCCGAGGGTGTTTCCTTACAAGGGACACTGCACGTGGGCTGTGTCCCCAGCGCAGTCAGGTCCGGCCTGTCTAGGTTGCAGGCGGGTCACGTGACTGTGCAGGCCAAGAAGCCTGGTTCCCGCAGCCAGGGACTGGGGCCAAGATAGAATCACCACCCATGGAAGTGGTGCCCCCTAAAAGGCCTACCATCTTTATCTCTCCGTGTCTCCTCAGTGTGCTCAAGAAAAGCCCGCCCCATCTCATAAAAGAAATCATCTTGGTGGATGACTACAGTAACGACCGTAAGTACTGGGTGTTCCTGGAGCGTAGTGGCTAATGACAGGCTGATGTGAGGCCGGAATCAGGGCCGCAGAAGGGAGGGGTGCTTGCCTGCAAAGCCCTTAATAAACTTGAGGCTCAAGTGCTCTGCTTCTTTTCTTCTTCCAGCTGAGGACGGAGCTCTCCTAGGGAAAATTGAAAAAGTGCGGGTTCTCAGAAATGATCGGCGAGAAGGTAAGACTCTTCTTCATTCAGCACCAGACCATTAAATTCTGATTTTTCCCGGGCCCTGTAAGAACTTGAAGGATTCAGCTCAAACAGCAATGAGCTGGGTAGTCTTTTGGTCAATCTCCTGCTACCATTCAAAGCTTAACCCTTAGAAAGGGACCGGGCAAGAGTTCAAATGACATTTTGATTGATGTATTGAGAAAATTGGCTTCTCTCCTCCTTTTACCACCTAGGACTTTTTATTAGTCCCTCATGTACTACTAGAGTTTAGACGAAGAAACAAAAGATTGAGCATTGGGGGCATTTCATGACTCCATGCTCCTGGCATCGGATTAAATAACTGAGTCAAGTGTGACGGCCAGTCGAAGGTGAGCCACCCAAAAAACAGAGGACCGTCACCACCATGACCTGCTCACTGGGTTTTGCAAATACCGGCTTCAGAATCTGCCGTCAGTCTGGGCTTTCTTAGTGCTGGGCTCACCAAGTCTACTTTGTTGGCACTTATAAGAGGGACTGCAGAGAGGGAACATATTACTTTGAAGTGTCTGGGAAGCGAAGCTGCAATCCGAGTGTAGTTATGAGCATCCACTGCATCAGTGGAGCACCTGGTGGCTCCCCCGGGGGCCTGAGAAATGTCTCAGGGCTTTGAACAGGGCCGAGTTCTTGCGGCTACCAGCTTGGATAACGTGAGCCCTTTCTTCCGGTTCCCTGTGCTGCGTGGCTGGAGCGAAGGGGTATAGTTTTTCTTAGCAAGAATCTAATCAGCCAGTCAAGTGAGTTGGCCCGTGAGGGCCGCACTTGAACTAACTGGAAGAGCATCCGTCTAGATGTTCCAGTTGCCTGAACAACGGAGCAGCCCGGCCCCTAAGCCAGCTCTGTCTGCAGAACTCGCGTCTGTCCCCCAAGCTCCCAGTCAACTCAAATCTTGAGATCAAGCCAAAATCTTGCATTGTATGTTTGCATTTGGCCCTAAACAAGCTGCATAATAACTCTTGGATTTAAACCCAAAGCATCTTCAGGCACGGGGCGGGGAAAGGAACAGAAGAGGTGGAGAAACGAAGGATGTTTCTCAGGTTGGCATCGCATGACGGACAGATCACTTGCTAGCATTAGTGGTGCCTTGAAACCACTTACAAATCAAACAACTGCTTCTAAATACAGACTTCCCACGGGCTGTCCGTGAGGTGGTTCATTTGGGTAAACCCGCATTGACGCATTGTGGGTGAGAAGGGGCAGTTGTGTGAAGCTGAATTATGGTGGGGCTGTGTGGGGCGGATGAAATACATGATGGTTGGTAGGAAAACGTACACACAATACAGGTGCATGTATGTGGGCATGTACGTGTGTGTGTATACATCCTATGTGTGTAAACATCTACGTAGGGCTACAGGGATGCTACGGGATGGCAGAGACAATCAGCTGCAGAGACTCATGGTGGTGAAAGACCAGCTTTAGGGTTCAGGGATTCATTGCGCCAGCAGCCCCGGTCTGGCAGCGTGTTAGGGTTCCTGGAGAGCCTAACAGATCGCCATGCCTGGCCCTGCCCACAAGTAATGAAATGTTCTGGGTTGCAGGGGGTGGGGCCCAGGCGTCTGCATTTTAAGGACTGCGTAGATGATTCTGATGTGCTCTGAAGGTGGACCACCTCACCCTTCCCTCTCATTGGGCAGCTGGAAACAGAACGGCCCAAAGGTTAGGTGGCTTTCTCAAGGCCACGCAACTGGCTGATGACAGCAGTGGGGTGAAACCCTATCCGTAACCCAAGTCTTCTTTTCGTCTCAAGGCCTTTTTTCCTGTCCCTACTGTCCTGCCTTCTCTTGCATTAATGTACTTAATTTTCCCATTTTTATTGAGAGGTAATTGACATGGAACATTGTGTCTACTCTGGGTGTACAACACAATGGCTTGATATAAGTACATCGATTACCATAGGTGCTGTCTTAACACCCGTCACCTCACATGGTAACAGGTGTTTTTCCTTCTGAGAACTTTTCTGTTCTAGCAACTTCCAAATAAACGTGCAACATTGTGTTGTTAACTCTAGTCATCATGCTGTGCGTTGATTGCATCCCGGAGCATTTAACTGGGAGTTTGTACCTTTGGATCCACTTCATTCACCCACCTCCCACACACCCACCACCCCGGAAAGAGAAACCTTTTGTCTTTTTTCCCTCCTCTGGCCCACTGCTCCGTGAATAACATTGAAACCCATTCGGACTACTCTGTATAAAGGAGCTTAAAACTCTCAAAAAAGTTCACATTGGTGGTTACAGAACAGACAGGGGGATGTTAAGAAGAATAAAGGAACTAGAGAAGCCAAAGAACTTACATGCATGACTCATGGACATGAACTAAGGGGGGCATTGCTGGAGGGAATGGGGTACTGGGTGGAGGGGGGCAAAGGGAGGAAAATTGGGACACCTGTAATAGCAAAATAAAACATACTAATTAAAACAACAAAGAAGAAAACCCTCCCCCCTGTCAGCTGTGAATCGTCACTTCACCTTCATACATAAAGCCCAGTGTACATAATAAAACCGTTTATGACCATATTGTCTAAGGAGAAATAAATACGCTGTTTATAAGACTGTGTATAACGTAGCAGTGTCTATTAACAGGCCACAAACACATACATGGTATAACTTGACTAATAGTGTAAGTAATTTTGCATAAAAGCTAAAGAACTGGGCCTTGTCATTTCTTCGCAAGATTGCTCAGCGATCGCATTGACATCAGTCCGCACCGTTGGCACTTGCGGTGCCTGGGTGACGCCTCCTTCAGCCCCGTCCGCCAGAAAACTGTCGCTCTGACAGAGGAACAAGAGCGCAGGGGAGGGGCCGTGCCCGTTTCTCAGGTGCCCTCCGCCCTGCCCTGATGTGCCTCCCAACCCCCTCCCACAGGCCTGATGCGCTCTCGCGTCCGGGGCGCCGACGCCGCCCAGGCCAGGGTCCTGACGTTCCTGGACAGCCACTGCGAATGCAACGAGCGCTGGCTGGAGCCGCTGCTGGAGCGGGTGGCTGAGGTGAGGCCAGACTGCAGCTGTGGTTTTCCTCGGTGCTGGGAAAGGGGAAAGCAGCCTCTGGGACATTAGTCCTCCAGTCCTCCGGGGGAGCCTCTCAGCGGGGGGAACCTCATGTGACAAGGAGGCGGGCGGCGGGGGTCCGCGGGGGGTGGTGACCCCTGATGGGTGGGAGACCCTTTTCTTAGGAGGCTCCTCCTTCCTTGCAGCTATGCAGCCAGCGCTCTGTGAGTCAGGGGCAAAGTGGCTCGGGCCCCAGCCTTGGGGAGGCCACCAGGGTGGTCTGGGGCACACTGTGCGCTTCTGCAAACATCCTCGCTGGTGCTACACGGGCTCTTTCACGTCTCTTGCCTTCTGCCTGCCTCTTGCCTTTCCTCCCTGCTAAGAAAGTGCTTTCTTGAAGTGAAAAAGCCAGCTTACTGCAAGTCCTGGAGGAGCATAAAATGTGAAAAAGAAAACTTGATACAGGTCCTAAAGAAACATAAAATGAGCAGGTCGTTCTTTTTCACAGCAGCTAGGAGAGTTGACGTGCAGTAAGTCACCCAGTAACTAACTAACCGCAGGCTGGTGGCACTGTGGTCATGAGAGCCCCTACCTTTGATTGAGTACAAACTACGTGCTGGACACTTTATTATTATTATTATTATTATTTAAAGATTTTATTTATTATTTTTCAGAGAGGGGAAGGGAGGGAGGTAGAGAGGGAGAGAGACATCCATGTATGGTTGCGTTTCACCTGCCTCCAGCTACAGACCTGGCTGGAGACCTGGCTTGCAACCTGGTTATGTGCCCTGGCTGGGAATCGAACCAGTGACCTTCCTTCGGGTTCACAGGCTGGTGCCTTATCCACTGTGCTACCAGCCAGGGCCTTGGACACTATCCATGACCCTTAACCCAGGTATCGCTCCCAGTGGACTAATGAGGGCCTGGGGCTCAGGGTGCTTGAATAACTTCCCGTAAGTCACACAGGGGCTTGACTGATGAGGCTTCTTAGGCCACGTACACAGCTTTCTAAGAGAAGAACCCGTCCCGTTCCTACTGCCGGCTTCTCGCCCCGCCAGGCTGTGCCCCCAGGATGTTCAGAGTGCGGTACGAAAGCCACTCAGAATTATTTCAGGGACCTCTGGCTAAAGGAAGGATGGAGAGTTGGGACTGTTCATTCTCGCTAATTCCTGTCCTGTCAAAGGAAATTAAAAATAAGCGAAGTGGACTTAGCGGCAGAGCAAATTATGTGCTTGAACTCCCACAGCCTGCTGCACACTGAGCCCAGCGCCTGGGGCTTCGTTCTCCTCAGCTGTCCCTGCACCTCAGGGTTGTTGGCTTTTCCCTGTAAAGCTGCACCTGGGGGGTGTGAGCTTCATACCATAGCTAGTTTTCCGAAGTCTCTCTTCCAGCTAACACGGGGCTCTTTCACTGGCTCAGGAAAGCACTTACTCTTTTGTGACCAGTCAGCATGGGGCAGCATCTCTCACCAGCGCATTTAAAGAGGCGGAAGAGTTAAAAGGCCTGGTGCTCACAAACTGCCTTATCAGGACATGGCAGGGTAGCACCAAGACAAGCCTCAGTGTCCGGGGGAAGTTGTTTTGTTTGAATCGCAGGTGAGACCAACTTAAAAAGACTCTGGCCGCTTTGGTTTACCTGGGGCCGTAGTAAGAGAGGAACTCTGCACGTCACACACCCCTCACCACTCACAAGCTCATGGAAATACGTCCCTTACTTGACTGGGTGGACAGCTCAGCCCTGGGTCCATTCCGGAGGTTGACAGCCGCTCACAAGTTACCCATGGTCAAGTGCGAGCTGAGCTCAGAATGAAAGCAGCCCTGGGCTTTGGGAAACCAGAAGGACCCCTGGGACACACTGGTGTCACCCAGGCCCTCAGCCAAGTGAACAGATGCCTGGACTGTCCCTGTGTCCCCAGCATCTCATCTTAGAGAGCAATTCCCTCCACGTACCTGCTTCCTCTGTCCTTCAACGCAGAATGGGACTGACTGTCTGTCCATGTGATGACATGGGGCTGGTGGCAGGACCTCCGTGGATACAGGGGGCAGCCAGGTGTCCCTGTACCTGCCTCACTGACTCCTTCTTCTAGGGGCTGGGCTCTCAGTGTGATTTGACACCCACTCTTGTCTTGTCCTTTTTCCTAATGCAGGACAGGACTCGGGTTGTGTCGCCCATCATCGATGTCATCAACATGGACAACTTCCAGTACGTGGGGGCGTCCGCAGACTTAAAAGGAGGTGGGTGCCTCTCGTAGTCCTGCTCTTCCTGCTCACAGGGTGGCGGCCTGAGCACAGCCCCCTCTCAGTGTCACACCTGACGGGGGCGGCAGCTTGAACACTTCGGAGCTTGTCCTCCGAGCATCTCTGTCCAACAAGCCCCATAAAGAGCCAGAAACACCCCGGCTTCCTTCGAGACTCATAGCTCTTTGAATTTCTGTCACCATAGTGGTACTTGTGACTCAGGACACTTCTGGGGTCATTTTTCACCAGGGAGAATTCGGCTTCCCCACCCCCATCAGGCCTCTAGGACGCAGGGACCCCAGTGCTGGCAGGCAGCGTGTGACGGGCACCACGGGCATAGGTTTGAGCAGTTGGAGGGGCTGGAGCCTCATCCCTCCTGCCAGCCTGTCTGGTCCCTCAGGGTCCTGGTGGCAAAACCCTTTACTTGGTCACCCAGGGGGACACCTGGACACCCCTGGCTCCTGCTCACCAGTCACCAACTGCTGCTGATTTTACACCAACATGTGGTTGGTTCTGGGCCGTTCTCCCCACCAGGACCACCCCGGTCCTCCACTTCTGTTACCTGCATCTGCACAAGCGCACCCGTGTCCTGTCCTGTTGGTCCTCACAGCCTGCGGTGGGACCCTCAGACCCTCCCTCCACGGGACCCCGAATTATTTGTCTCGTGCGCTCTCTGCCTTCCTTAAAATTACCAAAGGCCCCAAAGAACTTCAGGCTGGGTGAGCTCTGATGTCAACATTTGCTGTATTAGAAAGAAAAGCTGAGAAACGGGAACTTCAGGCCGGGTGAGCTCTGATGTCAACATTTGCTGTATTAGAAAGTAAAGCTGAGAAACGGATGAAACTTACAAGCAGATTAGAGTCCTGTTGTTCTCAAATGCTGGCACCACGTGTCCTGCAGCTTCTAGAAAGTTCCATCACACGCTTTGGAAAGAAGGAGCTGGAAAGAGGCACCTGAGGGCTCAGTATAAATATAAACGTAGTTTTGACATCGCAGGCCCCTGAAAGGATCTGTGTGTGTGTGTGTGTGTGTGTGTGTGTGGGAGTGACCTGTGCACCCCAGGACTCTGCCACAGCCCAGTAGTAAGTGCCCCTCACTCTGAAACCCGGCAGGTTGGCAGCCTCGCCTCTCAGAACTCGGCCGAGAGCCAGGGAGTCAGCAGGGACCACCCTGGGCTGTTGAAACCGCCGTCACAGTCGTGCCTGAGCATGTGATTTATTCACCATGGATCCTTTACACCCCAGATTGGGGCATTCTTGTTCAGCCGCCCCGCTGGACAAGAATTTCTTTACATATGCGAGAGGCTTCTTTTCCCACCTCCTCATACGTAGAGCACATTAGAAGACAGGCGATTCCAGACAGACGCACAGCCTAACGTGAAAAAAGAAAGCAGCGGAACTATAAAATGGGGCACAGCCTCAGGAAGCGGGGTGCTGGGACCAGTTAGTGGGAGTTGGGCCTTCGGTGCCACCTGCCCTTCTCGGATCATGTCACCTGTGCTCTCAGTAGCCCTGGCTGAGGAGTGGGGTGACCATTGTGCCGGGGAGTGAAGGGCTGAGCGTGGCCGGCACGAGGTCAGGGGTTGTGCCCAAGCCCCTTCCTTCCCTGTCAACGTGCCAGCAAGAGGCCATTTGTTCAGGGAGGACAAGATTTAGGTTGAGAAACGAAATCCGAGAGAGATTCTTAGCAAATGGTGAAAAGGTTTGGAGCTTTAAAGAAGACAGATCCCTAGCCATCAAGATGCCTTAATACACAGCATGTCTTGCTCCCCAAGCATTTGCCAGAGTTGGATGTGATGGGCTCCCCTCTTCCCACAGATGTGGGCGCAGCAAGATGATCAGCAGTGGGGTGCAGGTCTCCTGCTGGATCCAAATAATGGGGGCCAGTTTCACTCTTAAGAGCATTTTAGGAAATCCCTTTAGGGGAAAAAAAATAATCAGGGGTGACATTTTTGGAGATTCTTACAATCTAATAATAGCTTATCTCTTTGGACCAAATTAATAGGATTATAAGGAGCATTCAGAAAATGCATCTAGGTGTGGCTGTCAGACCCTTGGAAAAGCAACTGGGGGGTGGCTGCTGATGGGGTGCATTTTGGGGGAGAGTGGCTCAATGAGGGGTCCTTTCTAGGAAAGGGGACAGCTGGCCGCTGGGGCCAGGGGCGTACAAATGCCAGGAAGCACGTCCAGGTACCAGGCCCCGCTCACCCCGCTGCGTAGCCTGCGTGTGCTGCAAGGGAGTCAGGGCAGGAGCCAGACGGACCAGACATGGAGGCTGGCCTGCCTGCTTCGCTACTCCTCTGGGCTCCTTTCCAGCTCAAAGTTCTCCCTTTCCCACCTCACCCCACGTCCTTCTTGCCTTGAATGGGGCTCATTAATGATCAAGAGCCGGTGAAGACGCTGTACCCCATCGTCACTATGTTGTATACCCATAACTAACACAGTGTCATGTGTTGACTCGAATGGGAAGATACGTAACGTTTTTTAAAAGAGACACTGAAGGCATAAGTCTGCAGGCCCAGGGAGCTGTCGGCAACCCCTGCCCTGAGGCGGTGATGGTGGTCTCAGCAGACCGTCTCCCCCACTCTTCTGTCATTGCTGGCAGCCGCTGGATGTGCCATGGTGTCCCCGACACACCCCGTCCCTCTCCTCACCTCATGTGCGTCCTTAGGCGTTTTACCGATAGACACGCCTGACTCGTGCATTCTGTTCTCCGTAAGCTTCGTGGGGAAAGAAAAGGTCAGCGCTCCCTCCTCGCTGCTCTCTCCCCGGTGCGTCTTTGTGCTGTGTTGTTTGCGTTGTTTTAGTTTTCAGTGAGTCTCAGGGTGGCAGGTGCCAGCTGCCAGCTCTGTCAGCACCCGTGTTTCCCCTCCGTGGTTGGCAGGTTTTGACTGGAACCTGGTGTTCAAGTGGGATTACATGACGCCTGAGCAGAGGAGAGCCCGGCAAGGGAACCCGGTCGCCCCCATAAAGTAAGTGCCCAGGTCACAGGTGAGACCCCAGGCTCTGGCCTCGTCCTGCGGATCTAACGGGGCTCTCCTCCGTCCGTGCCCCCAACTCCGTACCATATCCCCTGTCCTACCTCAGGGCGGTGTCTGCAGGTTGCTGTGATGCTCACACGTAAGGCCACACCTGCGGTCCGTGCTGGGAGTCACGATACACCTCTGTCTCCTCAGGGTGGGCCGGGACCCCGAGACCTACCTGTCAGCACAGCATTTCCCTTCTGAGTTTCTCTGCAGCGCACTGCACACCGCATGCTGCGTGCTACGTGCTCTATACCATGTTCTGTGTGCTGTACACCACATGCTGTGTGCTGTACACCATGTTCTGTGTGCCGTACACGGCATACTGTGTGCTGTACACCATGTTCTGTGTGCTGTACATGGCATGCTGTGTGCTGTACACCATGTTCTGTGTGCTGTACATGGCATGCTGTGTGCTGTACACCATGTTCTGTGTGCTGTGCGCTGTATGCCAGTGTGCTATAGACCATTCCCAGCACTTTAACCCTGAATTAGCTCCCACAGCATCTCTGCTGGGATGAAGTAGGGGTTCTGCAAACATTCTGTTAACCCTTCCCCAGCTGAGGGAAGTGAGGCGGACGGGGGCCCATCACACAGAGGAGGAACCTGCTCCCGGACAGGGACCAGGCTGAGGTAGCTGATGTTATCGAGCGTGGCCTAAGCGTGCTGCTTCGTGGGTGTCTTTTTTTGAAGTCCTCTAAGGGAACTGGGCACAGAAGGGCCGAGAACTTGCCTAGGGCCACGAGTCAGAGTGGTGAAGCCCCAGCGGCCACCCTCCAGGACTCAGTCCAGCCCCGCACAGCTCGGGGCGTCCCGCAGGGCAGATGGGGGAGGCGTTTGAAGACGGCCGTGGTTGGCAAAGTAGAGAAAGACACCCAGAGCAGAGGGCGACGCCGGGCAGTTCATTGTAACGTCAGCGTGTGGCCCTGACCCTGGCCTGACCGTGCTGACGGGCTGACCTTGACCTTTGACCCCTCCCTCTCTCTCCTTCCACGCTCTCTGCCTCTTTAGAACCCCCATGATTGCCGGAGGGCTGTTCGTGATGGATAAGTCCTATTTTGAAGAACTGGGGAAATACGACATGATGATGGACGTGTGGGGAGGCGAGAACCTGGGTACGTATGAGCGTCTTCCCATGAAACCACACCCTCTTCCTGCCCACCAGGAGGGACGGAAAGGACGGGTGGACAGTTAGCCAAGAGTCGGTGGTAGGCAGGGTACCAACCGGAAAATGTGTTTAAAGATGGTAGAGTGACCACCATCGGACATAATGAGCCCCCCCGCACCAGCATAAACAAATAAGCGTCGCCTTGTCCTTAAAGGTGTCTTGGGCTGGGTGTGAAAATGTGTCCCCTGGGAGGGCAGGATGCCAGAGTGCAGAAAAGCTCTCGAAGGGCAACGCAAACTCCTTAACATCGCTTGAATCAGAGGGTTGGAAAGCGCGCTTATAAAAATGGGGGAACCATCTAGGGCTCTGGGGCTCATGTTTCACCGTGGAGAGGACAAGGAGCTCCAGCGAGGTGGGAGGAGGGGACTGCGATCCCGCACGTCTGATGGGGTGGAGGACTTGGCATTGAATCCTCCCCTAACTCCTTCGTGAATGGTTCTAGCTTTCTTTCTTTCGTTCTTTCTTTTTCTTTAAATAACCCGTACAAGTGCATTTGTACCTAGGTACAGGGGCAGTGAAATTTTACAGACTTCGGCGTACATTGGTACCTGCATATTTACTGCAGAAAGATAAGACTCTTCTTTTTGTCTGGTTTTGTTTTACATTTGTTTCACTTGAAGCCTTCCAATGCCCGGGGTTCGGAGCAGATTCGCCCTGGCTACTGAACGCTATTAAATTCCATCTGCCCCTGGGTGGGTGGGCGCACCCGGGAGGAAGGCAGTCAGGGAGAAGGAGGAGAAGATGATGCCACTCTCATTTTTAGTAGTTTTCACTTGTAACAGAGACCGATCGTTTGTTAGTTTAAAAGAGAGGACTAGAGGGACCTGCTATTTTTACCTCTTTCTACAGTGTTGAAGTGAAGTGATAACATCAGTTTCTCTGTCTTGGTCCGAGGTCGGAAGTGCCTTTTGACTCAGAAGCAACATGAGGGACCCTGAGTCGTACTCCTCTGCTTGTTCTCTTTTTGTCTCTTTTTCTTCTTTTTTTTTTAATGCTATATTGACAGGGAGGCAGCACTTGGATTAAAGCCGTTTGAGCTCAAAAGTCTTCAGAAGAATTGGTATCCTCTGAAGAGGGTTCTGAGACCGGCTGAGTGGAAATAGGACAGCACATCACTTAGGGGACATTGCCCCGCCAACACAGGACAGTGTCACAAGTGTTTGCTATTAGCTGGAAACACAGATCAGGAGAGTGACAGAGCAGCCAGCCTTTCATGTCAGCATGTACAAAGAAATTTGATTCAAGCATCAAAGAAGACATTTCGCCCCGAGACCAGAGGGAGAATTGGTTTTTAGTTACCTGGCCTGTTGTGGGTTCGGGTTTTAAGTTGATGTAGCTGGGAGGTGTGTGAAGCCCTACAGAAGGGTCCAGGGGGCTCGTTTATGATGGGGGAGGGGTGCGCCCTGCCTGGGCTTGGGTGGCATCTGCTCTGCCCTTGACTGGCTCGAGGAAGGCTGCTCTTCAGGAGTCTTTGGGGTCAGCTGGCACAGGGTTTCAGCGAGAAAAATCGCCAGCTCTCTCTCTTTCTTTCTCCTTGGCCCTGCGCTGACTTGTGGGGCCCATATGTGCACCGGCAGTGGTGGGCACCCTGAGTGGGTGGGTGGGGGCAGAGATCCCCAAGTAAAACCTCAACACCCTCCTCCACGTGCCCACAGGACCCCTGGGCCAGCCGCAGGTTTCCCTGGCTCTTGGTCTAAATCTAGTGTCAGCAGCTAAGAAGGAGGTGGGACAACCTGACCCTAGGCCCCGAGTCAGGTGGGGTCAGGTTTGGGAGCATCCTTTGTCCTTTCCGGCAGGACCCCGCCCCGTAGGGATGGAGCTAAACCATTGATCTTCAATTTTCCCCATATCCCAGCACACGTAACTAATTACTGAAAGCCTGCGACACACCCAAAACGAGGCTAAGATATTTCTTGGCCGATCTGACCCCCCAAAAAAACAAACAAAAAATAGGTGTGATTTGGATGCGCTCCCATGGGACAGCGGTGGTCGTGTTAACTGCTGTCGTTGTTTTACTTGACAACTTGCGGGGAAAGCGGGCAGTGCTGCTGGCCCAGCCCGGCAGTCAGGGGGTGTGTGTCCTAACCGTCCCTGCGGCGAACAGGAGACAGTCACTGCCTTCAGCGTCACCACATGCCACACCTCTGAGGACCCATGTCTCACCCGCTGGTCGTTAGCAGAGCCACTCTGCAGGCATGAAACTGCCAGATGAAAAAGCCAAGGAATTACACTCATTGTCCCCGGGTTCAAGTGCAGTTGGAGTTGAAAATAACTGTAGTTGTACGTGGCTTTTTTCAAGTGTCCCACCATCTGTCTGAACGGACACTGTACTGGTTTTAATAAACTCCCCACACAGAAGCCAGGCGCTCTCCCTAGACTTTGATTTTGAATTTCCCACTTAGGGAAATTAGGGAATTATGTAAATATACAGCGTATAATTACATTTTGTTTCCTGCAATGCAGAGAACTTCCTAGGCGCTTTGTCGGGCACTGTAAGGAGGGGAGAAACATCCACAGCCTAGGCCTGGGTGGTTGGCACGTACATTGTTCATCGTGCGAGGGGGGTGGTGGCAGTTCGGGTCCCCCAGCAGCCACAGCATCGCTCCTTGTGAGTGGGGTGCTCCCTATGGCTGGAGTTTGCCGGATCCGGGCGGAGCTGTTGTGCTGTGTGCGGGGTGGGTGTCCCGGCCTCCCCCCTCCCCCCCCGTGCGGGTGGGCTGCCACGGCCCCAGCCAGGTTTTGCCCGCCCCTGGTCTGCAGCAACCCCACCGCGTCGCTGACGGATCCGCACCAGTGACAGCGGCTGCTGATGCTGGAGATTCTGTCTTGCCTCCCCAGCACATTCTTAGAGATGCGCAGTGGTGTCAAGGAAATGCCCTGTTACACAAACCTCACGAAGCCTTTCAGGAAAGAGAAATAGTTGACCCTTGCGGTATATGACATCTTGACTTACCTATGTAACCGCAGTTTCCTATACTGTCCCACGTCTGGCCCCGGCTGCAGGCCCTCCGGCTGGGTGGTGGCGAGGACAGGTGCCTGTGTGTCCCAAGTCAGTGTGGGGGGCGGGGGCTCCTCCCAGGTACAGGTGCTTAGCCAGTGCAGCAGAGCCTGTGTGCCCTGCTCGCTGCCCCTGCAGGCGACTCCGTGCTGACATGGGGGGAACATAGGCTGGCTGGGCCCACACTGACTGGTCAGAGTCCGTGGGCAGCTTTGAGGCAGTTGTCACTGAGCATCCTCAGTCCCCATCCTGTTCCATAGGTGCCCTCAAACTTGGCCAGGTGGCCTGAGGCCTGCTACCTACCACACACGGACAAAGACTGTTTTTGCAACTTAAAGGAAGAGATCTGATTTTTTTTTTGTTCCTGGAGGAAGGAAATGCAGATGAATATTGGTGCTCAGTGCATTTAAAAGAAGTTTTAGAGGAAGGTGGTGTATGGTGACCTGTTGCAGCTAACATATAAGCTTGTAGGCACCTGCTGCCTTTGATCCATGGATGCTTTGGTGCCTGCAGTGTGGCCTTGGCTGGCGGTATTGACGCTGAGCCAGTGTAACAGTCCACCGTGGTCGGGAACCAGCTCCTGAGGGATCCAGCCCAGGCATTTCCTCCATCCGTGTTTGTGACGTTTCAGGGATTGATGTGGCCTCATCCTAGGCCCTCTGCCTCCTCAGACCAGAGACTCAGTCACTCTTGTCTCAGGGGGTCTAGTCTTACTCTGGAGAGAAAAAAAAAAAAGTCTGGGACTTGGTGACACAGACCTACTTGGCTTCCGCAGTTCTGATCTGTGCTAAAAATGTAAGACAGAACATGTCCTAACACGGGTACTCTGTTTGGCATGAATTCCCTTTTTTCTCTCTCCAGCTTTATTAAGGCGTAATTGTCCATTTAAAATTGGGGATATTTGCCCGGGCTGGTGTGGCTGAGTGGACTGAGCACCAGCCTGCGAACCCAAAGGTTGCTGGTTCGATTCCCAGCCAGGGCACATGATCAGGTTGCAAGCCAAGTCTGTAGCTAGAGGCAAGTGAAAGGCAACCAGGCATTGATGTTTCTCTCCCTTTCTTCCTCCCTCCCTCCCCTCTCTCTAAAAATAATGGATAAAATCTTAAAAAATAATAAGATAACATTGGGGATATTTAAAGTACATGTCATGATGATTTGATATACACGTAGGTTGGAGTAGTCACTGCAGCCCAGCTAATCCGTATGTCCACCTGCACGTACTTTCTTGACTGGGCCACAGGGGCCTGGAGATCCAGGCTTGTGGGCTGTCCACTGCAGAACATTCCAGACTGTGTTCTGAGAAGAGGCGTGTTCCCTATTCATGACCTGTGCGAGGGCGCCCCTGCTGGGCTGGGGAGAGGGGGGCCGGGCATCCGCGCCCCATCTGGGCTGACTGCTGAGCAAAGCACCCGGGCTCTGCTGCTCACCCCGTCTCTTTGTCCACCCCAGAGATCTCCTTCCGCGTGTGGCAGTGCGGTGGCAGCCTGGAGATCATCCCCTGCAGCCGCGTGGGGCACGTGTTCCGGAAGCAGCACCCTTACACTTTCCCCGGGGGAAGCGGCACTGTCTTCGCCCGGTGAGTGGCTGACAGGCTGAGCAGGGACGAGCCCAGGGCTGACTGCCACCCAGACAAGAGTCAACCTTGGGCCCTATGGAAACAGGTCCTTCAGTGGCCCCCCACTCGGTGGTGACAGGGGACACCTATTCATGCACGTACCTCGGGGGCCTCTCAGGCATCACGCTGAGTAGAAAGGTGCTGGTCTCAGAAGGTTGGGTCCTGTGCAGTTGCATGTCCAGGACAGTCTCCGTGGGACACAGGGATCATGGTGGAGACAGACCAGGGGTGCCAGAGGACTGGGAGCATGTGACAACACAGGGACGGCACGAGGTGGATTGTTTGTGGCCCTGATGCCCATGGGGCTGGTCAGAGAGATCCACACGTGTGTGAAAGCTCACAGGGCTGGGCACCCAGAAATGCCGTGCAAACAGATTATTTTAAGGATAAGAACCTCGGCTTTTTTATTACTATTCAAGGCACAGTATATGAATAATACTACCGTCAAGCCATAGTAAATTCTAGCGCGAAAGACCTCGTGATATATAGATATGATTCATGGTACATAATGGAGGTGTTTTAGCCAACGTAAGAGCTTTCTAAAGGAAAAACAGCAATTATTAGCCCACGAGAAGCACATTTTTCTCTAGGGAATTCCGTAGATGCTAAAGATGAACAGTGTAGAAGCCAGTTAGCCTCGAGGAGACGGGAGTAGTCAACCCAGCACCCGCCCAGCCAAGTAAGGTTATTTCAGACAATCAGTCGAGGCTGTGAAAAGAAACTGGCCCTGTGGTTTGGCACAAGGGCACAGGAAGGGAAGAGGTGAATGAGGGCAGGACAGGCAAGCACATGGCACTGCAGAACAGGACACCAGGTGTGGCTGGAGCCTGGAGAATAGGAGACGGTAGGACAGGTTATGTGCCCTGACTGGGAATCGAACCAGTGACCTCTGGGTTCACAGGCCGGCGCCTACCCACTGAGCCACCAGCCAGGGCTTCTTATCTATTGTTAACTGTTCCCCAGAGCTACCTAGTGGTGGTGAAGCCATGATGACAAAGGACGCAGAAGCCAGGGGTTTGGGGCTGCGCTCCCTGCTACCAGCTTTCTATGGGTACATAATATGCATCATTGCAGAATAATTTCCCTATTTGCTTTCTTGGTGCTGCAACCCCAGTCCCTGGTCTAAAATACCAGCCCGTGCTGGAATTCTAACTCTAGTCTCAAAGACTTCCGCTCTTTAGTAACCTGTGGTCGGTGAAAGACCAGAAAGCAAGTTCTCTGCAGCGAACCCCACCGTCACACCCTGGGTGCTGAGCCGGGCAGCCTGCTCCGCACCACTGCCAACGCTGCTGGCCCTCCGGGAAGGACCTTCCCAAGTGGTGCTCCAAGCAGACACGTGCGGGGTGGTGCCAACGGCGAGAAAGTGGGTCGCAGCTCAAGGAGATTTACTTTGTTTCCAGTAACACCCGCCGGGCAGCAGAGGTCTGGATGGACGAATACAAGAACTTCTATTACGCAGCAGTGCCTTCCGCCCGGAACGTTCCCTTCGGCAAGTGAGTGTCGCCTGTGCCCTCCTGAGATGCTTCACTTGGGACCCTGCGGGAGGGGCGTGGAGTGGGGCCGTGGCAGCCTGAACCCCAAGAACTGTTCTGTGGCCAGAGTTAAGAACAGCCGCCCAAAGCAGGGGTACTCTCAGGTGGGAGGCAGGGAGGGGCCAAGGCTCCACTGCCCGCCCCTATCCTGTTCTCATGGGCCGGTTTCCAAGATTGAGGTAAAGAGTCCGTAAGTTCTTAAAATTTGTAAAAGAATCTTTGTTTTTCTCTCCTAGTATTCAGAGCCGACTGGAGCTCAGGAAGAAACTTAGCTGCAAGCCATTCAAGTGGTACCTTGACAACGTCTACCCGGAATTGAGGCAAGTCCTAGGGGCCTGGGAGGTTGACGTCAACACATGTCAGGAAGGCGGGGAGACCTCTCAAGGTCAAGTGAAGTTTGCGCCTCAGTCAGAGGCCGGAAGCGGGGTCTCCCCAGGAGAACTCCACATTTGTCCCAAAGCCTCACTGAGGACGCGCTGCCTGAACGGTGGCCTCTCGCTGCCTGACCTTCCCGTTCTTCTTAGATCTGGAAACGGTTCCAGGGTGTCACCCCATTGAACTTGTTCCCCACTGTTAAGAGGACAGGCTCAGTGACCCAGAGGGCTATGGTCCAACCAGCTCTCAGTGACCAGAGGAGTGATTCCCTCAGCGTGCGCTCTGGCTGTCTGCCCCATGGCCCTCCCTGCTGGTGTCTCAGCCCGGCCTCCATGATCCGGCTCCTGGGGCCTCACCTGCCCTGCTCCTCTCTCCCCACTTTGCTCCTGCTCCCCCAGAGCAGCTGCCCTCTGTCCTGCGGGCCAGCCGGGCCTCATGTGGTGGGGGGCGGTGACACCCTCCACAGAGGACCTGCAGGTCTGCCAGTTTCCAGCTCCATCTGAACGTCATCCTCTTAAAGGGACTGCCAGGCAGCTGTGGCCTTAATGGGGCACATTCTCACTCTGACTATTCCCAGAGTGTCTCACAGCGAGTTGCCATTATCACCCTTCTTGCTAATGGCTACTTTAGAGCCTTGTCACAGAGACTCGTTGGAGAACGGGAACATGCGGCCTGCCTAGGGACACCGCTCTGCGGAGCTGTCCCTCTGCCTTTAAGGACAGACAGCCCTGCTGGGGACTGAGAACGGTGCTGGTCACCAGTGGGAAGCTCCAGTCACCATCTGTCCCCTGGCTGAGGAGGGGCATTACAGCCCCATAAAGTGTCCGTGTTGCTGTCACAGCCACCTGTGACTTGGTGGATAATGACATCAGACAGGGGGACCTTAAATGCACAATTTTACTCACTTGTGATTTGGGGTGACATTGGGCCCACATTGGATCATCTCTAGAGTGTTCAGTGCCACTCGAGGGGGAGTTTGCTTTCCCCCGTAAGTGCAGGGCAGGGGGACACCCACTTCCCATTGGTATCGGATCGGTAACAATTACCTCCTCTTCCCAAATGCTTCCTGGGCCCTGGGCTGTGTGCTTTTACAGGGTGCTCACGACAGGCCCGTTCAGTGGGCAACGTGTGGCAGAGAGAATTGAGGTTCGGGCGAATAAATGGTGCTCCCCAGCTGGTAGCTAAAGGCAGGACCCACGGGCACCGTTGCTTCGTTTGCATCTGGTCACCCGGCAAACCGGTGCGCGCCTGCCGGCTTGGTCGATGAAGGTCAAGCCCTCAGCCCGCTGCAAAGTTAGAGGCAGCAGGACCCAACCACGTGACGATCGCTTTTCTGGAGGCCTCTCCCAGCAGACACATCGAGAGCACAGGAGCTTGTTTGTTCCCAAAGAATTTCCCTGAAACGGAGTAGAAAGAGCCCTTCTGCAACCTAGACCCTTCGGTGAGGGTTAGAGACCCTGGTGCAGTCCGTGGGGACGGGCTGTGGTTCCTGTCCCTCCTTTCCCGCCGTGTTCCTACGGCCTGGGACGAAGCCCCCAGCTCAGGGGTGGTGTCCGGAGCTGGCAGGCCTGCGGCAGTGAGTGAACCATCCTCACGTTGCTTCCCAGGGTTCCCGACCATCAGGATATCGCTTTTGGAGCCTTGCAGCAGGGCACCAACTGCCTCGACACGCTGGGACATTTTGCTGATGGTGTTGTTGGAGTGTACGAGTGTCACAATGCCGGGGGGAACCAGGTACGTGCGTGCGGGGCACTCGGGCACCTGGAGGCCCACAGGGAACAGGGAGGGGGTCCTGAGGTGACAAGTCCTAGCCGCCCCTTTCTTCTGTCATCGGTGAGGAAGCCCCTGGCTGCAGCCAGCCTCGGGATCAGACGGGGTGGCCCAGATTTTGACCGATGCCACGGGCCTGACATGAGCGTCAGGCCGGGTTTGCACCGACCTTGGCATCCGCTGTTACCCACTGTCAGGGCACGGCCGGCCGCAGGGCTGGTGGCCCTTTCCACCCCCAGGTTTCCAACTGTGCCTGTGACCACCTTCCTGCCTCCCTGCTATTTTAATAGATGCTTCACCCTGGGTGCTTATTTCCTGCCTATTAGATAATAATAGCTTAGGGTATAAAAATTTAATTACTACACGCTTCAGTTTGACACTCGCACACCTTTTCCTAGAAGCATGACAACCATGTGCCCCAGACGGGCAGAGTTCCCGTGAGGCAGGAACAGGCGTTTGGTAACACGTGGGCTTTGTACACAGTGGAGTCCGGGCAGTACCAGGTGCTCTTTCGTCTCCTGAAAATGTGCCCAGCTCTCAAAGGCCTCGCAATCTAAAAAGAAAAAAAAAAAAAGCTGCTTAGCTCAGCACATCCCAGATTTATGGAGCCCAAGACCTTCTTTAAACAAAATGATTCTTATACAAGGGCACCTGCTTTCTAGTAACGTTGGCTATTCCAGACCCTCCCAAGGAGAGGCCAGGTGGCTGCAGTCCCCCAAAACGTGGCCTCCTTTCTTCACTCGATGATGTCATCCGAGCAGTTGCCTGGAATGGTCTGGATATCCTAAATTAGGGAGGTGCCAGGTGGGGAGTTGGCCCCCGTCCAGGTAGGGGCCAGCGTCCAGGGTCCACCCAGCATGTGCCTGCTGTTGTCAGGCACTCAGGGTCTCAACTCTGTCCTTAGGGACATCCTCTGGGTCCCAGGCATGATTCCTGGGGGCAGGGGGCAGGCTGTTGGGCTTTGGGTGAGCACGCGGCCCGCCTGTGAACGCAGCTCACAGGGTTCCCGTTTGCACTGTTGCCCCGAGCCCTGCAAATGTCAGGTTGGGCCTAGAAGAGGACTCTATAAAGAGGAGGTGCCGGGGGACAGGGTGGAGGAGGGGGGAACAGCGGGAGGCACGAGCCAGGCAGTGTCTGTGGGTCATCCGATAAAGGGGGATGGAAAATAGCCGTCCTGCTGCCAACAATTCCGTGTCCTTGTCCGCCCTTGGGTCTGAGATCCTGAGGTTAAGTGTGGGCTCCCTTCCTGCTGGAAAACCAGGTGGCCTGTGTGACCCACATGGACCCTCACATGATGGCTGCGCTGCGGGACCTCGTACTGGTGTCGCTGGTCTTGCTTCCGGCGCTGGCACAAGGCTGGCCGCTCCTGGAGTCAGACGTGCAGAGCGCTTCATTCATTCCCGCCCTTCTCCCCTTTTTCATCTTGCTACCATGAGACCTTCCAGTTCCCTTCTCATCCGCAAGTCGTGGCTGAGCATCTCTGTGCCGGAACTGCTGTGGGCCTCTGGGGGGTCATAGCTGAGGAGACCCAGTGCCGCTGCCCCGGCCAGTGGGCCAGCACTGAAGGTCTCAGCCGCAGCTGTGAGCAGGGGACGTTCACCCCCACCCCTGGGCACACCTTCCTTCAAGGACCAACCTGAGGTCCCGAGAGCCTCCTTCTAGATCTGCACTGTCCAGCGGAGCTTTGGGTCATGCTGAGAATGTTCTAGATCTTCCAGGACAGCAGCCACCAGCCTCTGTCCTGAGCCCTCCCAGGAGTGGCTGGTGTGACTGAAGATGCCAAGTTCTTACTTTATTTAACTTTAATGCATGTAAGTAGCCACGTGTGGCTGGCGGCACTGTATAGGGAGCGCAGTTCTGAGGAGACAGGCCCCCAGTGCCCGTGCTTGCTGCTTGGGGTTCCAGCTTGTAGACCTGTCATGAGTGAGTCCTGTCTGAGCTGGTGGAACGGGACACTCCGGTGAGTCGCGTGCCACACGGATGTCACATGAGCGGGCAAATGACATTTCCTCCCAGAAGTGCTCAGGAAGAGTGGGGCTTGCCCCCTGGTTTCCGACACAGCTCAGCAGACACCCAGAAAATGGGAAGACTAAGGGCCCTGCTTTTTCAGAATGTCAGCGCGAAAGAGCACTTCTGACCCATTTCCGAACTTTATTTTGCGAGTTCGGATCGTGGAAATGCAACCGGAGAACAGGTGGCAGTCAGCTAGCTCCGTTGTCTGCGCCGCTGAATTCATTTTCCTGAAAGTCAGTGTCAGGTCCGCTTTCAAGTAGGCGCATGGGAGCAAGAACGTTGTGGAATCAGACATGAGCTTTAACAGGGTGTCAGCAAACCCTCCAACATCTTTCAACACCGTCAAAGAATAATCTAGAGCCTTCTCCATACAGTCACCTGCCCGCCCTCTGCCCGAGCCCATGAGTAGGGTGTCTTTGGGTCTGGTCGGGACTGTCTGAATGAATGCAAGGCCAGCAACCTCTTGGCCGGCAGGCGTCCTGAATTGCGGGCAACCCTGAGTGCCTGTCGGGGCCCTGCCAGCACCAGCACCTTGGAGGGGAGGGCTGGGCTGACCCTCAGGGCCCTCGAGAAAGCTCTGCAGAGCAGTCTCAGAAGTCCCGATGGGGTAGCAGGACACAGGGTGACACCAAGGAAAACAGGCCAAGCAGGCTGCTCTGCTCTCAGACTTTCTGACCCTTGAAGAAGCCATTTGTGAATGTGCGGGAGAGAAATGGGGCCTAAAGCCAGTGTTTCCCAAATGTATCTGACTTGAAACGAAGTCACGTGCAGGTAGAAACACTCATCGGTGAGACACTGAAGTCAGGGTGGGATGAGGGGACTGGCCCAGCCTGACTCCCCATGAGGGGGGAACGGAGCCCGGGAGCAGGTTAAGGGGCTTCCTGGGTGTCTGGCCGGCTGCCCCTGCGGGTGCTGGGCACACCCATCTCCCAGCCCCAGGGGGGCCGATGAGGGGACTGTGTTACCCTAGCCGTGAGTGCTTTTCTCATAGCAGACATTTGGGCCAAGACGACTTGGGTACCGAGCAGAGGGGTGTCTGTAAAGTGGATTCCTGCTGCACCTCTTTCCCCTGAGAACAGAAGAGAAGAAGAAAAGGAACACACTTTCTCCTTAGCGCTTGCAGGCGCCTTATTCCTGGGTTACCCATTCTCCCTGCCGGCGAGTGAGCTCCCTGAGGCCAGAGCCGGGCCTCCCCGCTGCATGTGTTCAGCGCTGGGAGAGCATGGGGGCGACGCGGGGGGCAGTCACCAGGTGGACAGATGGATGGAGGGACAGAGGGAGGAGTTGCAGCAGCTTTTCTCGAAGTGCCGCAAGGAGGGGCCTGGGGGTGGTGAGGTCACGTGTGCTGTGGGATTCCCAGTCAAGAGCTGCGATGGATCCCGAGGGCTCACACGGGTGTTCACCCCTTGGAAAGGTCAAGCCCTGGAGTGCAGGTTCGAAGCCTCACCCTCCCGCCCTGCCCTTGGCCCTGCCCGGAGCAGGTCCAGCCTGTCCCCTGCCTGCCGCCAGGCCTCCTCATCTTCGATCTCCAGCTGCCTGCTTGTTCACATGGTCTTGGGTACGCTTCAGAGCAAATGGCGGTGCTACTCACCCCTCTCTCCCAGCCCTCGCGGGGTTTGTACAAGCGAGTTGAGCATATATGTGTACACGGGCATACTTAGGTGTGTGTGTGTGTCTTTTTAAATCATGGGCAAGTTACTTCAACACTCCGGCCCGGCTTCCTACTCTGTGAAATGGAATTAATTAATAGTAGCCTGTCATGGGGCCCCGTTGTAAAGGGTTTTAAGGGAGTGATTGGCACAGAACAGGCCTCTGCTGTGAGCTGCGTGGCATGCGTGTGACTGCAGACCCATTTCTGGGGCTCGCAGAACTTTGTCAACTTGCTGCTCAGTTGTGAGCCCGCACACTGTATAGTTTGCTTAGCTATGCTGTGTGCCATTCAGAATGTTCACACATTGCAGCCCTGGCAGGTGGCACAGTGGATAAGGCGCCAGCCTGTGAACCCAAAGGTCGCTGGTTCGATTCCCAGCCAGGGCACATAACCGGGTTGCAAGCCAGGTCTCCAGCCAGGTCTGTAGCTGGAGGCAGGTGAAAGGCAACCATACATTGATGTCTCTCTTCCTCTCTCCCTTCCCCTCTCTCTAAAAATCATAAATAAAATTAAAAAAAAAAAAAAAAAAAAAAAAGGAGAAGAAGATTTACACAGGGCAGCCCACATTCACAAGTGCTGTTGGCAAACCACACCTGCCTCTGGACGGCGTCCTTCCAAACTAGCGCAGGTGCAAAGTTGGCCTTGAACTGTGTGGCCTTGAGGCCATCCAGCTTGAGCAGCAGTGTCCACAGCCCCCGTTGGAGGACAGAAACATGGGCGTGGTGCTCCCATTCGCATTGGGAGCTAAAATGCGTGATACTGTTCATCTTACTCCGGTTCCCAGAGCACTTGGCGCCTGGTTGTGGGCCCCTCGGTGTCCCCCCAGTTGTAGATTTGCCCCTCAGAGGCCCCAAATCCTCGCTCCCCAGTTCACTTCCCTCACGCCCCAGCCCGGCCTGGCCCGGGCCTCTGACCGTGCCTGGTTTTGTGTTCCAGGAATGGGCGCTGACCAAGGAGAAGTCGGTGAAGCACATGGACTTGTGTCTGACGGTGGTGGACCGGGCACCGGGCTCGCTCATCAGGCTGCAGGGCTGTCGAGAAAATGACAGCAGACAGGCACGTTCCCCGCCGCCGCCCGCCCTGGGCTCCGCATCGCCCGCTCACCCCGCCTGCTTTCCTGCCTTGTTTGACGCAAACGCCCTGCGCCCCCGTAACCCCACGCGGTGCAGACTTCCCAGCACGCCGGGGCCCTCGGTCAACTCCGTGCTGGGGTGCATGTGGGCTCGTGGCACTTTGGGGGTGTGGCTGAGAGCGTCCCCCGCCAGCACCTGCCCTGGACAGTTTGCCTTCTCTCCTCTGTCCATCGTCTGCTTCCGCCTCGCGTCCCTACGTCCCATTTCCTCTGTCTGTTGACACGTGGGCCTCACCTCCTATCCGGGCTGAAAAGGCAGGGGCCATGTTTTGGGACTGTGCTGCTCCCACCAAGGGTTGTAAGGACCAGCTCTGTGAGGGCCGGTGGGGTGCACGTGGTCCCCTTTTCAGAAGCCTCTTCCGAGCAGCCACAGTGCCCACTCGCTTGCAGGGGGGCCCCCCCGAAGTTTGTATCGGGTGGTACCAGCGAACTCGGATGCTGACGGCTGGCGTGAGTGTGTCCGAGTGCTGAGCCTTGTGGCTGGGTCCCCACAACTTCCTGCTTCTCAGACCTCCGCCTCTGGGGACCTCAGGCTGGGGATCGGGGAGGGACAGCTGCACAGTAGTGACCTGGGGCTTAGCTGGTCCGTAGAACTGAAAGCCAGGCCAAGCAGGGGCACCGCCATGGCCAGCCCCCGTGCACGGGTGCAGAACCCAGCCGCTCGTGTGGTTGGGAGAGGTGGCAGCCTGAAGGAGTGACAGCTGTGATTTCAAGCTTCGTTTAGAAAAGAAGGGGACCCCGGGTGTGGAAAGCAAGGCCTGTGACAGGTCTTCTTGTCCCCCATCAGGGCTTTGCGGGCACCTCATCCTCCCCCTGCCGCTGGGTTTTAGAGAGAAATCACATGTTTCTATTCATGAAGTTTTTTTGTTTTTTTTTTTTAATTAACAAAAATTCTAAGTGATTCAAGTCCAAATGCATGAGACCTCCAAACACTCATTGTGTGCGCACGGGTGTGTGTGTACACGGATGTTACTTTTTTGAAACAGTTCAGGGTGTGTTTTTACCGCTCACGCTGGTTTCTCTGACCTGCCCCCGGGGTGGGGAGCTGGGCGCAGACTCTTCCCTGAGCCGCAGGTTGACGGCTGGTGTCAGCGACAGTCCTGCGCCACAGAGGACCTTCCAGCGTGCCATCTGTAGGGCATGACGGTCCCTCCCAATGCGGCAGATGGGTGCAGGGAAACAGGCTCGAGCCGGCTGGGGCCAGGAGCTCACGCAGGCCTCTAGTCCAGCACGGGTCTCACAGGACGGGAAGCCGAGGCCCAGAATCGGTGCCTCCTGTCCAGTGTCACCTGTGCAAACTGAGGCCAAGACCAGGCGTTAGGGAAGTGTTTGCTTACAAGGGGCCGTCCTGCTCTGTGCAGCCCAGAGCCGCCCCTGGTGTGGCGGGGGGTTGGGGGGGTCCCCACGCTGCAGGGGTCTGCTCGCTGCCGGCCAACCTTAGAATACTCCCTCGTGCTGAGAATGGAGTTTCTGACTGTGTCATGCCCGGGTGGGGAAGGGGGGCTGTTCAACCAGAGAGGACACTGTGCCTTGGACCCAGGCCGCCTGGCATTCCACAGGAGGGACAGCCCTGCCCAGGCAGCATTGCCCCGGGTATGTCCGGCTTGTCCGGTCGAAGGTCTGTGGGGATGTGGGGGAAGGACCGTGGTGACTTTGTCTGGTCTCCAAACCTTTTAAAAAAGACCCACGGGTGCTTCATCTGCAGAGGAGTTACCTTTTAAGTGAGAGCTCACTTCATTCTAAGGCTTGACAGGTGTTCTTTCCTGCTGCGATCCTGGTTCTCACTGACCTTTTAGGGTTCTCACTGACACCCCTAACAGGCCTGCATACGGCTGGTTTTTCCGGGTGCGTGGCGTGTGAGGACATGTTAAACCGTTCGCTCCGGGACTTAGCCTCTTAGAAAGAAGGGTCCCCAGTTAGCAAGTGAGATTCCGGCAACGTGTCCGCGCAGCCCTGGTGTCTTGGCCACGTGCCCTCCCCCACGCCAGTCCCCGCAGACCGCTGGGCCTGCCTTGCAGGGACTGTGGGGGCCGGCCGGTGGCTGTTTAAGGTTCTCCACTCAACAGACGCTTTGACACATGACAGACAGAGCCCTTCCAGAGGAGGGAATCCGACTTCATTCATCCTGCGTTCCCTGTCAGATTGACTCCGGGCCACTCAGAGTGACGCACGGGGGTTGGTAGCCGCACACGCACTCTCCCTGACGGTGCAGAGAAGCAGCCCTGCGGTGACCAGCAGCAGGAGGGGCCAGGCCGGACGGCGGGTGACAGGCAGGCAGCTCATTCCATGGCCCCAAATCTCACTGTTGGCAAAGACGCGGGGCGAGCGGGGCCACGTGAAGACGCACTGGGGTCCTTCCGAGCGTGGAGGGTCCGGTCCCAGGGCCTTTTGCCCCCTCCCCGCCTCCCCGGTTTGCCCTTTGAGAAGAGGCTGCACCGCTATTTTTATCTTCAAGCTGCACAGCCTTGCCAGTTGGAGTATTTGGTTTCCAGGCACGTCTGTGTGGTCGTGTTATGTGTGCATTTGCAGAGTCCGAGGGGAGAGGCAGACGGGGGGAAGAAAATGAACTCCCACGGTATCAAAAGGATTTGCAGAAAAGGAGCCTTGGCGCAAACGGTGTGAAAAATTAATTAGAATCACAGACCACATTAATGAAGAGAGAGCTTTGGGGAGAGAAAAAGGGTGTTACTTTATATATATATTTTTTAAGGACAAGCATTAGAGGTTTTTACACAGGGATAAAAACAACAGGGTAAGATGCCCTCGGATTCCCTCTGGTCTGGGCTACGGGCTTTGCTTTCTAACTGGGCAGGTTGGTTGGTTGGGGGGGTTGGGGGTGGGTCTGGTGGTGGTAGTGGGGCGTGTGTGTACACACATTAGCGGGAGACATTATTCCCTGTGATTTGCGAGTGAGGCGTGCAGAACTCAACAAAGATTGTTTGGTCCCTGCTGTACAGGGCACTGGGAACTCGAGGGAGGCTGAGACCAGTTTCTCACGCCCACCCAGGAGTTCACATCCTCGTAGAAAAGACACACGCTATAGAAATAGGTTCCTCAACTTGACGTTCTGTCCGCAAAAGCTTCTCCGTGGTTTGACCTGACACGATGCCTCTGGTTCGCTGGGGTCGGAGGTGCCCAGACCAAGCCCCTGGGCAGGGCTGCCTTCCAACAGCCAGCAGCTGGACTGGGGCCCCCAGAGAGCTCTTTTCTTGGGGTGAAATATCAGGTCAAGCCTCCTGGTGAATGGACGCAAACTCCCTTTAGGAAAGTATAGTGAGGGGACACCCAGAGTGCAGGGGGACAGGACGGGGCCAGAGAAGTGGGCCCCAGCAGAGGAGCCGTTTCGAGTCGCAAACCTACATGGATGTGAGTTTCTTTCCTGGGCCGTCAGGTCTCGGGGCTCCTGCCCACCCCCCATCCTTGATGATCAGAAACCAGAAAAGAGCGTTGGGCGGTTGGCTTTTAACGCAGCCGCACGCCTGGGAAGACAGATCTGCCCGCGCTCTTTGCCTTGCGGGCGCACTGTAAGACCTTCTCCTATCTCTCTTGCAGAAGTGGGAGCAGATTGAGGGCAATTCCAAGCTGCGGCACGTGGGCAGCAACCTGTGTCTGGACAGCCGCTTGGCCAAGACCGGCGGCCTGAGCGTGGAGGTGTGCGGCCCGGCCCTGTCCCAGCAGTGGAAGTTCTCGCTCAACCTGCAGCCGTAGGAGCGTCGGGGCCGGCGGCCGTCTCCTGCCCCAGCGGACTGAGTCGGATGGGTGATCACGTTATCGATTATGTTTCTTACAACTTTCCGAGAAACTATATACCTCAGTATTTCCATCAACGTCTGAAGGTCGGAGCACTTGGGCGAAAGGCACGGGGTGGAACGGACAGACGCGGCGAGGAAGGAGAACGGCTGCCCTCCAGCCGCAGGACGCAGCCGGGCCCCCTTTCCGGAGGCCACAGACACGCCTGCCGCCTTCCCGGCTTCCTCGTGGCCCTTGCTCGGACCCGGAGGAGCCTGCCCTGCAACCCAAAGGCGTTCGGTTAGGGGACTGGGAACGGGGAAGCCGCGTGGCAGCTCCACCGCGGCCAGGAGGAGCCTGCACGACCCCCGTTTCTGACCCTGTCGCAATCCTGTGCGGTGGTGCCTGCCACCCTGACCACTGTCCCGCTGGTCCGTCTTCCTCCCCTTCCCTCCCCGGGTCCCAGGCGCAGGCTGCCCTCCACAGGACGTCCGTGCTGTGTTTGAATACGAACTCCTCCACAGGGGAACACTCGATATAAACCTAGGTAAAGAGAGCGCATCCGGCCAGCCCCCTCTGGTTTCTGTAGGTGGTACTCATCTGGTGAATTCTCCACAAAGCGGCGCATGGCGCGCGGAGGACGGACACACCTCTGCCCCTGGGAGGGGCCTGAACGGGGAGCGGGGTCACCCCCCGGCCGGGGCACTTTCCAGGACCGCCGGCCTCGGGCCTCACGTCCCCGTTCGGGGATCAGTCACTGCTATGTGTTGGAATACACTTTCCGTGCCCTTGGTAGCTGGACAGGTTACTTATTTCGACAAGTCTTGCTTTAGGTCTTTTTAAATTAAATTCTTGTCTCTAAGGAAAAAGCAATCCCATAGCTCCCAATGACTGTCAGCAGCTGTCACAGGCCGGCATCGGGCCGATCGTGCGTATCCGGGTGCGCTGGTGCCTGGGCCCCGGAAGCGGGCCTGCCTGTCCTGCCCCGGCCAGGCCCTGTGATGCCGCAAGAGCTCTGGGTCAACGACGGGGAAGGGTACGGACCCGCCCTGCCCGCTCGCTGATGGGGGGGGTTCGGGGCCTGGAACAGCAGCTGTGTGGGTTGGAAGCAGAAGTACGAACCGCAGATCGTTATGCGCTAACATGATAGGAACAGAGCCTGGGCATCCACCTGCACACCCAGCGATGCTCCTGCAGAGTCTTCCTTGCCTGGGAAGTGTCCCCCACGTCAGGGCAGCCACCAGTCCCACGTGGTGGGCGGTGCCTGTTGAGCGCCACTCCAGGCCCCCTTGGAGGGACCGGGAGGTCACAGAGTGAGAAGTGGCCCCGACAGATCCGGCTGGGTTGACACTGCCAGGTGCCACCCTTTCCTGCTTATGTCTTGCGGGAAAGGAAACCGTGGTGGTCTTGCCTCCCCTGCGTGTGTTTGTTTTATGAGGGTGGGGTTGGGGTCAGAAGCGTGGCTGGGCACCTAGTTCCTCTGGTGTCTCCCCTTCTGCCCCTTGCCCAGCAAACGGATGTGTCCCAGTGGCCAGGGAGGACGCTGCACGCTGACATCTTCCGAGGCTGAGCCTGGGGGAGTCAAGGGTACCTGTGTCAGGCCGTTGGGTCCAGGTGGGGCAGGAACCAGCCACTGCCCGTGGGCTCAGCCAGGGCCTGGCGCCTGGGAGCCAGTACTACTGTTAGAAAAGCCCCCTGGGGAGGAACAAATGGCAAGGAGGTTCTTGACGCCTCTTTGCCCACACCCCTCCCGCCGACCCAGACGTGGAACCAAGCTTCGTTCCACGGGGACCGGTGCATCCTGCCCCTGGGCTGGGAGGCGCAGTGGCCTTGGGCAGGGTGGTGGTTAGGGCAGAGGTGGGCTGGGAGGGCTTCCTCCAGGGGAGCGATGTTTACATGACACAGTGTGCCAAAGTGACTTCCTGTGGTAGCACCATTTTGTAGTCATCGGGCCTGTCCCCCACCCCGCCGACCCCCACTCCGTTTTTACAAGTGAGATCTCCTCCTGCGGGCTCCCGGAGCAATGCGTGGTGACGTTCGTCATCTTCTCTGTGATGATCCTTCTTAACGTCTTCATAAAAGCTGAAATGACGGTGTCCGTGACCATGTTTTGCAAATTCAAAATATAGTTTGGTAATTTTTTTTTTTTCTTCCAGTTGATTTTTTTAAAGAAAAAAAAAAAAAAAAAAAGAACTGCTGTACAGAGCTTGTACTTTGTCCATTTTATAGATGGAAACCATCCTTGAAAATTGTTTAACTTAAATAAAGAGAAGATACTTTATAGATAACACTCCCCGGCGGCAGCTGCGGTCATTCTTGGTCTTGGGAGGATGGACGCGCCCCATGTGAGGACAGTGGCAATGGCTTCTTCAGCGGGCCCTGCGCAATTACCATTTCTTACCACCCTTCTAAAATGCATTCGCCTTTTACCACCATTGCCCTTTTGTTGCTGCTACTTATTTGTCGTAATAACCCGTTACCCTTTGTGGAGAGTTTACGGTGTGCCAGGCAGGAGAATTAAATACATTCTCATTTTCTCAGTAACCTGTGAGGTGTGATCTGGGGTTGCGTCTCACAGCCGGCGGAGGAAGCTGATGCTGGAAGCTGCTAACCTGCTCAAGGTCAGGGGCTAATCTGCTCAAGGTCACACCGCTCCTAGGTGCTCACCTGGAGTCAATGCTGCGCACCCAGGACCCAGGGCCTATGGTCCTAACTCAGTGGGGAAAGGGAGGCACAGCTTCTGAAGTATTTAAAATCAATACACTTCTTTACCAGTTACCTGAGCTCTCCAGTTCCATGGCTGTCTGAGGTTCTACGCCCCTCATGTTTGGCCTTTTACAATACCTGCCTTTCAGCAACCCCACAGGTGTGTCAGGAAAACAACCTTCACCAGTTCTTTGTAGTCACTGGGACTGAGGTTGAACTGGGGCTAGGGGGCGGCTAGGAAGACCCCCAGATAGTGATTTTGACGTTCTGGAGGCCACGTTGAAGCACCCTGCTTCTCTGCTTCAGTTGACAACCATAGATGTGGCTCACTTGACAGATGAGGAACAAAACAAGCTCAGTGTTCCTGACCCTTAAGGAATCGTGTGTGTGTGTGTGTGTGTGTGTGTGTGTGTGTGTGTGTGTGTTTCTGCTCTGGCAACAGGGAAAAGTTTATTCATTCAATAAATATTTGCTGAGAAACTGTTGCCTTGATAGTTCCTTGGTAGGAGGGGAGACCAAGAGGGGAGGAAACATGTTAAATGCAAAAAATAAATAAAAATAAAAATAGAAAAGGACAGCAGGCACCGTGCTGTGCAGGGTCAGAGTGGGGGCACATGGGGAGCAGGTTTTCCATGCTCAGGGGGAGGCAGAAGTGGGGGTCCCCAGTGCTCAGGAATGAGTTGGGCTGGTCCAGGAGCCGGGAGGAGCTCTATGAGCTCTGGACTGGAACAGAAAAGAGTTTTGCAAAATGTTTATAGAATAAAACAACCCAACTCAGCTCTTTGATTCCACAGTAAATCCCACATTAAAAATAATCTATATATATTTAGACAGAATAATAAAAGATCTCTTCTCACTACCTATGGCCATGGACCAACCTAAGAGAAACTTACCTTCCTAGACGTATTACCTATTTCTGAGTAAGTTAGTAATCATGCAATGTGTATGTATTTGATTATGTATCTTGTTTGCCGACAAATGGTTTGGGAACCTACATCATGTTTCCAAAAGATTTTGTACGCAAAGAAGTGATGGGAAATGTTCTCCGCAGCTTTTGCCTGGGCCCTTAGGGCTGACTAGGGTTGGGGGGTTGGGGGGTGTTCCAGAAAAGCCTATTGTGGTTTTCATCTCATGGGGGCATCAAACTTGGACCCAGACCTTGACTGCAGGTCAGAAATGTTGAGTCTCGGGTCCTGTCCTTCTGAAAGAGATGTGAGAACCCTTTGGACAGGGGGTGTCACCGTCCAAGGGCTGAGAGGTGAGAGCTTCGATGGGTGACGCAGGCTCACCCAAGAACTTCCAGACACTGTCCACGTTGCTCCTGAGTTGCGGAGAATTGCCTGTTGGAGGACTTTTCAGTCATGCGTGGCAGAAACCTCGGCTGAGTGCAGTTCCCGAAAAGAGACATTCATTATCTCAAATAACAAGGAATCCAAAGCTGGCCTGGCTCTAGATCGATCCGTGGTCACCCTGGGAACACACTGCTTTCTGCCTGACGCCTGTCCCCCGCCTCAACAGCAGGAGACACTCCGAGGAAACACAACACACTTGCCCCTGCGTGTGTCTCTCTTCCCGGCTTCTCTCCTCCCTCCCTCTCGTTTCTGTCCATCTGTCCTCCCTTGTCCTCTTGTCTGCTCATTAGAGAAGACACATCTGTTACAGTGACACCCCACCCCGCAGACTCCCCAGGCCCCATTCCCCAGCACCCGGTACGCAGGTGCTTATGACAGTCGGCAACAGTCACCTCCCAGTGCCATCATCCCCGTCATGGGTGCTGCTGGCAAGAAGGACAGGGAGGGCCAGCCACAGCCCCCACCGTGGTGGCCGGCATGGAGGCCAGCATGGAATGTTCTGGAAGCGGCTGGCTGGGCAGGGGCAGCCAGAGGATCGCAGGGCTCCTGTGTCCCCATGAGCAACAGCCACAGTGTCTCCTGAGCCTCCACCCTGGTCGTCTGATGCTGGCTGACAGCTGGGGGCGTCTTTGGAGGCTTTCAAGGGAATAAAACACGTTGCATGGGACCGCAGAGACAGCTAATTACGCTGGGACATAGCAATCAAAATATTTTCATCATGTGTGCGTCTGTGTGTGTCAAGTAACAAGGCCTGAGAACTAACCCCTCTTCATTTCAGAGTCGCTGTGAGAACAAACTATGAGAAGTCTGCCATGCTTCAGGTCCTGTGAAAATAGCTCTGGTTTTTCTTGGTGGTGGTCAAGTTCCTGAAAATAAAGATGTTGCTTTTCCCCCAAGTTTCTGGACCCTCTGAATTCCAAGGATCTCAGCGTGGATGACATCGGTGACCTGGGGCATCTCCACCGGTCCGTGGTGTTGTCTTCTTGCAGCAGGGGACAGGTGGGACAGGTGTGAGAGGCAGCGCGGAGCAGACCTGGACCTGGGTGTGGGCTCCAACCCTGGGGAGGGCCCTGCGTGAGCCCCCCTCCCACTCCTACAAGGCCTGTCCCAAAGCATCGAGCCAATGTCAGCTTTTCATTAGAAAACACCTTGTGATCCATACTCTCGGGACAGACCTTGTACACCGCAGTTATACCGAGAAGTGACAGCCGCGGGCACCTGGGCAGCAGCACCTTCTCCACCCATTCCTGCCTCTCACCAACCCGTGTCACCTGAGGAAACTTGCTGAACCTGGCCTCTGCTGTGGGGACACGGCCCACCTCACGCGTCCAGATTTGAGGGAAGACGAGAAAGGAGCATCTCTCTTGCTCCGGGAGGTTGGCACCCACCCACGAATCTCGTTACCGGAAGGAAGGGCGGGCACGTCACCAGCAGAGCAGCCGGCAAAGTCATCCCAGGGTTCAAGTGTTTTCCCCAAATCCTGCAGAGCGGGGAGTCCCCACCTCCTCTCCCATCCCTGGGAACTCTAATCCCTCAGCTCCTTCCACTTCGGGCTGGTCCGTTGGTCCTTCAGCTGCTGCTTGGGCGGGGGTGGGAGGCGAGTGGTTTGGGGAAAAGGCAACATGGAAGAGCCCCCTTCTCTTAGACCCTCATCTTTTAAAGGGTCGAACATCTCACCCTGGAAAGATGGGCCTCTTCCGAGAGTACATCCCAGGCGTCCCCCTGCCGGATGCTTCCTCCTCCACTTGGCTTTCAGGTTGGTGTTAGAACAGGGGGCTCCCAAGGACCCCGAGGTCTCCCCTGCACAGGGGGCTCCCCAACACGGGGCCTTGGGTGCGTCCCACCCACACGATGCCACAGAGCTGAGGGTGAAGTCTCAGGAAGACTGAGGTCCAACATGACCTTCTGGCACAGGTCGGGACCACTTGCTGCCTGTGTACCATCTATCTGTATCTGTATCATCTATTGGTCTTTTTCTATCATGTCATTTATCAATGATTTAAGCCATGACAGCAAGCTTAACTGGAATATCGATGCCTCATTTTCTAGCCTTTCCCCAGCTAATGAGATGACACGCGCCCCACACTGGGGCCCCTGTGAACACGTTTGGGGACAGGAGAGGGAAGCTGGGGGATGGCTCAGGGCACCCGTCTCATTCTAGACCCTCCTCATCAAAGCCTGCAGGGCACGGGTGGGCCCGCCTAACTCCGTGTTGGGGGTGCGGGGGCCTTGCAGGAGGCCCTCTTGCCCCCTACCCTGTCCACCAGGGGGCTGGCCCTGCCCCTCCAGTCCCCTGGATGCTGGCCTTCTGGGCTCTCGCCACTGAGCACAGGTGTCTGGCCTTCCCATGGGGCCAAGTCCCTGGGAGAGAACCTAGGAATTCCAGGCTGTCCCGTCCCACAAACCTTGTGCTGTGGCACCGCCCAGCTGCAGGAACTCGCAGGGGACACCCAGCCAACCGCACAGCTGTCCAGAAACCTGTGTCACCTGCTCAAGGGCAGGGGGACTTCTATACCTCAGGCTGGGGTATGGAAGTCAGCCCCCAGCGCCAGCCTTCTCCCGCGCTGGTCCCGTGGGGCCTCTGAGCCCCGAGGTGAACCCACCAGCTCTGCGGGGTTGGGGGGACTCGACCTCTCCTTGGCTTTGGGGGGCTGTAGCCAAAATGGAAGCAGAAGGAGCCCCATTTTCACATCCTCAAAAGTCGCAAGG